>VDFB02086081.1:138679130-139279130 GCA_007258455.2 Sequoia sempervirens
AAATAAAACTAGAGATAGATAGTCCATAAAATATAAAACCATCTATCTTTCAGGCTGATTGGTCAAATCAAGTCTCCTCTTTATTCCATGTTTACTAGATGTACCCACATCATGCTATAAAAGAGTACAAGAAACTTGAAATTAGATTTAAATTTATTTAGAAATTTTGATATAATTAAACATATTTAAAAGTTAAAATATAAAACTTTAGATAAAAATAAATTTAATTAAATATGTATTTAATATAGTAAAAATGATTTCTAGTACATGCATAAATTACCATATGATCATGTGAATCAACTGGCACATTTTCTTCAATGGGTAGCATAACTATCAATTGAGAAGATGCAAATGCTTGATCTACTATATCCTACATATTCATATAAAGCAAACAATATGTGAAAACCTTGAATATATATATATATATATATAAGGTCCGTAAAAATTGTATAGGAGATTTAAAGTAAAGTTTACAACCTTGAATGATATGACCTCATGATCATGCACCTAAGATTTCCCATGCATAAATGTCGATGATGTCTCAGGTGCGCAGCCCGCCATGGGTATCTCATCAAATCCCTACATATATATGTACAACAGTTCGTATAGATCATTCACACATGTGTATGCAAATGAAAAAAATAAATTAGATCTATGATGTGTATTTAATTTAAACTTAACAAACTTTTGAAAGCACGCACCTGAGTTGATGATGTCTCAAGAGCGCACACCATTGTAACTTGTGGTTGGTCAGTACTAGGTATCGTATGACCTCCCTGCATCTAGATATAATACATCAATTCACACATGTGTAAAAATTCAAATTAAATTAGATATATATCCACACAAATTATATGATATATATTGGTTCAAGTACTTATCCAAAAGGTGAGCCCAGATCTACAACACTTGACATATACACACGATGACCATATTGAGTTTGAGGAATCATGTGATCATGCGTCTACACCAAACACTTATTGAATTAATATTATATTATATATATAATTTGATTTTATTATTTAAATGAATTTTTTACATTTCAAACTTGAATTAAATTTAAGTTCAAAAGATGGACATACCTGTGTAGGACGATCCTCAGAATATAGTAAATTCAGGTATGACCCCATCCCAAATGCATGTGCATCACCTGAAGTGGATATTTGAGTATCCCTATACTCGAGCCTCCATGCTCTCTATTGGCCACTTTATTGGCCGTGTGTGTAGTCTATTGAGTGAGATGTCCTGAAAGTGAACTCAATGCTCCTAATGTCGATAACATGGTCTACTACTGAAATGTAGCAGGAACACTAGGAGAAGGAGGATAAACAATAGGAAAAATTGGAGCATGTCGCTGAGGATCGACACGTGCTCCTAGTCTATGTTGGGGCATACCACACCCAACTCTCTGAAATGACCTCATATCAAAATAGTTGGTTTTTTTACCCAACTCAAACTCAACCCATAACTTTCTCAAAAAGTATAAGGGAACCTCATTGTTGCCATGTGGTGGATTATCAAACACCATCCACCATCTCTCCCAAAAATGCATAGCTATCTATAGGTGCCTACACCATAAAATTGAAATTCATTTTTTCATGGGTGGAATTGGTTGGTTTGTTTGGGGGTTAATAAAATATTGGCACATGGCTTGTTTGGTAATTTTCAGATCATTAATTTCTTTATATGACAATCCATCTACATAGAATTGTCTCCACCCTTCTCTCCATTGATGGAACCTATCTAGGTCTGCATCGATAGATCAAACAAAATCGACAATAGTTTGCATTGCAGATGCAAACCATGTGAGATGTGGAGGGACCTACGCTAATTTTTTATGAGATCTATATTTCCTTGAATGACAATGAGGTTTTCGGATATTTAACTAGTTTATCCAACAAACTGTTGTACCATAAGCATGTTAAATAATTAAAAATATATATAAACAAAATAATTAAATAATGTACAGGTTGAAAGTTATTTAAAATCACATTGAACATGCACAAATTCAAAATATATTTCATTTGAAGACCATTCGATTTATAACATTAAAAAATCCATAGCATTAAAAATTCATAGCATGTACACACATTAAATTGAGTCTAGTGTGGGGTTGTTAATATGAAGGGTAGAAATGAAATTATGGGGTTTTATTAAAATTTATTTAATCTCATTCATTATTTTCAAATAATAATAAAGATAAGAATGAAAAATTAATAGAAGACATTGAAAGGGACACATAGATATATATGCTAGTGAGCTATTTTTTAAATGTACAAAATAAAAAAGGGCAAATTCGGCTTTCGCTACTTAAAATTTTGAAGAACTTGTTTGATCCTTAGAACATGGGTTCTGATTTAGGGTGATAGGATGGCTTAAGGGGATCTATGTCAATAAGGTCCTAAAGACAAATGGTCCATGGCTTAAAGGGAGGAATAAAAATTTGGGTGGAGTTTTCGGCAACCAAATTTCATTTTAAGGTCCTACAACAAAATGAATAGATGTATTAATCAAGTATGCCATAGAATTTAATTAAATCCAAGGACATAAATTGATTTATCTAAATTTTCAAATTTCATGATAAGAGACACAAGTTCTCTAGAGTGGGACAAAGTAGTTAAGAATAAATTATAAGTTTAACACTAACATTAAAATTTATAATCTCATTCATTGTTTTCAAAGAATACTAAAGATAAGAATGAAAAAATAATATAATACATTCAAAGGGACACATAGATATATTCTAGTGACCTAATTGCAATGCACAAAATAAACAAAGATGAGCTTGAGCTCTATTCACCAAATTTTGAGAACTTCTTTGATCCCCTTAATAAATGTCATATTAGGACCCCTTAAGACACCGATTTATGATTTAGGGTGATAGGATGGCTTAAGAGGATCTATGTCTAGTAAGGTCCTAGGAAAAAATGTTCCATGGCTCAAGGGAATAAAATTTGGTGGAGTTGCCTAAGGCAACCAAATTTCATTTTAAGGTCCTACAAGAAAATGAATGCTTTTAGGGTTTAGGGTTTTGATTTAGAGATTTGATGACATGAATTTAACATATATAAGACACATGAATAAATTTTTATAAGTAAATGAGAAACCCTACCACCTAAACTTAGTGCTTTGAATAAAATATGTGACATTCTAGGAATAGCTTTAATATATCAACAATTAGGAATTTTAGATTTCAATTATAACTAAGTTGTTGAGTTACGATGGATTTTGAACCTATTTGGACCTTTAAGCACTCTTGGATGATTTAAAAAGGAAGAGCGGATCTAAAGTGATTTAGACCCAATTTTTTTTCTAATCATATATTTTTTGAATATTTTCTATGGCATAAACTCTTCCTTCATATTTATATAAATTCTAGACACATGGGTTTTCAAAAATGAACCTAACTACCACTAAGTGAGGAATCAATTGATCAGTTCAATAAATAAAAAATCTTAATCTTAGAAAATAAACCTTTGGTTATAGAATTCACTTGCATTTATGAATCATCTATCAAGTTTCATAAAAAAGTAATTTGAATTTTCCTTTGAAATGTTCATGCTACAAGTTAGCTTTGATACACTAGTTTAGAGAAAGTACAACATTTAGTTTTCCTAATCTAGAACAATGCCACTACACATGAGAGTTAAAATAGGAATTAGATTACACACAACCTATAGATCTTATGAATAGAATCCTATAAATTAAGACTTAAATATGATCATAATGCATCCTTACATAATTCACAAAGGATCTCATCCAAATAAGATTTGGGTAGAAATCATTAATGCTTCACATTTTAATATTTATTTGATTTAATAACATTTATGTGTCTAGATCTATCCATATTGCACATAATCTAGATTAACAAGTATGACTTGCATTTCTATTTTTTTTCAAGAGAATACATCATACACTATATAAGCTAATATAACATTCAATATAGAGTGATTACATGCTCATAACAACTAGCATCATGATATATACACTTATTAAATGAAGGACATAGTTTCACATGAGGTACACTATTTTGCTTCATTGGTACACTTTCTCAAGTTAAATTATACAATCATGAAGTTTTCTGAGATAAAATTAGCTATCAAATTTATATTATGTGAACATATTAAATAATTAAATCAATTTGTTGGTTAATATATAGATCTATGCATCGATTGTTTGTACCTCCTTTATTAGTCAGTTTTATGAATTTCATTGGTATTTGTGTGGATCACCAATGACATACCAAAGTGTACCTAGAACCTATGGAATAGAAATTGTGATCCCTAATTTAGGGTTTTAGGTTTACGTTTTAGGGTAAATAGCCTGTTTTAGGTTTATGTTTTATGGTAAATAGGGTTTTAGGTTTACGTTTTAGGGTTTAGGACCAAGGATTAACCTATGTAAATTTTTTAACCTAGGGTTTTGATTTCTAATTGAAATGTGTCCACTTTAGGTTTAGTTTTTATGGTTTTCAATTTACAATTTAACATTCTTTGTTTCATTGATTTTTTTGTTTTTCTAAATGCAATTAAAAACTAAAACATTGAACTAAAACACACTAAACAAACAAAAAATGAATCCTAATTAGAAAACAAAAAACCAAGATACAAAGCAAAGAAATGACAGAATTTAACCAACCTAGAGGTTGCTGAGGTCAGTTGTGTCGACAGGACGAGGTGGTAGTCAAAATTTTCTTCAATCATGACCTTTGAAGCACATACGCAATCTCATCTCTTCTTCTCTAGCACGGCTAAAAATGGTGAGGAAAAATGAAATAGTCACTTATTTAAAAAAATAAATACCTTCGCAAAATGCGTACGCATTCTAAACGTGTAAACATTCTAAATGCGTATGTGTTTCATAATCCGTACACATTTTCTATTCGCGTACCTGAAGCTAAATGCATATGTGTTCAGATTTAGGCTCGGGTACCTAATACGTAACATGTACGTGTTTCCTGCAAAACTTTTTGTTTTGCTCAAAATTTCCCCTCTTCGTGTCCCCAACTTCTTGCTTTTACCCAAAGAGTATTATATCGCCACTTATGGGATGCCTGTCATTTCGTATCATGCCACTAAGGGGAATCCTATGCTTTGAAATATCATACTCTTGGAGGACATCAAACCCAATGCCACCACCAAGAAAAGGACATGTCATAGGAAAGAAAATCATGCCATGAAATATGTTGAAAGATGTCAGCGATGTATGCCCCCACTTTCAAGCGGTTTCTACACCATTAATGTGAGCATTTGCTTTAAAGTAGCTAATGTTTTTTCCTAATACATGAGATATTTCCTCAAAAAACCCTATGCAAAGTCATATGTTTTCGAAATAAAGCTACGCCATGAGATAGGAAGGAAGGGTTTCCCCCAAAAATACAATGCTAAACCTAGAAAGAAAAGTATGTCACATATGAGCCAACTTAAGGCATGTCAGTCACATCCCAATATTGCTCTTACATATACATGGAAGGTGGTCAACTAGCCAAAACTGACAATCGACAAGTGTCCCACTACTGGGTATGTGCAGGATCATCATGGAAAAAATAGGCCCTTAAGTGACAATGAAAATTAAAAAAAAAATAGAGTTTTTCAACTCAATGTAAAAAATTGAATAAGTTATCTATATTATTTCAAAATATGTAAGAATTTAGAATCTATAGAAAATTTAATGTAGTTTCTAAACTACTAGGTTTATTTTAAAAAAATGCTATTTGGTGAAAATTTGAAATTTCAATGTAGTAGTACTTAAATTTCAGGGGAAAACATATAAGTAGGTGTTTTTCTGATGACCCTAATCACAATAAAATGATAATATTTTTTTATAATATTTTAGATATAAGTAGAGGACTGTCCTGATGTGATGCATATTTTTGTGTAATTTTTTTCCAAGTAAATAATTAATTATGAATTTTTTCTAACAACTTTTAAAAAATATAAAAACTCTTTTCGACCACCTTAACTTGGTCAAAAATTCATGAAATTCATTTTTTTAATCCTATAGTATGCAAAGCATAGAATGTGACACATGTTTTAGATTCAAAAAAATGTGATACCGTTTGAAAGCTACAAATATTTTTAGATCAACCTATCAATCAAGACTTTAGTCATAATTTAAATAGAAAATGAATAATAATTATTTATTAAATTCAAAGTAAAGAATAATTGTATTGGTGGAAAGCTAAGAATCTCCTTTAAAACCCTTTTTGTTTCATCAATTTTGGGTAAAAAAAAAGTCATCTGCCACATACTCTACACATACCCATGATATCGCCACTTTTTGGCCCATCATGATTCTGCACATACCCTACTTAAATACTTGTGCCCACTAAGTGTAGGACAAGGGTGAGCCTAGATGATTTATGAAAAACATGAAAATTTGTATCAATTAAAGTAACTAGGTGCCTTAATATAAGAAAAAGCACCACACTCCTTAAGATGTTGAATTTTGTTCGCAAAATCCTTACATTAATTAGTAGAATGACCATGAATTCTATGATAAACACAAAATGAACTCTTGTAGTAAAATTTCTATCATTTTCTTGGAGGGAGGCATATCAAACAATCTTGAAGAAGTCTCAACAAGATACTCTCTTGATCAATAGTAGAAGGTGTTCCTTTATTTTGTGACAAAGATATCTCTTGCTTAGTACAAGGTGTCATACTTACACAAGACTCTTTAGATTGTGAGATTTTGTACTCTCCTTTACAAGAGGGTGTGAAATCTAATGAACTCCAATCATTAGTGTTTCACAAAATGACATTGATATTAAGAGAGGTTTTCTATTTTGTTCATTTCTTTTGAATAACCGAGACCACTAGTGTCTATTAGTTCAAGATGTACTAATGTTAAAGTTGGGTTAGGGGAATCTTTTGTAAGTGTGTTGACATTAAGTGAAGGCTTTTTTATTTCTATCAAAGGACAATAGCCAAGAACACAATTTGTTTCTTGTGTGTTAGGCTCTATAGGGACACTGATACCCCATTCTCTAGCACCACATCCTTTTCCATTCTAACAAAGTTGTCTCATAAGTTCATAACCTCTACCATAAATTTTTTGCATTTATTTTGGATTCGGTGGTTGCTCATAATTAGCTTCATCAAAGATTTTTGTATAATTTGATTCTTCTAAAGTGGTTGAAGTGGATGCTTTTGAGTTTTGTTTTGAATTTTGTATTGAAATTACTACTTTTTCTTTTCCCTTTTCAAACTCTTTGTTTGTGATCTTGTATTTGACCATGAATGTTGGTGTGAAATCTAAGGAACCCCAATCGTCTTCCAATATCTTAGTGACTTCATCAATTTTATTGTTGTGTTCTTCTTCCTTTGTGATTTTTGCTTTTGCTTCTTGTTCCAATACTTCCAAAGGATCTCGTCCTTCTCTCTCAGCAATCAAACAAATCTTAGGTTTAGGATAACCTTTTAGCATGTAAACAAATGTTGTGAATGTAATTTTGAATTTTGAAAATCTACTAAAAAAAGAAAATTAAGAGCTAGATTTAATGAACTTAATGAAATAGAAAATTAGAAAACTGAAACAAAAAAGTAACAGCAGCAAACAAAAGCCTAAAACTCAGATTTGAAAGTCTAGAAAACGCAGTTCAGATCCTGAAAAGGGAATCATTCACCAGTAAGGGAAAATGGGTCCTAAATAAGGATTTTTGAGATGTTTTTTTTTTTAATTTGCAAGTGTTTTTTAGTGAGTTTCAGATGCCAAAAAGTTTAGGTCAGGCCTAATCAAGGACTCATTCACAGTAAAGGTGAATGAGTCCCAGATCAAGGTTTTAAAAAGGTGAAAACTACAAATTTTAAGTTGTTTTATGCATTTTTTGTGCACATTTTCAAACTGTAACTCTTGTGACAAAAATTTCCAGAATTTGATGATCTAATGCATGTGAAATGCAGGAGAAATGATGACCTATATGACACTTTTTGAAATACAATTTTGTTTTGATTTTCAAATACAAATGTATATGATCTAAATGATATGCAAAATGACTGATTTTTTTATATATTTTTTAGATTTAGAGAATGAAAAAAAATGCAAATATAAAACCCTAGATGAGATGCAAATTTGAATGCAAAGTAGGAAACCCTAAATGAGACAATTCAATGCAAATGGATACAAAGGAATACAATATCTTTAACCTAGGATGCAAGGAAAGAATCTAAAATAAAAAAACTACAATGTTCAATAAACATGGTTCACCAAATGAAACATATTAAAATAGGTTCACCATCAATAGGGTATCAATGATGAACCTAGTTTTCATTAGGTGTCTATTTCATTCAATTATGAGAGACAAAATGCCAAAATAACAATTAGAAACTAATCCTAATTGTTATAGCAACAAAAATATAATTTTTTAGAGGCTCAAAAAATTTGTACCTTGTAGAAAATTCATACTTTCTAGGTCACAAAGGACTCATTTTCCTTTAGTGGTGAATGGGTCCTTGCATTGTATCAGAAACTAACATATGGGTTTTATTCCTCTCAGTCTGCACTCCCAAATCCCAAGTTTTCACTGCTTTAGGCCTTTTCGAGGACTCATGCCTTTAGTGGTGAATGGGTCCTTTTAGGGTTTCAAAAAACTAACTTTTGGTTTATGTTCCTTGATGTCTACACTCTCAGATCCTCTATCATTAGCTCCCAAAAACTTGAAACAAATTTTGTAGCTTTCTATCTGTGTTCTTGCATTATGAATGCCAAGTTTGCAACTTGACCACTTTGACAATTTAACTGAAACTTGTTCTCCACTTGATCTTCAACCTATAAATCTACAAACACACATTCAAGAGGAGAAAAACTTGTTGATTGTTAGTGACTAGGGGTTTTCCGTGGTCAAACCCCTTTTAGGTAATTAAACCAAAATAATGAAATAATGAAATAATGACATGAAAAATGAAACATGAAATGATTACCTTGGAAGATGTCTTGTAAAACAAATCTGCAAACTAACATGAAGTGGCCATGTAGAATGTAGATCTTGATCTTAATTGGATATGAAACAATTCTTGTAAATGGATCTTCAATACTACAAAAACAACACTAGCTCAACCACATGCTTGATGTACTCTGCATTTGGTATGATAATATGATCTTGAATTGGTGCAATAAACTCTTGATAATCTTCCCTTGACTGGCCTTGAAAATTCTCTTGAAGTGCTCTATAATTCTCTTGTAACGTATTAGGGTGCCCTCTCAAAGTTTCTAGGTGAAACAATGTGAATTAACCCCATATTTATACTAATACTAGAGATTAACCCTGAAATTCAAATAATTCAAGCCAACCTCAAATCTAGGAATTAAAATCATTAGAATATTGCAAAAATTAAATTCAAAAAAAGGAAGGTCCTAAGAGAGGAGGACCCATTTTCCACTAAAGGAGAATGGGTCCTAGCACAAGTTTCTAGGACCTTGCTTTAGGAGGTGAAAAGAAGATCAAAAAACCATTTCAAAAATGCATAGAAAGAGTGGTCCTATGTTAGGAGGACTCATTTTCCAGTAAAGATGAATGGGTCCTAGCAGCATTTTTTAGGACACCAAATTTTCCAAATTAAATGTCATGCAATATCATTATTGGGTGTTAGGATAGATCCTTGAAAAGAGGGCTTCAATTTGAATTAAAGGGGCCCATTAAGATCAATTAATTAATGAAACACTAGATAAGTGTGAAAGTGTACTACAACACTTTACAACGCCATAAATAAGGTACAATTTAAGTACATTTTATTAAAAAGGGGCCCTATATTAATGTGAATGTGTACAACACATTGTAACACTAAACAAGGCATTATTAGGTTAATTTTATGCCAATTATTCCCAAATTATGTGTGAAAAAGGGTTAATTTTTTTGTTGTACTACAAAACCTGATGAAGGACTCATTTTTCCTAGGGCGAATGGGTCCTAAATGAGGGTTTTTAAATAAGTTTTTATAGATTTCTAAGTAAGTTTTAGTAGTTTCAAGATTTCAATTTTATACAAGAAGTTTCAATTTTAATTTTCTATGAAATGAGGATTGAATGCAAATGCAAAATGTGAAAAAAGGACAACCTAGAACACCTAATTTTATGTGCAATTTTGTTTCAATTTTTAAATGCAAATGAATATGATGTAATGCCCTGTGAATAATATGCAAAATGATTGATTTTTTTGTACTTTTTATATTTAAAGAATGCAAAGATGCAATCCAAAAACCCTTAAATGAAAAAATAAATTAAATGAGACTAGACAACCTAAATGAGACACAACTCAATGCAAAGAATTGAAAATGAATGCAAGATGTAAATCTAGGGTGAAAGAGGGCTCCAAAATCAGTATTTATGCAATGATCAAACGTCTAGTTCACCAAAATGAAACAAAGGGACATATAAGGTGTGAAAAGGGAGGTCAATACAATAACCTATTTCCCTAATTTCATTCAAGCAAATGGGATCCAAAACACTGAAGTGACTAAAAACTAAAAGGTGAGTAAAATAAAGGCATGAATAAAAAAAATACCTATCTATGCAAGGACAGGGGTATAAGGTAAATAACACTTTTTAGAGAAAGATCAAAACCATCAAACAAACTCCAAAATGCAAGCTATAAAATGCAAATGAAGAACAATACTCAAATATGACAAAAAAAACTAATCAAAAGGTAGATTTGGAAAGGGGAAAAGGATGTGCACCTTTCACCAAAAGTCACCTTTTGAAGCTCATTGAGGATGCATTAGACCCTATGGGGAATGGGTCTTGGTCAGGGTTCCTAAAAAATTATTTTTGGGTTCTCTTTTATTGTGTCTTCACTCCCAGATTCTTGATTCTCATTATCGGATAGTAGAAAATAAATTCTATAGAGGAGTTTCTGTGATATGACAACTTTTCTTCTAACTTTGATAACTTTGTAACTTTCTTCAATTTATCTCTTCAAAGGATCTTTCACCTAAAATCTACAATCACACATCAAAGAGAGAAAAATGTTGTTTGTTAGGGAATGGGGGTTTACCTTGGTCAAACCCCATTTTGGTAATTAAACTTGGTAATGAAATAATGAGATAACATGAAGGAATGATGAATGAACTACAATATGTAACAACTCACCTAACCTTATTTGAACCTGGGATTACAAATTTTCAAACTAGCATGAAGTGGCCTTAATGGATGTAGATCTTGATCATGAAACTTGTCATGAAACAATGCCTTTGGAATATGCTTGAATATATCTTGAATACTACATCACCATATTAGCTCAAACAACAATAATGATGCAAGAAGATTTTGCCATGACAACAAAATCTTGATTGTTGCAATAATCTTCAATAAATATTCCCTTGAATGCCTTGAAATTGCTCTTGAATACTATTATATTTCTCTAGCTTGATCTCATGAAGTCACATAAAAATTCTAGGATGCTCTCTAGAAAATTTCTAGGATCTTAGGATGAAACATAGTTAAATGACCTCATATTTATACATATCTTAAAATTAATTCCCGAAATTAAAAGATCACAAGACGACATTTGAATACACATTTGAAATCATTGAAAAACAACCAAAAAAATAATTTGAATTTAGGTCATATGCCACTTGCGTAGGACACAGATTACTCAATGTTAAACACAATGTTATGAAATTTATGAATGTCAAGTTTTATCCCTAAAAAACTGTAATTAATTAGGGTTGGATTTGAATTACATAGGCCAATTAAGGAAAATTAACTTTTGTTTCATACAAAAATGGACCCTTTGCTTGACATTGGATTAATTCATGATAAAATGGACTTAATGAGGTCTTAATCTAGTGTTACGAAGAATTTTATGTGTCCACACTAGGTCTTGGACCCTTCCAAATCAAATAACATGTGTTTATTGACATCTTGCAAAGGTGTTGTAAAGTCTTGTAAGATGATTTCATGCTTTTCTAGATTTAATAAACCTATTTCTCCCTAATTCAACATTATAAAACATATTTAAATACATTATCACATCAATCTAGAAGGTTCTTAACTTAAATTTAATGATAAATTAGTGTTGTAATGTGTCTTGCAAATTCACATTGATTCTTGTAACTTTCTAGGTTGTGTGGACCTCATTTTAGTGTTGTAAAGTGTATTAAATCATACTTTCACATTGATTTATATGTCCCAAGCCCTATTTAACATTTACATAATCATTAATAGTCTTTATTAACCTACATTGTGCATCCTGAGGCTTTAATTGATCAAATACCTAAGAAGATGGCATTTTAGACCTTATTTCCTAATTTCTTGTCTTCTTAGGTGTCAGAATGGCCCTTGTGGGACCCATTCATCATGAAGGGAAAATTAGTTCCCTTTTAGGTGGGACCCATTCACCATGTGTGGCGAATGAGTCCTATCTAGCTCCATTTTGACCTTTGAGTGGGAAATAAAGTGAAATTTGAATTAATTTTGTTTCATGTCGGCTTGTGATTAAGTATGAACGGGTACTAAGGCACAATTTTCTATAAATAAGTATTTTTATCCTCATTTTACATCTCATAACTCATACACAAATCTATTATCATTAATTCATCATCTATCTTCTTATCCAAGTCAAGAAAACTAGGGTTTCTTCATTAGAAGTCATCAAGTTAGCTTTCTAAATCATTCAAGGGTTGAATCTTCATGTATTGCTACAGAATTTTAGGATAATTCATCATGAAAAGGAAATATACTCCATTTTTGCATGTTTTATTCACTTATTTCATCATTTTGGTTTAATTACCTAAAATGGGTTTGACTTAGGCAAACCTCAATGCCCTAACATTCAACATATCTCTCTTTTGTCTTATTTGTATGAAAATTTAGGACTCTTGAATGCTTGGATACCATTGAAGATCAATTTGAAAATTCATTTAAGTCATCTCTTCATCATTCAAGTCAAAATAGCAACAAAAAGTCACTTTTAAACCCGAATACAACATTTTCGAAAGTGGACACCTATAGGAAGCCGAAGTGTAGATCGAAAGCTCCAGAATCCAATTTTGAATATTCATAAATTCAAAAGTGGAATCATTCACCATGAGTGGCCAATGAGTCCCATTCTAGGGTCATTTTTTGATTTTTTGCATTTTTGGATACCCTTTTGTCTAAAACGGGTTCTAACACAGTTTACTAGAACTGGGACTGATTCACCCAGAATGGTAGATGAGTCCCTCCAGGCCTGAAAAATAGCATCATCAGCATTCCAACATCAATTTTCAGTCCTCATCAAAGTTCTAGGTGTACATTTTCAATCTAATTCACTTTTGTTTCATTTTTCTATTCATTTGTAGGCAATTTTTTTAATACACAATGTGTTTTCAAACATAGTTTAAATCTTGGTTTTAAATTCATATTCGATCAATTTCATAGCTTAGCTACATTCATATCATCTCATTCATCATTAAAAATTTCATACATAACATTAATCTTGAATGAAACATAAGCAATTTTGGCCCACCTTTCTCCTTCTAGGTGAAAAATCCTATGAGAGCTAGAAAGACAAGCAGGTGCCAAAAATCTATGTTCTGTTTTGGTGAACCTACTTTTTAGAAAATTTTCTTGTATAATTTTGGAGTCCTTCATCTTACCTCTAGCTTGCATTGATCTTGCATTAGGGTTTACATGAATTCATTTTCATGTTAGGTTTAAATTTTTGCATTCATAAAAAGTGCATTTAGGTTGCATTGTTGGGATCTAAATTCATTTAGATTTTCTAAAATTCTGCATTTTTCATTTAGCTCTACAACATAGCACTCAAAATTCATAAAAAAAAAAGCACAAATTTTTGAAAATCTTGAGAAAAAGGTCTGTACTAGGATTCATTTTCCACCCTGGGCGAATCAGTCCCTTTTGACCCCTGAAACAACATTTTCCAAAACTCAGAAATTTGTTTTTAGGCTTCGGTTTGGTGCCTTATCATGTATATATCAGTTAGTTGCATTTTTGTAGCATGCATTTCATGATATTTTGCATAAATTATCTCATTTCATGCATGGTTAAAAATCAATTTTTCATTTTCACTATTTCATTTTTTAGATTATTGCATAGTGTCATCAGTGAGTTAATTTGTTTGCAATCTAAAAAGTTACATTTCATCTTATGTCTTTATCTTGCATTTTCTTAAAAATAAACATCATTTACATTCATGGAAATTATACTTTTGCAAGTTTCATGTTCAACTCTATTTCATAGTCCTTTTAGATTAGCTTACATTTAGGATACATTAACAAATATAAAAATACAACAACAAACACCTTTCAAGCAAATGGTTGAATCCAAGCCACTTGGTATTGATGATGTCGATAAGTTAGATGTGGCCCTTAGAGACATGCTTTCACTCACTTCATCCTCTAATAATTTTCATGAGAAACCTAATGAAATTAATTACAACTTCTCCCCCAAACCCTTTAGTAGTGATGATTTTGCAATGTTAGATGAAGCCTTATATGACTTCCTCTCTTCTAAATAATCTACTAAATCTTTTATGCAAAAGGATGCAAGCATTGATAATCATGATAATCATTATTCTTTTTCTCCTAATATATCTCCCATTGGTGATGTAGATATCTTGATGAAATAAGGCACAATTATTGAATATCATGCAAGTCTTGCTTGTCTTCCTCCTTGTCCCCCTTGCAATAACATTATGATACGCAAAGCTGAAATCATTTCCCCTACCTTACCTAGTATCAATAATCATGACCATCCACCCTTTTCTTCTCCTAGTATCTTTTGTACACATGAAGAAGATAGTTTAGTGTTAGAAGATTTATGGTGGAACATCTATTTGAACAAAAAAGTCCAATCACTAGTAACTATGAACCTCCTAGCTATCTTTCTCTTGATGCCTCCCCTATAAGCGATGAAGCTATCTTTCCAAATTCCATTATGACATGTGATGAACATATTAGCTCTCCTCCTAGGGTTGATATTATGACACATAAGAATGATACCTTCGAGAAAACAAACAACCAACTCAAGCCGTCTTCTCATATCATCACAACTATTTTTACTCAACACAATTCAACCCTTCATCATCACCTTGTGTGTACTAAGAAATAAGATCACATTAAACCCAAGCTCATTCTTTCAACTCATGGTCTTCATGATTGTCCTTTCATAGCCATCAACCCATCCAACAACCCTTCACTCAACATCCATACTATCACCAACCATTTTTCCAAGAAACCTTCAACCTTGTTACATCCTAAATTAGTACGTAAATAACATTAGTTGCTGCTCCTTTCCTTGTAATAGTTGTAGTACCATATCATACTCACTATTGCATGTTTTGCATTCATTACAAGGGGAAGCATACTGTCATCCACTCTAGGCTCACCTTTGTCCTACACTAAGTGGGGGCAAAGGGTTAGAAAGCCTTATCCCCGTATGTCGCTTGTCATTGTCTCTTTGGACTATTCATTAACCTTTCATGAAATTTTATGTGCAAGCTTGGGATTTGGATGACATTTCTTAAGATTGACTCACATGTGACATACTTCCCCTTTCTTTTCATGATGAAGGTTCTCAAAAACATATGACTTTGCATAGGGATTTTTGAGTAAGCTCTCATGTCTTATTCTTTCTCTTCTATTTTCAAGTAATTTCTCATAGAATGATGTATATAAATTCCTTTAAAGTGGGGGGCATACATCACCATAATTCATTTTCATTCTCGGGTCCTAGTGTAGCCTTGTCATTTGTGTGATGTGTTTGTTACTATGTGGATGACATTGGGTGTGATGTCCTTCATAAGTGTGATCTATCTCAGCATATTGCATTCCTCTTGGTGGTTTGATGTGATGCATTGCATCCCCTAAGTTGTGAATATACTATTCGTTGATTGGTCCTCTCTTGGATAAATTAGACACAATGTTCCCTAAGTGACCGACCTTGCACGAACTGAACAATACTCCTTCGAATACTTTAAATTTTTACATTTTACATTTTTTCATTCTTACATTTTCTTGCATCTCATTTTTCCACCTTGCATAATACAACTTGCATGACTATGTTACCTTTGTCTTTGTGGCCCTTGTTAAAGTTATCAATGGGTATAACTTTAATATGGTTGAGTAGGAAGCCCAACAAGAGGTGTGACTTTCCCCATAGCCACTTTTCTATTTGTTTATGAGTGCATACCAACTAGCATATGTATCTTACCTTTTTGGGACTTCTCACCCCATGGACAACTAGTTCTATGGCCCTAGAGTGAGTACATTTGGGCTTTCTCATGCCCCAAAGTGAGTACATCTTCTCTTGTTCTTCCTATCATTGCATGATTTTGTATCTTGATTGTATGAATTAGGATCTTGGATCATTGGGGCTTGCACAACCTCCTTGATCTTTGTCATTCTTTTTCATTTGTATTTGTGCATGAGGATCTCTCTTGAATGTCTACTTTAGTGTGAGTTTGAAGTAGGTTCATCATCTGACTAAAGTGGGGGCTAAATGTGTTGTACAAAAATGGACCCTTTTCTTGAAATTAGATTCATTCATGATAAAATGGACTTAATGAGGTATTAATCTAGTGTTGTGAGGCATTTTATGTGTCCACACTAGGTCTTGGACCCTTGCAAATGAAATAACATGTGTTTATTGACATCTTGTAAAGGTGTTGTAAAGTCTTGTAAGATGCTTTCACACTTTTCTAAACCTAATAAACTTATTTCTCTCTAATTCAACATCATAAAAAACATTTCAATACATTATCACATCAATCTAGAAGGTTCTTAACTTAAATTTAATGATAAATTAGTGTTGTAATGTGTCTTGCACATTCACATTGATTCTTGTAACTTTCTAGGCTATGTGCACCTCATTTTAGTGTTGTAAATTGTATTAAATCACACTTTCACATCGATTTATCTGTCCGAAGCCCTATTTAACATTTAAATCATCATTAATAGTCTCTATTAACCCATATTGTGCATTCTGAGGCTTTAATTTATCAAATACCTGACAAGATGGCATTTTAGACCTTATTTCCTAATTTCTTGGCTTCTTAGGTGTCAGAATGGCCCTTGTGGGACCCATTCACCATGAAGGGAGAATCAGTACCCTCTAGGTGGGACCTATTCTCCATGTGTGGTGAATGAGTCTTATTTGGCCCCATTTTGACCTTTAAGTGGGAAATAAAGTGAAATTTGAATTAATTTTGTTTCATGTTGGCCTATGATGAGGTATGAATGGGTACTAAGGCACAATTTTCTATAAATAAGTTTTTTTATCCTCATTTTACATCTCATAACTTATACACACATCTATTATCATTAATTCATCATCTACCTTCTCATCCAAGTCAAGCAAACTAGGGTTTCCTCAGTAGAAGTCTTCAAGTTAGCTTTCTAAAGCATTCAAGGGCTGAATCTTCATGTATTCCTACAAAATTTCAAGATCATTCATCATGAAAAAGTAATCTACTCCATTGTTGCATGTTTTTTTAACTTATTTCATCATTTTGGTTTAATTACCTAAAAGGGGTTTGACTTAGGCAAACCCCCATGCCGTAACATTCAACATATCTCTTTTGTCTTATTTGTATGTAGATTTAGGTCTCTTGAATGCTTGGAAATCATTGAAGATTAAGTTGAAAAGTTATTTAAGTCATCTCTTCATCATTCAGGTCAAAATATCAACAAAAAGTCACTTTCAAACCCAAATATGACATTTTTGGAAGTGGAGACCTATAGGAAGCTAAAGTATAGACTGAAAGCTTTAGAATCCACTTTTGAATATTCATAAATTCAAAAGTTTACTCATTGGAAATGAGTGGTGAATGAGTCCCATTCCAGGGTTAGTTTTTGGTTTTCTACATTTTTGGATACCCTTTTTTCCCGAAACGGGTTCTGACACAGTTTACCAAAACTGGGACTAATTCACCCAGAATGGCGAATGAGTCCCTCCAGGCCTGAAAAAAAACACCATCAATAGTCCAACATCAATTTTTAGTCCTCATCAAAGTTCTAGGTGCACTTTTTCAATTTGATTCACTTCTGTTGCATTTTTCTATTCATTTGTAGGTGATTTTGTAATACACAATGTGTTTTCAAACATAATTTAAATCTTTGTTTTGCATTCATATTCGATCAATTTCATAGCTTAGCTTCCTTCATATCATCTCATTCAGCATTAAAAATTTCATAAATAACATTAATCTTGAATGAAACATAAGCATTTTTGGCCCACCTTTCTCCTTGTAGGTGAAAAACCTTAGGAGAGCTAGAAAGACAAGAAAGTGCCAAAAATCTATGTTCCAACCTCAATTAATTAATAAAATAATATATTATTTTGAAAGGGCCCTAAAATTAATGTGATTATGTAAAAACATATTGTAACACTAAATTAAGGCATCATTAAGCTCATTTTAATATTAATTATTCATTACCAAATTAATTGTGAAAAAGGAATAGTTTTTCCTACACTACAATAGGGAAAATTTTGTATGTGATTTAATTAACCTAATTAATGACAACTATAAATTTGAAAATATGAATGTCACATAGACATAATTAGAAAATTGCAAAAAAGGGTACACATATAAGATGTGCAAACAGAGGGGAACTTGTAAAATTATGAGCCTAAAATGTAGGATCAAGGGAATTGAGTGGCCTAGTCTAGGTGTTTTATAATATTCAATAGTAATATCATTCCTATATAGTCTAGTTTTTTCTCTTTTGTAACTTGTTTCTGATGGAATTTTTCAATTTGAACTATAGACACAAAAAGAGGGAAAAGGTTGTGTTGTCTAAGATTTTTCCTTTGTCAAACCCCTATGTTAGTGTTCCCACCTCCACAACAACAAATGATGATGATATAAACCATGTTCCCTTGTGGAGCTCGATGCAAATATAAATAATAATGACTATAATAAATGAATAAAACAAGAAAAAGTTACATTAGGAATGAAACCCTTTTGAAGAGATGTCATTCCATAAGTTGCCAAAAATATTTGATATATAATGAATGTATTTCCTTGAACACCTTCAAGTTCTAGTCCACATAATACAATATAGAGTTGTACAAACATGTAGAGAAGAGGTTGTGTGTGTATTGACAATTTGTATATAATAATTGCTCATAACTCATAATAGATCATTCTTAATGTTTAAAAGAGAGGGAAACATGTTTATATATGCATCCCAATTGATTTTGTTGGACTTAGGCTAACTTGGGGTCATCTTAAAAAATCGCTAGATGATACTAGAGGTGGTAAATATTTGAAATCACATTGTTATGACCAGCGAACCCACTCTTGTGTCCAACAGTTTTTTTCCCCAATAACTAGCGATATTATAGAATTAAATGTATTTTCCCAATCTTGGGCCAAAATGAAAAATTGATGAATGTAATAAATTTTGTATGCAAAATAGGGTGTCCAATCTAATATAAAATTTCTAGGGGCAACAATTTACTATGTTATATTTATCCCCCAATTTACAAAGGGTATGATCTTATGTTTATACTCATAGTTAAGGAATGAAGAATATAGGTGTTGGTTTAAAAAAATACTTTATCTGAAAACTAGTTATCTATTAACCTAACTAGGGGAGTCTTATTCACATTGCTTAAGTTTCCACTTAAAGACATATAGTTTTGTCTCCCTCATGTGTTGAGACAAGTGTCCTCACTTTGTGAGAGACCTCTTGCATGGTAAGTTTCCATTGACTAAAAAAAATTTCACGTGAGTTAACAAGTGTTTTATTATTAAAGGGTTAGTTATTAATTGTGTTCAAATTCACTAGGGTTACATTGTACATTTCATTCAACTCTTTTATCAATGTCTTCAATTATGTAAATTAGGCTACTATGTGAACTTTTTTTGTGGAAGTTTCAAGGTTTTTGCTATTATGATCTTAGAAATCATAATATAGGACACATAAAATTGGACAATATTGTGAAAATCAGCAACAAAAAGGTAGTGATATACATGCCAAAAATTTGAAATCCATCAAATACCATTTTCAAATAATATCAATATGAGATGAAAATAAGGGTGAGCTTCAAGAAAAAAATATTATTCTATGTCTAAACCTTTGGAACTTATCCATACTAATTTATGTGGTCCAAATTAAATAAAGACAATGCAAGGTGAGAGTTATTTCATATTTTTGTTGATGATTATTCTAGAATGACTTAGGTTGAATTTTTGAAAGAGAAATATGAATATTTTGAAAAAATTATGGAATTTGAATCATTAGTACAGAATGAGATGGTTCTAAAAAACAAATGTTTGAGTTAAGATAGAGGAGAGTTTTATTCAAATGAATTTGAAGAATTATGTGAATAGAAATGTGGACAATGGAAATGGAGTCACAACTTCCCTTGTCCACACCTAAAAGGGGAATGAAGGAAGAGGAATCCAATTTTGCAATGTTCACATTCAAGAGAAATTCTGTGAGATTCCAATTCAATGAATATTGAAATATGTTAAAGGATATTATTCCTAAATCTATAAATTGATAAAGAAAGTAAACTATTGATGCAAAATTAAGAAAATCTATTTTTTTGAAAACATGCTGTGATATGCAGAAAGATAGATTGAATGTAATATAAAACAAGATAGAGAAGCAAAACATAAAGAGTGTACTTGGAAACTGATAGAGGTCAGAGAGAAGTTTGTAAATGTCTCTAAAATTATGGAAAATCTGATTTTTTGACCAACTAGGACTCATCCGCCAAGCTGGGTGACTTAGTCCAATTTCAGGAAGATTATAGAAAACTGCACCAATGCCCTTTCTAGCCAAATGGGTATCGGAATCTGAAAAAATCTCTAAAAAATAGGTACAGTGGGACTAAGTCACCATTGATGATGAATTATTCCACTTTACCTTTTTTGAAAACCAAAAAGTGGAAAGGGAAGCTCTTGGTCTGCACTTTCCATTCCCCTAGGTGTCTAGTTCTGAAACTGCCAAATTCGAGCCTGAAAGTGACTTTTTGTGGATATTTTTTACCTTGCCAATAGGGAAATGACTCCAACAAGTTTAAAACCTATTCTTCAATCATTTCCAAGCCATCCAAGCATGTAAATAGTGATGATGGATCTTGAATTGTTGCAACAATGGATGAAGAATCTTGCTCTTGAATGCCTTAGAAAACTATTTTGATGACTTCAAATGCTAAAACCCTAGATTTCTTGAATTGAGATGGATAATGAATAAATTATGAATTAGGGTTAAAGGTCTCCTTTTATAGAGGATAGTTAAGTGAATGGATAGAATAAGGATCATGATCAAGGGCCAAGATTAAATTAGAAAATAATTTAATCAAGGGTGGATGTTAATTGAGAGAAGAAAGAGATGGATAGATAAAGACTTGAGGTGGAAGATAATATTGGCATAAAAAAGAGGTTGTTGGATAAAATTAAATAATAAAAATTATTTAATTTAGGTGGCCAAAATAGGAAAAATAAATAAATATTGATTTTATTTATTTTAAAAAGAAAGGTGAGAACAAATAATTAGATAATTAAATAATTAAAAATAATTATTTAATTATAGAGGAAATGTGGAATGTTAAACATTAAACAATTAAAAAAAAAATTAATGGAGAGGGAAGGGATAATTAAATAATTAAAATAATTATTTAATTAGGGAGATAAAGAAAGGATAAATAATAAATAAATATAACATTTATTTAATTATAGAGAGAAAAGGCTAGTGAATAATTAAATAATTGAAATAATTATTTAATTATAGAAGAAGAGGGAAAAGCTAGCTTTTGAATTAAAATAATATTTAATTCAAAAGTAGGGAGGAAAGGACCATTAGACTTAAATGCTTAATAAAAGTCTAGAAAAGTGTGAAAATCATTTACAATTCTTTACAACACCTTTACAAGACATGTATTTTATTCAATTTGCAAGGGTCCAAGACCTAATGTGGATGTGTAAAACACCTCACAACACTAGACCAAGGTGATATTAAGTCCAAATTGTCATTAATTATTCCCAAATCAAGCAAAGAAAAAGGTATACCTTTTTGGCATCCACATTTAGCCCCCACTTTAGTGAGAGGATGAACCTACTTCAAACTCACACTAAAGTAGACATTCAAGAGGGGTCCAAGTGTAACAGTATAGATGGTCCAAGATAAAAAAGATCAAGGAAGCAGTCAAGGCCCTAGGATCCAAGATCCTATGTCAAACTGACATAAGCACAAAAGGACACATTGTTGGCATATGGCTTCTGGTGTTATTGATGGCAACATAAGTCATTGATCTGGTCCACACTTCAGTATTTGCCCATACCGAAAGACAGAGTGAAGAATAGGGTATCTGATTGAAGTTGAGTCTGTCAATCCATTTGCATTACTAGTTTATCAGTTTGAGTTGTGGATCTCAAGGAAGTTCATTGGGTATCTAGAATATCTTATTATCAAGTTTTTTTGTCATTGCATCAATTGGTGTATGAGTTAGGAAATCCGGTTAATTGATTTTCTATTTAATAGTGCTAGAAGGCCGATTTGATGAATGTGGCATGTTGCAAATTTTCAAGGTGAAGTTGTTTAAGGTATTTTTGTGTTTGAGGTTTTTTTTTTGGGTCCTCACTATGTTGTGGCCAACTTTGGTTGGTGCGCATTGAAAATCATTTGTGGATTGAGCCGGCGGTTTGTAAATATATTATGCTTGATTGAAGCCAACATGTGAATGATTAAATATTTTGTCGTAGATATATATAAGTGATCAATTATATAATTTGTGTGTGTGTATACAAATTGAGTGTGTCAATGTGTGATGTGAAAATCAGAAGGATTGTAGAGTGACTATGCACAGTTTCACTTGTGCACAAAGGGATTTGTGATGCGAATGAAAGCAGACAGAGAAAAAGAGTAGAATCAAACAAGTAGGTCAAACAATGCGACTGATGAGCTTAACCATAACTATAATCTGGCATTAGCAGATGCTACTCTCTTAATTCAAATCTTCTATATCTAATCTAAACCTTTTGTAAGACAGTGAGTCTTCTTTTGTATCTAAGCAGTGAGCTCTAGGCAATGTGCTTGAATGCATGTGCATTCCCAATTTGTATAACACCTATATTTTGAGTACTAAAATTGTGGACTAACCTCCACTGTGGTTTTCCCCTAACAAGGTTTCAATGTAAAAATCCTTGTATTATGGTGTTGTGGATGATTGCTTTATGTTCTTGCATCTTTCTTTTGGTTCAATGATGTAAGTAGTTTAAAGATTAGATTAATAAAGTTAAATTTTGTAGAACAATGATTCATCCCCCATCTCAGTGTTCCATGATTCCAATAATTGGTATCAGATCCTAGTTCCTTAAAAGATTTTTTACAACTTGAGGTGGATCTTGGAATGTAATGGACTCTGGTAGTCTTCAACAATAGCTTGTGGTGGCACTTAATGATCTTGATCAATCCAAAGTAGATGTTTGGGAATTGAAAGAAAGTCTTAGGGATGCTAAGAAATTCATTTAGTTGTTGAAGGATCAGGTTAGTAAGTCTAGGGAGAAGAGAAAAGATCTTTGTGACCAAATTAAGCAAAAAGAGAGAAAAAACATGGATGATGATCATCTGAATCAAACCTTGAAGGAAATAACTAAAGAATGTGAAAATCTTGCCAGAGACAATGCTACCCTAAAGCATGAGATGGAATCTATGGTGATGAAGCTAACTAAGGAGATTGAAAAAAGAAAGAAGAATGAGGAGAATCTTGCTCAGTCCTTAAAAGAAAGATCTGATGAATGCAACCAAATTAATGGAGGATTCATTCAATTGGAAATTGAACTACAACAATCTAGAAACAATGAAGAGGAGCTTGAATGATAGATTGTTATTATCAGGGACGAAATTGCTACTGCAAATGAATACGAGGAGAAGTTCAAGATTAGCTCAGTTAAGCTTGATGAGATGACTCAAGGTCAGAAGAATGGAAATGTCAAGTGAGGTCTTGGATATGAGAAAGGAGAAAGTTCTAGATCTGAACAAAGGAATTTTAGGCATTGAAATTAGATGAACAAAGCAAACAGACATCCAGTAAGATAACCTAATGCTCAAAAGTTTAATGGATATTATTGTTCTTACAATAAATTTGGTCATATGGTTGCTCAATGTAAAATTAAAATGAAAGCTAGTGATCCATCATTCTCTAGTTAGTGTTTCAATTGCAATAAGTTTGGTCATAAGTCAATTGAATGCAGAAATATGTCAAACAACTCTGTTAGTAGAAGGAATGTTAAATGTTATACCTGTGGAAGATTTGGGCATGTTTCCAACTAGTGAAGATCAAGAAGAAATCAATGGAATGACTAGTCTGGATAAGGAAATGGTGTGTGTTACAATTGCAACAAATACGGTCACATTGCAAGATTCTGTAAAAACAAAAATATGGATAGAAGAGGTCTGACATACAAAGGCAGAAATACGTAGAAATATGATAAAGGAAAAGGGAAAGTAACTATGGCTAAAATAGGAGATTAGATGAAGAAGACATGGGTGATGAAGAGTACTTATGTTGCAAGAAATGAGCTAGCACCAAAACCTGCTTCTGGTAATTCCTCTGGGAATTAATCTCAGGCCATTGGCCTAGGGGGTTTTTTCAAGAAAATCATTTTCCCCTTATTGGTAGTTGGTGTTGGAATGTGGCAGATTGTCAACAATTATATCAATGATTTACAGATGCGTTAGAAAATGCTCATAAAGAAATGCAAGCAATTGAAGGCCCGCAAAAGAATTTGTCTCTCGCTGACTGAGAAAATAGGGTATCTGAAACACCTAGGAAAAAATCATTTAATACAACAAAAAGTTAGGTGTGCGAGTTATAAAAAGTAGTTGGAACCCTCATTTTCCACTTTATATCAAAGAAATGAAGAAGGAGAGCACTCTACACCAAAAAATTGAAAGTGTGAAGATGATTTGGTAGTGAAACCCTAATCCATTAGGTAGTTCAATTGTATTGAGAACACTAGTACAAAAACAACAATATATGACTAAATAAACTACTAAAAATTGCATATAAATGACTAATTTTGGTTACGTGACCATTAGTAGTTTATTGCCGATCATTTATAACATGGCCAAATTTATGACTAAACTATTTTAGTCATTTATCTAGTTATTGATTTAGTCATTGATTTGGTCATTAATTTGGTCATTGATTTAGTCATTGATTTAGTTGTTAATTTAGTCATTGATTGTTGTTAATTGGTCATTTATTTAGTCATAGTAGTGATTTATTTAGTGATATATTTAGTCATTAATTGAGTCATTGATTGTTGTTTACTAGTAATTTATTTAGTCATGGTAGTCATTTATTTAGTCATATATTTAATCATTACTTTAGTCATATATTTAGTCATTAATTTAGTCATTAATTTAGTCATTACTTTTGTCATATATTTAGTCATTGATTTGGTAGTATATTTAGTGCATTTTTAATTGCATCATTTGTTAGTTTAATATTTATTTTATTAATCTAAAATATTACTTATCAACTATCTAAAAGATTTGCACAATAAAACAACAATGAGAAGGTAAAAATAACTTATTTTATTAATAAAAAGGATGTTACATACATCTGTCTAAGCTTGAAAATGGAGTTACAATTTTTTGTCCCATCATGAAAGAACTTGAAAAGATTACAATACATTGCTAAAACAGAAAAAAACTAGCTGAAATCTACTCCAAAACCTTGTCTTTATGTTGTTCAACAACTTACAAAAGAATAGGATCATGACTATTCTTTTATATCATAACCTATAGTCCCTTACCCTTGTAATTCTTGTTGATCCTCTAACTGCCATTTGTGCATGAATTTTCATCATAAACTATAGTCTGTTACCCTTGTAATGCATAAGTATATGATACATATTTGCAAAGGAACTTTCATTCTATGATTGTGATAAAGCTCTAATCATTTGTAGGCTGCCCTCATTCTGATTACTATCATCTTATGACCATGTTAATTGTTACTTCATTGTTTCTCTTACCATTGAACTATCCCTTAAAAAAATTGATCATTTATCTCTTCATCTTCATATCTTGTTGGTTTCTTTATCACCAATCACAAATCCTACCAACTAAAGTAAATTTGAGTCATTGTCCACAACTTTCCTTATTGTTAGCAACTCTAGAAGAATAGTACCATAGCTGTAAATGTCATATTTCTCATTAAGACTTGAGGTTCTTGCATATTCAGGGTCAATATAACCAGTAGTACCCATAACATACATGGAGGTGTGATTTTTGGCAAAGGAAATGCACTTGGCAAGGCCAAATTCTTAAAAATGTGCTTCAAAGTTGTCATCTAAAAGAATGTTAGATATATTTGCATCCCTATGAACAATGCATGGGTTACAATCACGATGAAGATATGCTAATCCTTTTGTAGCACCATAGGCTATCTTTAGATGAGTATCTCATTCTAATTTAATCTTCTTTGATGTTCCTAGACAAAAAATTAAAATGTTTGTTAGGTTCTCCTCAATCTATTTTGATCAAATGGTAGAAATAATGATTGGACTCATATTTCATAAATCTATCATGTTTCTGCATAACATCATTTTCTCACCATGTAGGATGTCCTATATACTTCCATTTACCATATATTCATAAAATTGAAAGAAGAAAAATATAGAATGGCATAGTATTGAAAAAAAAAATTAAAAATGAACTTGGAAGAAAGGATGTTGAAGAAATTTAGCTGTAGTTGGCACCTGCATTTTATATACAAGGGTATGTGTAGGATCATCATGGAAAAAATAGGCCCTTAAGTGGCAAAAAAATTAGAAAAATCAGAGTTAGGCAACTTGACTTAAAAATTTGAATAAGTTATCTATATTATTTCAAAAATATGTAAGAATAGAATTTGCAGCAAATTGAATGTAGTTTCTAAACTACTAGGTTTGTTTAAAAAAAAGAAATCTATTTGGTGAAAATTTGAAATTTCAATGCAGTGGTACTTAAATTTCAAGGAAAAAATAAGAAGTAGGTGATTGTGTGACCACCCTAACCACAATAAAATGATAATATTTTTTATAAGATTTTAGATATAAGTAGAGGACTCATGTCCCGAAGTGATGCATATTTTTTTGTAATTTTTTCCAAGTAAATAATTAATTATGATTTTTTATTACAACTTTTAAAAAATATTAAAACTATATGTCTAACCACCTTAACTTGGTCAAAACTTCATAAAATTCATTTTTCTTTTTTAATCCTATAGCATGCTAGAGAATGTGACACATGTTTTGGATTCAAAAAATGTGATATTGTTTGAAAGCTATAGATTTTTCAATCAATCTATCAATCAGGACTTTAGTCATAATTTGAATAGAAAATGAATAATAATTACTTATTAAATTCAAAGTAAAGAATAATTTATATTAGTGTAAATCTGAGAATCTCCTTTAAAAACCCTTTTTGTTTCATCATTTTTGGGTAAAAAAAAAGTCATCAGCCACATACCCATCATATTGCCACTTTTTGGCCCATCATGATCCTGGACTTACCCACAACCTGAAATCTATCCACCTAGTCCAAAAAAAAAATTATGTGAACCAAGTTAGAATCCCCACATAATCATAAAAGGACAAAAAACTTCATATGGTGACAACAACAAAAGTAAATACTAAACAAGAACACTTCCCGAACTGCATTCACGAGCATAAATTTAGAAATATGCTATTACTAGATTAGAAAGAGAGTAGTTTGATAGAAAGAAAATAAGTGACAAAAAGTGAAGAATAGTTAGTTTAAAAAAATAGATGGGATGTCTAACATCATATATTCTATTTAAAAATTGGATTGTGAGGTTTATGATCCAAAGATCCCATGATAGTAACGGTCATTATGACATATTTTGTACCCATCTAGATACGTGTCCTCACATAATAAGGTGAAATATATTTCATTCACAAACATCTATTAACATTAAGGAATAAAACATCAGGAAAAGCTATTCATGATGGCTTAGGACCAAGAAACACACAAATTTTTTGGAATCCCACATGTTTGTTAATTTCAACAACCTATTCATTTATTTCACTGAAATATATTCTCTTCATAATAGAATCCAGTTAAAATATTTTTATATAGAGTACACAAACAACTCGTGTTTATATTCATGTTCCCAAACCATCAAATTAGCTTACAGAAAGATTGTATGCTTCTCAAATTCAATTTATTGCAAATGTGGCTGCTAAAAATGCAGATTGCAAGAGGAAAGTTCAATAACTAAGTTAATGAATTTATTTGTGATTTTATCATTACCTATTCATTTACATTCTACTAGATGCTTACCATTCAAAAAGAAAAATTAAGGATTAAGAATATGTATAAGAAATTAAAAAGTTGTGAATGATAGAATAAAAACTAAGTATTAATTAGAGAACTTGTGTTGTCAAATTAAAAACATGTACATAAGATCATTTAGAGCCTTATGTATACCAAGGTAATCATAGTTCTTGTGTCATTTTTTTATAGGTTGGTGAGTTGTTCTGTGCTTAACTAAAGATCATTAAAATCCCCCTCGATAAAACACAAATACCACTTCCCTCAAGGTAACTTTTTCCCTATAAAATTTGGAAAGGAAACAATTTTTAGGGAATCTAAAAACTAATAACTAAAAGAGATGACTTGGATTGTGAATCATATATGCCATTATGCACACAAGTGGATCAAACTTGTTCTTTTTAGAATTCTCTAGTTTTAGATGTTCTACAAGAAACTAAGTTTGAAAGTCTCATATAAAACCCTTTGAGTGAATGGAAAAAGACAAACTACACTTCATGTACAAAGATTCCTATCATACAAAAGTTCTATGTATCTAGCTTGTAAAAGACTCTTAAACCCATATATATACTTTATTTCTCATTCCAAAGTTAACTTGATACTAAAGAAAATATACCCATATGATAGCATATAAAGTAATAGCCAATAATCTATGATGCATGAGTTTATGTTTAACCAAAAGACTCAAAGTTAGTATTTTCAATTAGAAAAACTCAATTTTTTTTCTCAAGTAGCAAATTTTTTTCTCTGCAAATAGAAAAGGACAGGAAACTAACCATGCACAAAGATATTCAAACTCTCTTGCCTACTGTAGCTCTTTATGGAAACTTTGCCACCACCTCCACCATCCCATCCCTTACCTCCAGAAGCACTTATCATACCCATTCCGTTCCTACACAAGGCAAAAAAGAGTCGGTCAATGTTATAATCAATAAAACCAATCTAAATGTAAGCAAATAAAGTGCATCCATGGTTAGTGTAAACAATAACCTTAAATTTTAAATAATTCCATGGGTCTATACTAAAGTACCAAAGCATTAAGGAGATTTTAGATTTTCTACCATGTTCATATCCTAGAAATATTAATGACTTAGGTAAGATAATGACTTCCATGGGTCATTATCAGTTAAAATTGCTTGCATTTGTTAAATATCTATCATGAACATAACATCTTAAAAGCATATTTCCTTGCTATTAAAAAAAAAAGTGATCAAGGTATCAACTCTAATAAAGAAACTACCATCAATCTAAGCAAACATAAATATAAGAAAAAGTGGTGTTTACAGCCAAACAATAACATTAGTTGTTGCTATGTAAGAAAATATAAAAAAACATGCCAAGAGATTGTAGACCAATATCAATGATTGTGTTATTTATTTAGAGTAGTACTTGTACACAAAATATAGACCAGGAAACATCTATCAAGATTGGACTACTTTCCCAAACTAGGAAAATCATGTATAAAATGCCTGACAGTTGCCAAATATAACACAACCATCAACAATTACCTGAAGTCAAATCATAACAACCACCCACAAGTCAACAAGCAATTAGCATAAATTCAGTTTAAAAAAAAAACAAAAACTTAACAAGTTAATTTATACAAACTACATCCTCCTCCCACCCATTCAAACCTTCTCTACAATGCTAGCATCTTGAACATATGCAACATGAATTCTTTCAACAAGCCTATGAAGAAAGATATTTGAAACTCTTCTTGCAGCCATAATAAATGGACCAGTAGCTAGAGTTACAAGGGAAACTTGTCAATTGTTTATGAATCCCATAGCAATCCTGCCAAAAATGTTGCCATGTTATGGACATAATTTCCCACCTGGTTCATCAAAACTTCAATTTTTTAGCATTTTGACCTCTTATCAAGCCAACCTCAAGTGACATACAATATGATTTTTACCCAGGAACCACACTCATTGGTTCCTCAATAAAAATAAAGATAATAAATTATGTATTAAAGACCTTTTTATTTTCAAGAATATAAGAGTTATGGGAAAATACTTTCTCACTCAAAGCATATTGAATAAGTAGCACATTAGTTAACACTTGGCTCACAATATCTCCATTATTTCCGTATGTGTCAAAAAAACTCATGTCCTAGTTAAGCAATACTTGAACATATTTGGACTTGATAACTGTCATCTGTCTCTCTCGAGTAAGAATCCAACATGAAACCTTTGTGAAGAATATTTTACAGAAGTCATATCAGTAATAACATGGAACAAAAAGTTAAATGCACCCTAATACCCAAACCACATGCATATTATAAAAAAACAAAAATTAAAGGAAAGGATTGAGTTTCAATATAGTTGAAACAACCCAGGAAAAAAAATATCATGCTTTACTAGACCCCAATCAAAATAAATGAACATGTAATATATATTGTAAAATGGAAGCAACTTACCTATCCGATTGGCCACAAAAGTGCCTCCTACTATGTATACACTAGAAATTGCATGCAAAGGAATGCAACAATCAAAATATAGGAGTCCATTGCACATCATCATAAACAGTCCTGGGAAACTCGTCGCCGGTCATCAGTGATAAATAATTTCCAGTGCTGAGAAATTCTATTCATGGCTAGGCTGATGAAAATCCTAGTGGAAATTTGAAACCAAAAAAAAGCTAGAAAAAAATTGAAGAGAGGATCTAAGATAATCGATGAGCTCTACATTGTCAAAACCAATAGCTTCAGTCAAGGTAATAAGTATAGCAAACTATTTTTGATAGAAACAAGAAAAAGATAGTGTTACCTAAAATCAATTATCTAGTCATGCTAGCTATTGATCTAGAAATGCATAAGCATCGACTATGAAATCGATATTATTCAAATAGTCTCATCCCCCTTAATCTATCTATGCATCAATTAGAACCCATGTCAAAAATCTCCTTTTGCATCCACCTACATACCAGTACTCCATGATTGTTATAATTGTGGGTGAACCGCCCCCTACAAGAACCATATATACAAAGAAGAGGGGTGACATCTAATCCACCTTACTCACCCTTCCCATCTTTTTTTATCATGCAACCCTCATGCAGTCATGCACATCACATCTACCAAGGCTAGAAAGGGACAAACCTATAAGAATTTCTATTTCTCACACCAATGTCTGGGAATAGGAATAGTGTTACGATAAGATTTCAAATACATAAGCAACTTTGGATCTGCTTTTGTTGCATCCCATACCTGCATGTGTGAGTGCAAGAATCAATAGAAATTTTAATTACAAGAACCCAACATGGAAGAAAAAGTGAAAAAGAGGTGGTAAAACACCCAACAAAGAGCAACAATATTGATTAATCCAAAAATCTGCCACTAAAAAGGTGAGAAATTATCAATTAGATCATTACCATATCTCCCAAGGGAAACCAAAATTAGTTTATAAAGAAATGATATCTTATCTAATAGTAGAATCATCGTACTAAATCACACAAGTTTCCTATTATATAAAAAGATGATGTCGAGTGAGAGCATTACTTGATCCCCCAAGCCCAACAAAAAATAATTTATAAATAAGCCCTGTCTTATTTGATATTAAAAGCAAGGTACTAAAACACACAAGTTTCCTACTATATAAAAAGATGATGTAAGTGACAAATAACTAGAATACAATTCTTTTTATCCTTGATATTTAAATAGAAACAATAGTTAATAATTTGACAATATATAAGATGTAACTAAAAATTGCATACAACATTTTCCTATATACCATAAGAAGAGAAACAAGCCACCATATACCTCAACAACATCTGGCCTAGAGCATAGTTGCTTAAGTTCAACAATTTTCATTCTACGCTGAAGTTGTGTCAAGAAAAAAAAAATAGTCTCTATGAGAACAAATAGAAATATTTAAAACTAGCACTTGCACCCATAGGAGGTTCAAGGATAAGCCGATAGGAAATTAAAGGTAAAATTTGTATGTGTTTTAATATTACATTAAATTAAGTACTACAGTCATTTCCCATATATGAAGAAAAATTGCTTCCCATAAGGGATAAAGTTTTGTTCCCTCTGCAGATGGAATAATTGATCTTTTAGATTTAAACAATTCTTAAGGGTCGGATGCATTAACAATCCAAAAATTACCACCATTGATATACCATTACAATCCAGTAGTGTAGTGTCTTCTACAGAAGAAACAAATGATAGCACAAATGAAATAATTAATATTTTTTTAGCAAGTTGAAAAATTATTGACAAAGATGTTGGGCTTTCTTCAAACAACAATGTTGTAGATAAAACCATAGGGAGAATCACTAGAAGTAGAGCTCATAAGAAGGTTTGCATGAGAAATCTTGTTCATGATTCACTGTTAGACAAACACAATCCAATATTTTCTAATAAGATGATAGGCAAGCATAGTGTGTTATGTATGATAGTAAGATCCACTATATGGTGGGTGAAAACTTAAGCAAATGTCGAAAGAAAATAGAAAGAATATTTAAATTTGACTATCATGTTTAGATACTGAATTTGGTGAAATAAAAATTGTTGGTGAGGTAATCCACAATCAACAAGTGTCAAAAAGAGGGAGTGGTGTGAGATGGAAAGGCCCTGAGACAAATCTGGAACATCACCAATTAGAACAAGTGAGATCTTCCACAATTGGTAGTTGCAGGAATTTTATAAAAGAGAACAATGATGAGCCAAAAATAGGTCTGCAGGGTCCAGGATTTGTACTAGAATTCAAAGGATGAAATGCAGTCATGTTAAACACTTAGAGAGGTGTATTGTTAAACTTTAATGAAGACCTTCATTTTCAAGGAGAAAATTTGACACATAGGAACATCTAGAAGAGGAGAATAAATGTCTAGGAATATATAGAGATAGATGTTCTACTAATCAATCAAAAGGCTATTTGCAATGTGTAGTTTCAATATCACTTGGATATGCAGATAAAGGAAGTACATCTCATGGAGATTTTAATGAGTTAGGTAGAATGAATATTGAGGTTGATGCTCCCCATGGAGATGGATGTCCTATTGATGTTATTGAGAGAGATGGATGTTCTATTGATAAATTAAAATGTAATTTTCCACATGAAGTTACATAATCTCTAAGAAAGGAAGAAGAGCACAATGCATCTCATGGAAATTTGAATGATTCATGTAAAAAAAATATTGAGGGTGTTGTTCATCAAAATTATAGAGGGAAACCAAGAGGGGGTGGTGTAAAAAGATATAAACCAAGAAGGATTAGGGTATGTGCAAGATCATGATGGGCCAAAAAGTGGCAATATGTAATTGATATGATGGCACATGTGGTTGACAACTTTTTTTTACCCAAAATTGACGAAATGAAAAGGGTTTCTAAAGGATATTCTAAAATTTCCACCAATATAAATTATGCTTTACTTTGAATTTAATAAGTAGTTATTATTCATTTTCAATTCGAATTATGGATAAAGTCCTGATTGATAGGATGATTGAAAAACATTTATAGCTTTCAAATGGAATCACATTTTTTAAATCCAAAACATGTGTCACATTCTATTCTTCACATACTATAGGATTAAAAAAATAAAAATTGAATTTCATGAAGTTTTGACCAAGTTAAGGTGGTCAGGCATACAAGTTCTTATATTTTTTAAAATTTGTAATAAAAAATTCATAATTTATTATTTACTTGGAAAAAAATTACAAAAAAATATGCATCACATCGAGACATGAGTCCTCTACTTATATCTAAAATTTTATAAAAAATATTATCATTTTATTGTGGTTAGGGTGGTCACATACACCTACTTCTTATTTTTTCCCTGAAATTTAAGTACTATGCATTGAAATTTCAAATTTCACCAAATAGAGTTATTTAAAAAAAATAGACCTAGTAATTTAGAAACTACATTCAATTTTCTATAGATTCTATTCTTACATATTTTTGAAATAATATAGATAACTTATTCAAATTTTTACGTCAAGTTGCCTAATTCTGATTTTTCTAAATTTTTTGCCACTTAAGGGCCTGCTTTTTCCATGGTGATCTTGCACATACCCATTAGTGATATTGGGAAATCATAGTGGGCTAAATTTCTTGTTTGTCAAAAAAGAGTAATGAGAAGCAGCAAAAATGTTTTATTCTGGATTAGTGTATTGTGATAGAATCCATTACATAAAAAGCTATCATATTGAATGTTTAGGGAAGTGATTTTTTATGTTCTAGTAGAGATCTTCCCTATGGTGTAGGAATCATGAAAAAGAAAGCCTAAATGGAGCACTTGAGTGTAGAAATTGAGAATGATCGATAGTCTAAAGTTTTAAAACCTTCAGGAAGAGTCAAAGGAAAAAAGAAAGAAGATGGACATTCAAATAAGTTATGTGTAACAAACATTGAGGATGAGATTGTTCAAAATCAACAATGGGAAAAAAGAGAGAAGAAAAAAAGAACACAATTAAAAAAAGATATCAACTATTTGGCATTCATTTTGCTTTAGAAAAGAAAGAATGTAGATAGTTGGGTGTTTGTAAATATTAAAATTTATCCATACTGAAACAAGATGGGATGGTCCTAGGCTGTAAATTTTGATTGCCAGTCATAAGCCCTAGAAAAAACAATAGGTTCTAGAATCTAAAAGAATTGCAACTATGTCTGGATTAAAAATGAAGGCATTATCCTGCTTACACTAACACTATTGAACTAGTTTTTGTTCCAAAAAGACCATCCAGGAGTATCCCAATCCCATTTTAGAGGCCATAGTATAAAAAATTATGTCATTCATGTATGAAAGACAACAAACTTGAAAAAAATAGAAAGATATATAGCTAAAGATCACATCTTAAACTCATACCTGCTAATGAATGCCACAACTAAGAACATATGCTCGAGGAGGTATTTGGTAGCAATATGAATGGCATAAAAAGTAGGACTGATAGAGAGAGAAAAGTTGTCATTCGTGATAGTGACTCTATAGAGAGCACAGAGGATTCGATGAGCATGGATCAAGTGTTCAGGAAAGTGACTGTTTATGTTGTAATGGAGATCTTCATTCTAGAGGAGGAATTTGGGGTCAAGAGATTATTGATGAGGAACATGAGTTTCTAAACTCTGAAAGAGTTTGTGTCCAATTGATCAATCAAAATGGCATTTTCCTATGATTTTCCAAAATCATCAATAAAACTCAAAGATAAAAATGTGACTCAAAGAAATTCTAGATACAATCTGCACATTTATAAATGAAGCTAAGTCCCATGATAACATATCTATTAAAAGGGAAGGTTACGAAGAGAGTACATATCATATTTGTGATGTGCTACACAAAAAAATAAAAAATATCAGTCATGAACAACAAGCTACAATCCATATGCAGGAGACTTGTAGGAATTCAGTTAATAGTACCCATAAGAGGTTCAAGGGATACGCTGATAGGAAATTAAAGATATAATGTAATTGAGGATCCAATATGGAAATTAAGTTAAAAAACCATAGCTTTTGTTACCTCTTAAAAGTAAGTACTAATGGTTTGTGATTGAAATGCAGATATCCTAATTCCATAGGTATTCTACTCTGAATCTCATTGATGGATTGATCAATATGTATTAGGATCCCAGTGTGTTTATCTATAATTTGGATAATGACTAATCATAATGATAGAGAAATCATGGTTGCAAATAGTAATGCATGCATTAATGAAAAAATATTGTGAAGGGAGAAATCAAATCTAAAGACATTAAAAAGAATTCAAGATTCTTCCTCATTTTTTTTCTACATTTATTGGTTACTGTTTTCAGTCTTGAGCATGAATTTCAAGAATAGGGTATTCTGTTGGAGTTTATTTGTAGGGTTATAGTATAGTTTTTTGAGCTTAACTTGTAGGAAAGTTTATGTTTTCTTGAGGAAAATTTTCCAAAGCAAAGGTTGATTTGCATCAGTGTAGGACACCTTAGAGAATGATTTGCATACAAAAATTCCTATTGTTGATGACGAAGAAGGTATTGCAAAAGGAATATGCATAAGAGTTTGGAGTTAGTGAAGATAAGGTATTACAGCTAGTTAAAAGGCATTGGGTTGAGATTTGTCTCAAGTTATGTAGCCCATTATTTACGTTCATATAGCATGTAGATAATAAAAGGGAAGCATAGTATTTATTTATTTCTTAGGAAGGATAGTGTCTGTAATACCCCTCATACTGTTTAGACTTGATACTTTTGTGGTTTTGATTGATGCTTTGTGATTGTGATTGTACTCATTATGGTTTGATGATGTTAGTGGATTTCAGTAAAATATTATGATGCAGTGATTTAGTAAATTATGTTATGATATGATCTGTTAGTTAGAAATGCTATTTCATCATTAATATTATAATTTTTAGAATAGATGTGATGAAAGGATAGTGTAGCATCACTCGTTCACGAGTGCCCTACTACGCTATAATTCCTTCTCACAATGTAATGCTTTGATTTTATATATATATGTAAATGTACACGACCTTGTCTGGATGCAGGTATTGCGAGTACAAAGTCTTGACTCCACTTGCTTCGGTAGGATAGGGCAAGCACCAATAATCCAATGACATAATGTTGAAACAAAGATGACAAGGAAGTCACCCCATCCCATGTTGTCAAACTCGTCCTGATTGAATGGTATTGTGCATCGTTGTGTTGCCATTTCTGTATTTTATTACTGTGTTTTGTGTAAGTGTCTTGTTCATATGTATTTTACGTTGGCATTTTATATGTTGTGATTTATTTAATTAAAAGGTGGTAATAAATGTTTATATTTGTATTGGATTAATTTGTATTAAAATATTTAAAAGTTATATTTTAAAAGGCATGTTGTTTTTGTTAAATACTAATTAAATATTAAATTGTGTTTTGTTAATTTAATTAAATTACCTTTTTGAAGATAATTATAAAATAAATAAATTAAATTATGTGTATAGCAAGTAAAGCTTGCAAAAGGAAATTTAAAACAAAAAGTATTGATAAAAGGAAACATAAATAAATAAAAGAACATAAAAGATAAAAGGATGAATGAGAATTAAGTGTTGGGTAAAAAAATTGGAATTAAATTAGATAGTTTCTTTTATATTGTATTTTTTAGAGTTTTTGAAAAGGAAAGAGGTATCTTTTATTTAATAGCGTAATTGTGAGTTTTCAGAAGGAGGAAGATTCAGACAGAAGTGGAAAAAGAATAAAAATTAAAAATAATGACTTTGAATGTTTAGATCTTCTGAAGTTTTCTGGAAAGGGGTTTTGTCATTCTATTGTTTCATGTTTCTGGGAAGGATTTTCTAAGTAGAATATTATATTTGAATTTGAGCTCAGCATTCTGTAGAGGAGATTCTGAAGAAGGAACAAAAGTTGTTCAAAGAGGCTATCGGAGTCAAGCGAAGCTCCATCAAAAAATTTCAAAAGTGTAGGACGCCAGGTTCCAATTTCTTGTCCTTAATTTTTCTATTTTGAAAAAAAAAATATATAAATAGGTTAATTAGTGAAAGAAAAAGAAAGCCTTTGAGCGTAGAAAATTATTGAATAGTAAATTTATTGAAAGAATTAATTTGGGTGTTTATGAATATTTCTCTCTGATTATTCTTTCAATTTGGCATTGAGAAAATATCGTTTGGGTTTGTGAAAATAAACTATGTATCTATAAATTGGATTCTTTGGGAAAATTAGTTTTCCTCTCTGAACATTTGTTTTTTGGTTTTTGAAATATATCCTTATATATATATATATATATATATATGTAAATATATTTACATTCTGTCCTTCTGTCTTTTTGTACCTGTGACTAGAATATTATTTCATATGGACTTATATAATTTATCTATATATATATATGTATATATCTACAAATTTCGTATATATATATAAAATATAGTTATGTATTTATATTCTTTGCATTGAAATTTATTCAAAATTATGGTTCAAAAATTGGAACTATGGTCGAATGTCTCATCAACTTCCGTACCAGTGAAAGGACAGAGTTATTTTTTTTAAACAAAATAAATTTTCTTATAAAAAAAAAGTATATATAAAACTTGTTTTATTTTATATGGGTTTGGGGGGGACGGCAGGCTGTACCCACTCCCTCCCCCTATGGCAGCGACTGCCACAACAGTTCGTAGGACTGCTACATACAGCAGCCCACAACAGTCCCCCTTTCAGGCCTTTCCCCTTTCTTGTATTATTAAAAATTTCCTTTTAAATTTTAATATATATATATATATATATTTATTTATATATATTTATATATATATATACATAAATATATATATATATATTAATATATTTTTAAATATTTGTTAAATTTTATCGTATTATTATATATATATATAATGTATATATATATTGCTTTTGTTTTATGGATTAAATAATGAAATGTAGAATTATGGAGTATTTAAAAAACAAACAAAATTACATAATTTTGTCAAAATTATTGTGCCTCCTTTCAAACTACATCGAGTAAAATAGAGATTTTAAATGCAATTGATCAAGTCATTTTTGCAAGTTATAAAATCGTGTGATCTTGATAGTATATTTTATTTATTGTTATGGGCCTTGTTCTTGGATGTGGGAATCCTATTGTAAATTGTGAAACTTGTTTCCAAAGGTGTGTTTTATCCTTGGATGTATATCCTCATATTTTGTGCTTGTGATGTTGCATGATTTTCGTATTATTAGTATTATGGAAGGGTTGTACGGTATTGTTAGGACTTTGATTATGAACTTATTGCGAGATGGATTTTCCTTGCATGTTTTTGTTTTGAGTTATATGTTTTATTCACTATAGTACAACCCTTGCCTAGTTTGGTTTATGTTAGGGGTCTTAGGGAGAATGGCTCTTCATGGGGGCTGACACCTCAAAAGGAGGAAGAGCACAGGATAACCCAGGTAAGAGTAGTATAACAAGTGATAACCTAAAAATAGAACTTAGGGGGGATGGGTAGTAAAACACACAAGATAATAAATATTGGATACCTCATTTATGCATTAGGGCTATCATAGACTAATGATAGACTGAGAAGGCCGTGGTTGGCAAAGTCATAACCTCGTCCCCATGAGAGGTTATCGGCTCTGCATGAGCTACCCTATGGTGCTGACGCCTCATGTAGGAGGAAGGGCCAAGATATCCATAGATGGGCGCCAACACCTCAGTTAGGAGGAAGGGCCAGGATAACCCATGAAAGCTATGTGATGACACTCTCCACTAGACACCCGTTTACCTTGTTTTCTTATTGCCTCTCGGATTGTGTTTTGAATGTTGTATTAGTTCTTCTAGAATTGTATCCTGTTCATTGTTCTAGTTTTATTTGTAAATTTTTTATGAATGTTCTTTCATCACTTGGTTAATGGTTATTTCCTTGTTTTGATGTGATGAGATTTATGACTTTAAGTTATTATGTTGACTCGTGAATGTTGTTGGTTATGTCATTTTAATGCTTGATGTTGTACCTGAGTTTTGCACTTTATTGTTTTGTTGGAGTCGTTTGGCATTCATGGTCATGATCTCTTCCTTGTCATCTTTGAGCATGGGGGGTGAGTTATTTATAACTCACGTGGTTGGGTGGAATGTGCTCCGCACCCGTTGGGTTCCCCATTAGCATTCTATCTTCTCAGTATTCCTTCAATTGGAGTTTGTTCCAGTGGTTCACTGTGTAATTATGATATTATTGTACTTTGTATCATCCCACATGTATGGGAAATGTATTGTAACTCATTATTGAGAACACTTAATGTAATGTTTAAACGATGATGTAATAATTAGGATCCTTTGTAAACATCATTGTAAGAGGTTCTTTATGATTGTAATGTTATTGTAATGTTATTGGATGAGTTGTTTAGTATTATCCTTTACTTTTGTCAATAGTTGTGTTGCGATGTGACCTCGCGTGTCCCAGAGAATATAACATTAAGATGTTCATGTGCAATGAAAATGTATTTAATGTTTATTTGCATGTTTACTTTGTGTTATTTAAAAAAAAAATTTGGTTGCAATGTTTGTTCTCTAGGGTTTGCACGACGGGCGTTATAGTGTCACTTGGTTAATTATAGAATTTTCTTGACCCCTTGGGTGTGTGTGTCTAAGAGGAAGTACTTGGTTAACTTGAATATCCCTAGGTGCACAAAGATCCCATTTAATTGAGCTATTCATCAATTTAGTATAAGAAAAATTGAATGAACAACCAAAAACACGCTTGACCCAATCCTGGTTGTGGCAAGTGAGAATCGAATTCCTTAATTTCTTTTCTTCTTTCTTCACATAAACTATATTTAATTTTGCACCTCAAAAGTAGAAATCTAAAATTCAAAATTTAAATATAGATATTTTGAGCTTTTGGATTGTATTACATGGTTAGCCTAGAATTTGTACTTGAATGCATATCGGGAGGTGACCTAAAAAGTTGTAAGATCTAATTGTCTTTATAGTGTAATGTTAGCAACACCACAAGTAGTTATATATTATAGAGCTCTGATTCATTGTAGTTTTTTGGTCCAATAGAATAATAATTGCCCACTGTAGCATTCACTTTAAAATTTTAGTAGTTCTCAACTAGTAGCACTTACAAACTGAGATTGTAACTAAGTAGATTCATTCATGAGATGTTTCAGCAGGTCTTTTCATGAAACTTATTTAAACATGGTCTATAGAGATGTATTTAAACATTTTGTACGATATATAAAGTCTTAGTAAACCATCTGATTTCATGATAATTATGATTGAGGACACACTATTGTTTCAAAGCTAGAGTAGTTTAGAAGTATTTCACTCCACCCTTTGAATTCTTGAGAAAGGGAAAGATAATGGTAATTTCAAATTATTTTACAGTAATTTTTACCTCCTTTCTACCAGATCCATCAATCAAATTATTATTTTGCTATGTATTTTTCATTGCATTGCAAGAAATTAATTTGTGAGCTTGTTTCTTAAGCAATATTATAGTCGGGTATGCCAGGTGCAAGTACCTTAGTACCCTAATGTGAATTTACCAAACTAAATTAGGGAAAGGAGGGGAAAGATTTATTTCTAGGTGTATAGTGCATTGTAGGTCAAGACGACGAAGGTTGGTGTAAGATCTTGCCATCTAGGTAAAAGGTTACCTTAAGATTCAAATTTCACAAAATAATAAAGGAGAAAACACACCAAATCATTCACCTGAAATGCATTCAATTCAAGGCAGGGTGAAAGTCCACAATGATTTTATATGAGGGAGATATTTGCAAGCTCTCAAAGCATAGATTCACAAGTTGAAAATGAAGAAACATGAATTTCGTAAAGGAAAATGAACAAAAATGGATAAATAAATCAATTATTTATCAACTATCGACCTGGGATTTCTTGGTGGGCATGAAATCAGGACAAAGATCAAGAACAATTCTCTTGCTCTGGAGATCCCAAATCTTGACGTACTGTTGCATGGAGGCGCAGAGCCAATACCTGTTGGGGCTGAAGTAAAGCACAACATCTATTTTTAAAATGAGACAAACCAAAACCAAATTCCCTATGGTTGATGCTTCAATCTATACATAGTAAATGAAAAGGAGATATAAAAATATCTGAATATTTGGGTTTTAGGGCACTATAGAAATTGGATTTGATTTGGAGATCTTCACACCTTTTTAAATGAGAATATAGATCTAGTTTATTTTCAGACGTGACCATTTTTTTGGTGACTTGAAGATGGTTTGTGATGACTTAAACCTGTTCTCAGATGTGAGACAGATTTTTAGGAAAATTGAGGACTGGCAAGTCTAGAAGTAAAACCTATCGAATAAATATAATATTTGATGAAACATATAAGAATAGTCTTCTTATTTGAGACCCCTCTTTCTTTAGTTTGTGTTTCTTGTTCATCCTCCTCATTTGAATCAAAATCTAACTTCTTTTTTGTTGCTAGATTTGAAGCTTCATCCTCCTTTACTTCATCATCCTATAAACAAATAACTTAAAATTTAGTTATGAAAGGAAAAGTCTAGAACAAAGAAAAAATTAGTTATGGAAGTTAAATAGTAGTTAGAGTATCCACATAAAAATAAGTTACGTAAGCAAAGACCCACCTTTTTTCTGACTCCTATTGCATCTCCAAATGAAATAAAAAGGAACACACGTTTGAAGTCCTCAAGAAGGTCATATTCAAAACTATCTTTGTCTACTACATACTCTACCTCAACTTGTCCCAGGAATTATAGCATAATCAATGCCACAAAATTAATGAATTTTAATTGGAAAAATAGGCATCAATACGCACATTTCCTTACAAACTTGGGTTACATATTGTACCTCAACTTGTCCCAGGAACTACAACATAATCAATGCCACATAATTAATTAATTTTAAATTGGAAAAATATGCATCAATATGGACATTGCCTTACAAACTTGGGTTAGTGGTAATACAAACTTTACCAAATAACAGTAGCTAGTATACAAAATATTCAAAACATGCATATATATAATTACTGTTCAAAAATGTTACAACCACCATGGCATTTCTAAGAGAATCTATAGCTTAAACAAGATGTCACTTACCTAAAAATGTAAAATGATTTGATTTCAAGGCAACAATCCAATAATAACTATCTGATGACCAAAGTTCTTTACTCCACAACAGTTTCTCAATTTTTAGAATATTACAAATTGAACAATATAAGCCCCTAAATTCCTTAAGTAATGAAATCTTCAAGGAAGGGAAATTAAATGTAAACACAATCTAACCTACCAGACATATATATACAATTTTCAAGGATCCAGACATTGATATGGAAACTTGGAAAGGATACAATTGTGGAAATTCATTAAAGAACATGAAAGTATCTCACATATACAGTCCAAATCCCACATATGCCATGGCATACCTAGATACTGACAAGATGCATAGTGAATTAAGCTTATATATATATATATATATATATATATATATATGTACAACCAAGATACAATGGGGCATGACATATATGGGATATGACATTATTCTAAAAGGTATTAAATTAGTTCTTTTGAAGTGTATCATTGGTGTAATATGTTATTTTATTATTTTGTCACATCTGTATAGTTTTGAGTATATATACAGTGATCCATATATAATGGGAAATTGTTTGTAAGAGCCTGCCCATCTCTCATTAGCATTAACTGTCCCCTCACTGTAATTGCACCTAGATGATGCTCACTACGGTGGAAGAACCAAGAATTCTTGAGAGCTCACCCATTAACTCTATAGATTCCTTCTACAATCAGGACTTTTTGACAGAATAGCTCTTGCGAAACCTTCAGTAAGTATTCTAGCATGTCAAAACTCACTCATTTCTTAGGGGAAATGCAAACATTTTTTGAAGCATAGAATTTTTTCACAAGAGTCCCCATCTCTCATCAAAATTAATGGCCCATTTACATTCACCTCGATGATGCTCACAGAGGTGAAGAACAAAAAAAAAAAACATTTTTATTCTTCAAGTCATTTTTTAGTTAACTGATTTCTTGAAAAAACTGAAGATCGTCTCATTTTTTCTTGCATATTTAAATCACTATTGAGGTTAGTCTTCAAATAGACGAAATTAATCTTGAGATTCCTTCTTAGATCAAACAAAAATAACTACTTTATCATGTTCATCTATTTCCAAATCTTTCACCAAGAGCTCTAGATTTAGAAAATAATGAACTAGAAAATAATTGATCTATAGTAAGAACAAAACTATGAACTTGTTTGTACAAACAATTTTTTGGGACTAATTTATGTTTCTCACCATTCAAGTAGCCCTAATATGTCTTAGTCTTCCTACTTTTCCATGTCCACTGATATCTTAGTTCATACATTACATATTCTGTGTATTTCACTTGAAAAAAATAATAATTCAAGGCTTTCAATAGATGAAACTTAATTCATAAGGCTTTAGTTAGATGGATAAATGGTTGGACTATTGAATCAAAGGAAGAAATAAGCCACCGATTATTATTGCAAATGAACACTACAACAATAATATTTTGTACTTCTGATTCCATGGAATTTGTAAAGGTCGTTAGATCATTGGTATGTGTTGGTAAATTTCCTAGCTAGTAATGAGAGGTTTACAAGCTCCTCTGCTAGCTTCAGATAATTTATTCAATCACAATAGCTTGCAAATGGTGGGAAGAAAATTCAACATAGTTGAATCCATTGTGTTGAATGAAAAACTAGACCAAATGTAGAATAAAAAATAGATCAGAGACGTAAAAGCTAGGAGATTCATTAAGTGTTTGAATCCTTTTTAGTTCCACTTATGAAGTAAATGATAAGTCTTTTTAATTCTTCCAACTCAAGAATTTTTTTTACCAATTTAGAGAAATTCTATAAAAGTTAATGTAAAATATAAGGCTTGCAAACAAACTTGCCACAAAAACCTTTCAACCAAAAAATTTTAGAATATATCACAGTCAAGGACAAGTAGAATATTTTCTATGGTGAAATGCTCAAAGAGAAAAAATAATTTTTAAGGAATATATTGGGTTTGGTCAGTTTGTTTGCTTCAAATTTTTAGCCTAGAAAATATTCTTCAAATCTAAATTTAATAACATTGTAATTTCAATATTTCTTTTGGAAATTTTCTTGGGGCGATTGCCACACCCCTTGGTTCTCAAACCAATCACTTAGCTGAGGCTACTGGAGCTTTTCATGTTATAAATTCGGCTCATAGTCTGAATTTTAAAAACCTTTGGCTTGAAGGGGACTCAAAAAATATTATTGAATGTCTTTTAGGTAGCCCCCCCCTTGTGGACCATAAAGTCTTGGATTGATGATGGTATTTCGACCTTAGCTAATTTTGATAATATAAAAATTTCCCATTCCTATAGAGAAGCCAATGTTGTGGCAGACATTTTTGTGAATGAAGGGGTTAAAAGCAAAGGACAATGCACTTGGCTGAAAATTAGTGATTTAGGTGTTAATGTCTGAGCCTTATTGAACTATGATGCATCACATGGGAAAGATGTGTGTCATCTCATTAATGATGATAGAACGGGGTAAGTACATCACTACCATTAGATTGCATGGGGCCAAGCTAATTATCTTATCCTATAAGATTGCTCGACATGTTTTGTGGGTTCACAGGTTTGGCGGGACCATTTTGAGTCAAGATTTTGTCTTTTTTTGCATTACTGTGCTTGCTAAAATGGGAGGAGATAGAAAATGAGTTGAGTCGGACAACTTTGAGATGCATACTAGAAACACTAAAGCGTGGAACAAAGTTAAAAGTGGGGGTTTACTCCCTTTTCTGGAAAAACTTCATGGGTCTAATCAGGAAGCTATAGAGCATTTTGAGAGGAATTGGGACAATGGGGAATTAACCTTCTTTGGCAGGAAAGTTAAGCTGGATGAAAATCTCATAGCTGAAGTGACTGGTATGTCCACTGAAGGACACAAATTTTTCTGGGACAATATTTTCTCTGATGAAGCGGTGGTCCGATTTCTGAAGAAAGACAAGGAAAAATTGAAACTGGTGAAAGTTTCCAATAGTTACTTTGAGTTTGACACCATTAAAGCTCTCTGGAGAAAAGTTCTTCGCATCATAATGGAGTATATCACCCTGGATGGTCATTTCAGTAGGGCCTATGGCTATCATTTTTCCTTGCTCAATCATTTTCACTATAAGGTCAGGGTTTCTCTTCCCTACTATCTTCTTTGTTCCTTAAGAAAGAGTCTAGAAGACCATAAGAAAAACCCAAAAAGATATCCTATTTTACATACTGGTTTGATTAGGTTAATTTTTGAACATTTTTAAAACATGCCAACCCCTTCTAAATTGGATGCCTCTTCGGAGTCTGAGGAGGATGATACCAAACCTTGTTGTTCGGGGAATAAACCCAATTTGAGTCTGGTGAGGATGGACCTGAGTCTTCCCTCTGTCTAGAATGGTAAGAAAACCCAAATTCATAATCCCTAGTCTGTCAAAGTCTGCCCTGCTTCTAAGCCTGGAAGCTCTACTCCTAAAACCAAAGGTGTTGGAAAGAATCTACCTGTCAAAAACCTTGTTTCGTATTCTGAAGATTCTCCTGATTTTGAGGATTCTAGCACTAATAATAATTCATCCTCTATTGTCTCGTCAATGGAAAGAGATGTTAGAAATGAGTCCCCTGGAGCCTCTGACCCTGCTAAAAGATACTTCAATCTTGATAGGGAACCCTTTGCTAATTTTTTGGGCATAGCTAGGAACAATGTTGCGGACCATTTCAAAATGTCGATATGGGTCTTTCGTGAAATTAATGACCTAAAAAATAAAAAAATTGGGCCTTCCAGAGTAAATTGGAAGAAATGGGAGCTAAGGTCTCAACGTTAAGCAAGAAGGATGCAGAGCGTAAAGATTACATTGCTAGTAAAGAGATCTAGGACAATGAAAAAAGGACAAAAGTATTGAAATAGACTTGGAAAAAATGAAAAATACTATGAAGATAATTGTTGAACAAAATAATAGGATGGAAAGACATAATGGCATCATCATCAATGCTATGAATTTTTTTTGGATAAAGCTCAACAGGGGTCCTTGGTTGTTGACTTAGAAGAGACAAAAGATAAAAACCAGGAAGAGTAAATTGGGATTTCAAAGAGAACCAGGGCTAATCTGAAAATGAAGGCACCCCCCATGCCACAGATGGTTCAAACTTTTAAGAAGGGTGTCTAGGATATGTAGGACCTGGAGGCAGAGACTGAGTGTGTTTTGAAGACTCTGGGTTAGTTCCTGCTGGTTTTTTGGCTTGTGTTTTGGATGGTTTTTTGTTTGACCTTCCTGGTCTTTTTTGGCTGGCTGCTACTTTATCTGGTTTTTTCTTTTATTGTAGCCTATTTATTCTGATAGAATTTTTTTTCCTTCTTTTTCTTTTGTTGTAAACTTGGTGGTTTCGGGTCCCTATAAAACCCATTTTTTCCTTTATCAAAAACATTATAATTTCAATATTAAATCTCTACATAAAAACTCCAAGAGAGAAGCCTTTGTGAAGAATCAATGAAGGTTTTGACTCTTTTTCATGCCTTTCATGAAATTTTGTTAAAGATTTTGACTTCATTTCATCTATTTTAATAAACATTTGATGTAGAAGTATCATTAACGAAGTTACCATTTGTAAGTGAATAAGACGTGAATAGTCAATGATTACTTTAGAACGTCTTAAGAATAATGAACTCTCTACATGCTCAACTTCAAATTAGAAAGTACACTAATTGCCTGAAATGAAGTATAAAAATGAATACGTTTCTAATAACTATCTAAGAAAATACACTCCAAACATATGAAATTTAATATAATACAACTATATTTATTTATGAAATTCAATAGAATACAACAATATTTTTAGATTACAATCATATAATACAATATTCATTTAAGATGTTCACAATAGTATTGTGTTTTAAATAGCTTTGTCCAAAGCAAACATAATAGTGACAAATAAGTTAAGTAGACATAAGAATGGCCAAACAATAGTAAACAATAATAAATAAATAGAATGACTATGCTCCTATTTTAGTCAATAGGCTATATTATGCATGAGCTTCTGACTAGAAAGTTGTCTCACACCGAAATTCCTGATTCCGAGAAGTTTTGTTGGGCAATTCTAACTGTTAGGAAAGTCACCTCCGACGGGTAAAATAAAACCTATGTTTTTTAATGCCAATTTTTACTGCTGCTAGCACGCCTTTGCATACACACCCTTGTGCACCCTGACCCCACTACACAGCTGCTTGGTGACTGCCTCAAAGTTGCTTCATCATAGCCAAGGCTTCCTATAAGTCTACTTCAAAGATACCCACCGTTTACTGTGAATTGATTGATGTACGATATGTGCCACCATTCATTTGGGTTCATGTCATTGCAAACATTTTCTACTTTTCTAGGGTTCTGTCCTGTACCACGATTGTTTTGGGTTCGTCTCATTGGAAAAAAATTCTCCTTTGGTAGGGTTTCATAAGCAGTAGAAGGCGATTTCTACATTTTTCGTATTTTAGGAATGTTTTGGTAGGGTTTCGTTCATAGCAACAGGAAACTTGTGCAAAATCTAGAGTCATTCTCTACAGAAGGTGTGCATTATTCACATTTTTTGTGTTTCATGTTTCACCATTGTTCTGTTTAATCCAAATGCCCATATTATGTTCTTAGCAAACTTGATTACTATTCTCCATCTTGGTCATGAAATCTTCACAATTTAGTCTTCATTGTTCACCCTGTTTCTGAAAATGTCATGAATTTATCTTACATAGAATGCCTTCTTTTGGCTTCCAATTACCTACTTTCCAACTGCTTGAGCTCTTGCCAAACTTACAACCTGCTATGTTGTAGATTACTTCATATTCCTCTACTTAGTTTCGATGCGAGCGACTGCTACCCTCTCAAAATTCTTATTGTTGTATTGTGGTGATATCTCACAATTTGTACATTACACTTGATATCTTGAGTTGTCTTTCATTAACATTATCTATCATTTTTTTTTCTTTTTATTGAATGAATATTTTTCATTCTAAAATTTTTAAATTTTTCCTTGCAATTTTTATGATTACATTTTGTCTTCATTCTCTCCTTTATGCCTCTTGACCTATAATTTTCCATGTATGTTATATCAACATGTGTGAAGAATCTACAATTTACTTCCTCTATTGTGGGATAGAATTACAGTTCAGCTTGTGACTACAATTTCTATTGGGCTTTGCTACAATGTGGTCATTTTCTAGGGCATTGATGACTTGGACTTTAGACATAGGTTTGTTAGAATCTTCATCTTCCTTCTCTATAAATAGATATGCTACAGGTTTTTCGGAGTAATGAGGAATATGTTACCATTCTAGACATTCTTTTAGCTTTCTGGGGCTTAGATGTAGTTTGTATCAAATTGGCTATAGTATCAGGGTCACATAATGTTATCTAGACTGTTTATTAAAAAAAAAATACAAATTCACTTACTTTTAATTGGAATTACGCTCCTCATATAGGATAGAGATTTACTTTCTTTTAAGTTGATTCATGCCTCTCATAATATGACAGTACATGAAAAAAAAAGTTGTGTTTTTCCTGCTACAATTCACATAGTATAGGAAACATTTCTAATTGGGTATTGCTTAGGGTTAGATTAGGGGAATGATAATAGTTTTTTTTTACATTAGTTTTAGATTGGGCTTTTCTCCTTTTGCAAGCCTTGTATTTTCTTAAAAACTTCCCAAAATATTTCTTTGTTGCTTTGAATTTTAATATTTTTTTGGGTCAAATATTACATTTCTCATGCATGGATTTCAAAGATGGAAACTACAAGAATTGACAATTAATTGGCCAGTTTATTATCTTTTTAGGTTGAAGGTCTTATGATCGATATTGCAGCAGTAGAGGACAAAATATCTAGATGGAGGGATGCTACTGAACAAGAAGCAACAGTAGGAAAAGTTGTTATGGATGAGTTTGAAGAAGTGGTATGATTGCATTCTTACATTTGTTGGGTTGTACCCCTTATGCTAATTACATAATTTATGTCCTACACTTGGTAATGGCACAAGATTGTTTTTGTTTTGATTATGGTATGAACCCCTAAGGTCTAACATAGTTACATAATAACATAAAGTTATATATGTCCTATTCTTAATCACTAATCTAATCATTTTTATAGTCTAATACCCTATTTGTGAAAATTAAATCATTAGCCAAATATATTATCCTAAAACTAATAAATTTATTTTCCTAAGGCTTAAAAAAGGTTAATTAAATTAGTTGCACGTTAATATTTACTTGGTAAATGAAATTGATTATTTCTTATGTCTTTATGTCAAGTAATATGTATGGTCTCCTCTCACACTACAAAGTAATCTTCAAGATCATAAAATATGTGTTTTGTCTCCTTATATTTTCAACCTAGGGAATACAATTTTCTTCTTATGCCCTAACTGTGTAGTTACAAAGGAATCATCTTGTTTGTAGGTAGATTTCAGGTTCAGATTACTCTTAGCTTGCTCCCCATCACCTCAAGATTGTGAATCAATTCTGGGTTGAATTCTTCATGTGTTAATTAGACTGGTACAAACCCCTGAGGTCTAACATAGTTATCTAATAGCATATAGTTATATATGTGTTGTGAGAAGGCCTCCAATAGTAGGATAAAGGTACTGACATAACACAATCACTATTTTCCATGATGTGTAGGGATTGAAAAGTTGTTGTCTCCATTCTCTGATGAATGAACCAAAAAGTAAACTGCTCACTCCAATCATTGTGTATAAATATTTGTAATTTATTTCATATATTGGTAATTTATACATATATTTGTAATTTCTAAGATATTTTTAATTTGTTTCAATTTGAAGCATGGTTATGTAATTTGACTATGTATCTCCAACTATGGTCAATGAACAAGGTTCCTTAACTGGGTTCGTCTTTGGTCTCTTAGATGGATGTGCTAGAGGTCTGTGAACCAAAATAGGATTTGGAGATAGTGTGGATAGGTCTAAATGCTAATAGAAAGACTCATGAAAAATTAAATCCTCTCCACAAGAGCTCAACATAACACTCGTTATGGAATCACTAAAGGAGGAGAATTCAAGGGTTAAGTTTGAAAATTTAGGATGGCCCTTTTACACTCTATCATTAATAATATAGTATATTTACCTCTTTCAAGACAAATAAAAGCTTTTTGCAATCCTCCAAGAACATGACTAAGATAAATTGGCAACTACCTATGGAGGGAATGAAAGCTGAAATTGAATGATGTTGAGTAGAACTTGATACCATTCTAGAGACTATCCTGAAAATTCATGAAAATAAACTTAGTTCGCTGATAGACTTTATTGAATTAATAGGCCACACTCCAATCTATTGTGGCATATCTTGCATGAAATTGTACTTCTTAAGTTAGTTTGTTATATAATATCTTTTCAAATTCATAAGTATTTTTCATCATTTATGTCATGCAGAGTTTATGTCTATTGAGTACGATAAATTTTTAGTATACTATTGAATGGCTTATCCAATAGTTATTTCCTATGTAAACACAATTACTTGATTAACATAATCTTCATTGTTCCCTCCAATTGAATTTAGATCAGTATTTTAATAGGATGATTTGTTCTAACATCCACTAATGAAACGACATTCCAAAAAATTATTGCTTAGAACATATCCTAATACAAATTAACCTTGTAATTCTCTAACTTCAACATAGGTTCTTATTTTAAGTGCCATGCATTTCATTTCGCTTGAGTTTCTTTTGTCTTTAGCATGGTTGACCACTCCTTAATTTATTTATTGTAGGCCACAACTAAAGATATTATTTTCTAAACAAGAATATTGTACTTACCCTTGTGGTTTTATTATTGATAATACTCAAAAAATTATAAAAAACTATTGGTATATTCCTTGTAGCTCCCTTGGCTACAAGTGCTAGTTATTACATTCTTTCAAGAAACTAGATGGATATTGTGATGGTGGGGGAATTGTAGGCCACATGTCATGCCCATGATGGTTTGGAGTTTCAATATTTGAGAATTGCTGCCTATTTTCTGAGAGTGTAGATGCAGCATGCTTGTTGACTTCATCATGTAGCTAACCCTCCTCAGTGAAGGATTCTAGAAAGTAAGAGAATATATCTGAATTTCAGTCTTCTGCAATGGTACTTGTAGTTATGGATTTGATTTCCATGTGAATCTCTTTAGGAATATGGCGTTGTTGTATCTCAAATTGCTCAAACTTCATTGGAAAACCTTTGAATGAGGAATTTCCATTGACAATGCCTAAAAAGATTGGAATGCTTTGCAGGACTAAATTAGTCATTGTGGGTGCCACAAAATAGCTATTTGTGATTGAATTTCTTCTCAAATATAGAGAAGCATCATGGTCTTGTGTACCCATTTCTAAAGTAGCATTAGAAAAGGGAATCAAGGTTGGATTCATGTGAACAACATTGGTAGAGTATTGTGTATCCTAAAACACAGGTGATGGTAATATCTTTAAACCACTTTTGCAAGCATCATTTAAAGCCTAATTAAGGAATGTTGTTACTTGAGTTTTGGAAACCTCACTATTGAGCTATGTGGAATGGTGGTTATTTCCAAATTTAGAACCAACTTGAATATTGTTACCAACAATAGTACAAGTTTGTGGATATTTATCTTGAGAATGATCAAAATCTTCTGGGTTGAGCTTGTTTTTAGAATCTATACCTACATTATTATCATCATGGTTTTTAAATTTTGATTCAGAAAGGGATTTGTGGGTTTGAGGATCAATTCCCTGACTCACAAGCTTTTTGCTAAGGTGGGTATTCTAGAAGTTCTTGATCTCATTATCAGTCTGCCCAAGAATACATCACGCTATTAGAGACCACCTAAAAACCCATGATATATAGTGATTCAATTATTTCATTTTAGACCTTCTATTTCTTCCTATATTTGAGTTTTAGTGCAGTTAGACATACTTGTTACCCAGAAGGCAGTGCAAACTGAGAATGATGTCTTCTTCATTGGGAAAAAAATGGCTTCTTTTGACATCGGGTCCTAGGTAATTCATCCATCGTAATCTGCAACTCTTTCAACATCAAATCAAACCTTGGAGAACAATAATAGAAGAGCTAATTTAAGTTAGTTATGTGATAACTCAAATAAACAAGAAAGAGGAAAAAACCCTAAACAAAATTGTGTATGACAGTAAACCTACTTTCATAGGAAGTGTCCTCCAACCTCCTTCGCTATGTTTTTGGAGGTACTTAGCAAGAAGATCATCTTCCTCGGGAGTCCATGGACTTCTGTTGAGGGTTTTAGGGCTTACTTAGATTCTTGAGTTCAAAAAAAGAAAACCTTGAACCCTTGGTGAAACCTTATTTTTAGGTTGCAGCTCGCCAAATTGGAGAAGTGAAAGGTCAATACTAGAGAGGAAGAGTTTGGAGGAGTGGGAACCAATAGTGGCAGGAAAAGCAACAAAAAATGTTTAAAAGAAACCCAAAAAATGGCAAAAAATAATGAACGACTAAGATTCGTTTAATCTTAAAAAATTAATATAATGAATATAGTATAAAATATAATTAATATATTATGTATATTTAATATAATAGTAATAATATTAAAGTATATATAATATAATTATATTTATTATTATATTTAATAGTATATATAGGTTATATTATTATTATATATTGTAAATTCTATAATAAAAAATATTAAATATAAATATAAAAAATATTATAATTAATAATTAATATATAAAAAATCTAATTTAGTTTAATTGATCTTTGGAGAGATTAGGAAAAAAGAAGAGATATAGAGGGGGAGACAATTCTATATAGGTTGTGAAAATTAAGATAAGCATGATGTGCTCCTAAAACTACTAGATTCCAAACTTGTATAAAAAGATAACATCTATAAAAAGGATCAACACACAATTGATTTCATGTAGATTATAAAATAATTCCATTTTTTGAAAATAATTAACAATATAAAGCCTGAAAGAGAAAATTTTTGCATACCAAAAGCAATCATTGTTATTTCTATTTCACATTATTAATATGGTTGAGTATATCAACAAGCAAAGATAAAAGTGAATCAATCTTCATTTTTAGGGAAAAATGTTCTTTTTTAAGGGAAAAATCTTCGCTTTCAGTAGACTCGACCATTACGTTCCTACAATCCATGTAAATTGAATCTAATTACTTCTAGAAATAACTACTTGACCTTATGTTTTTAAGGCACTGCTTCTAGAAATAACTACTTGACCATTTGAAATAAAAGTGTCTGCAAGATAGCCCTTAAAATGCAATTGGATTGTTTAAATCATATTTTATTAGTGAAATTGACCATAATTGCTCTTTGATACATTTGACATACTAACACAATAGGAAAATCAAACTGGCTTCAAATCATAGTTAAAAACATTAATGATTCATTAACATAATGAGTAATAAAAGTTAAAGATTGTAAATGTTAGATTTTTTATAAAATAGGTGAAGGCCTTAAGACTACACTGAGTGGAAATTCCTTCCACACAATAGGTATTTTTGGTGCACCAAGCAACCTAGGTAGCCAATTGGACCGCTTATATAGGGGTCCCATGAGGGGGGCTTAAGCTCTATGGATTATGATCAAATTAGAAAGAAAAAAGAATAAAGGAGTAATAGTCATTTATTTAGTCATTTATTTAGCCATTTTTATTTGTCTAACCAATTATTTAGTTTTGATTTTACCCGATGACCAAATTAGTCATTTATACTTATGAATTGCAAAAAAATAGTCAAATTTAGTCATTTTTAGTCACGTGACTAAATTTTTTAGTCATGTAGTCATTTATTTTCAAAATTCTAGTAGTAGAAATTTCCATTTAATTTGGTGTGCAGTTGAAGAACTACTTTGGTAGAATCAAGACATAAGTACAAAAGGTAAAATAGAAAAAATCAAAGGAATGATAAACCTAGATGAGTTTAGTAGTGAGAAGATTATAGTTGTAAGAAACATGTTATCACACGGTGAATTGAAATGGCTAAAAGAAGAAAACACAAGAGCTTAGATATCTGGAGTGAATTACCCTATTTCAAAAATGCAGAAATCGTAAGGTTTATTCTGGGAAGATTGAATGATGATATTCTAACTCTAGATAAACCCTACCATATCTTAAAAGAAGTGATTGGAACTGTAACTGGGTTATGCAGTGTTGGGGATGTGCCGAGAAAGAAGTCAATTTGAAATAAAGAAGTCAAAACCCTAGCTAGAGTAATTGGAGATCAAAGGGAGTTAATAATCTCAACAATTAGAGATTCAATGACAAGGTACATTGTGCATGGAGTATCTGACATAATCTTTTTTAGAAACAAAGAAGGTACAACTTCATAAAGTTTTGTTTACATTTCACATAAGATGATAATGGAAGATCAATATTTTGACCTTTACGGATTACTGAAAGATTAGCTGATGGAGAACATACAATTGACAAAGATGACATGTTACCCTTTTAGGTTTGGCACTTTGGTTATATGTCTTGTGATGTATTTTATAAATTGCTTACCATTGAACAACAACATAATATGGGAAGAGAGTGAAGCAGTCTGCAAGGAAATTTTCATACATTCTAATAATTTGGAAAATTGTGATCAAGAATATGGAAGTTTCTTTAAAGGTTTTCTAGGTAAGTTTGGCTCAATTGGTATTCCCATTCTGGTAAAGGCACTTGAAGTTGGTTCCTCCTCTGGTGAGATGGAGAGAAAGAAGAAAAGAGCAAAAGGAATTGTTGTATGTACTCCTCCAGCATGCAAGACTCCAATAGTTGAAGGGAAAGGAAAAGAACATGTTATTGTGGACATACCAGATTAGGAATCTGATAAGGAAACTAAGGACACTCAAAGAAAAGAACTCAAATTAGCCAAACAAAAACAAGAAAAGGAAATGACATAAGAAACTGAAGAAGAAGGTGATTTAACCAAAGAAGGGATATTGTGGCTTATTCATGAGGAAGATGGAATGCAAAAAATTACAGACATATGGTCTATCAGACCTTCATATGAGAAGGACATGATTTTAAATGTACTAAGTTCTCATCTTGTGCACAACCATGTTAAATTAGAGAATTTACAAATTCTATTTCTAGAAGAGATGATTGAATGCATCAAGGAAATCATGGACTCTGTGTCTCAGAACAAGGAAGAAGAAGAAGTAATTCTACACCTGAAGAAGTAGTATATATTATCTCTCACTAGGCTAAAAAGGCACATGAATCAACTAAGGCAATGCATACACACAACAAACAACATCTATAACTATTGTCTTCATTGGTATCATGCAATCAACAAGCACAAAGAAAAGTTGGATCAAATTGAAATAGAGGTGAACAACATTGGCTAAGTTTTTAACATGTTTCAGGATCAAGATGGTGCAATCAAGAGAAGGATTCAAGAATTATAGGTAGAGCATAGAAATGTTCAAAACATCAGAAACAAGATTATTGACACCTTTTGGAAAGTGAAGGACATAACAAAATGCAGGCTATAACAATTAATTGAGATACTGAGGAAAGGGGAGATATTAGAAGAAGCCATCACCATTCCAGAATTGCTCATCAAAATTATCAACCAGACATCTGAAAACAACAACATGATCATAATCACCAGGATTGTAGTAGAAGCATGGCAAATGAAAGAGAAACAAAAAATAATTTTCTAACTTAAGTAGCAGTTGTATTTCTTCAAAATTTTGAACTAGTTTTTGAATAAGTTTTTGGTTACACTTCAAAAGGGAATACTGTAGGAAAATATTTTTTTCGGTTTGTCATTGATGTCAAAAGGGGAGAGAGAGTAGTGAAAAATGCCTTATCAAATTTAGGGTGAGTTGTGTCAGCTATTACTTTTTGAAGTCTTGAGGGATTGTAGTATGTTGGTTCTAACACTTAGTCATTTTTCACTAAGTGTTTCCATCAATTCCAAAGGGGAAGATTATTGGCATATGGCTTCTGGTGTTGTCATTGATGGAAACATAAGTCATTGATCCAATAAGCACTTCAATATTTGTCCATACTAAAAGACAGAGTGAAGAACAAGGTATCCGATTGAAGTTGAGTCTATCAATCCATTTGAATTACCAGTTTATCAGTTTGAGTTGTGGATCTTAGGGAAGGTCATTGGGTGTCTAGAATATATTATTCTCATGCTTTGTGTCATTGCATCAATTGGTGTATGAGTTAGGAGATCCGGTTAATTGATTTTCTCTTTAATAGTGCTAGAAGGCTGACTTGATGAATGTGGCATGTTGTGGATGTTCGAGGGGAAGTTTTTTAAGGTATTTTGTGTTCAAGGATTTTTTTTGGGTCCTCACTATGTTGTGGTTGACTTTGGTTGGTGCATATTGAAAATCATTTGTGGATTGATTCGACGGTTGGTAAATATTTTATTCTTTATTGAATTCGACATGTGAATGATTAAATCTTTTGTTGTACAGATATATATAAGTGATCGATTATATCATTTTCGTATGTGTGTGTATGTGAATTGAGTGTGTTGACATGTGATGAAAAAATTAGAAGGATTGCAGAGTGACTATGCATAGTTTCACTTGTGCATAAAGGGATTTGTGATGCGAATGAAAGCAGATAGAGTAGAAGAGAAGAATTAGAAAAGAAGGTCAAAGAATGTGACTGATGAGCTTAACAAAAATTGTAATCTGGCATTAATAGATGCTACTCTCTCAGTTCAAATCTTCTGGATCTAATCCAAATATTTTTTAAGATAGAGAGGCTTCTTTTGTATCTAAGCAATGAGCTCTAGGAAGCGCACCTGAATGCATGTGCATTCCCAATTTGTATAACACCTATATTTTGAGTACTCAAATTGTGGATTAACCTCCACCATGGTTTATCCCCTAATAGGGTTTCCATGTAAAAATCCTTGTGTTATGGTGTTGTGGATGATTGCTTTATGTGCTTGCATCTTTCTTTTGTTGAGAAATGTTGTAAGTAGTTTAAAGATTAGATTCATAAAGTTAAATTTTGTAGAACACTGATTCACCCCCCTCTTAGTGTTCCCTGATTCCAACACATGCACAAATTGAATGATTTTTAGCAAAACAAGGTATGCGATCATGCAATGAAAAGAACTAAAAGAAAGAAAAATTAGGTGGATAAGAGATGTGCTCACTCTGGGGCCACAAAACATTAGGTCGTACATGGGATGAGTTGTCCCAAAGAAGTGGTTTAGTGAGAAATTCATGCGAGTGTGTTGGATTCCCAACGTATAATAAGAAAGTCATGCCAATGTGTTGGCTTCCCATTATACTAACCACACCAAAGTTATCCTCCTAATAACTTTGATAAGGTACCACAATTAAAATGATTTTGTAAATGCTTTTGAATGATAAGTAAATATTTTGTTAAAGGGGATTTTGCTTTGTTCATATAAGGTTTTCTTCTTAGGGAGTAATGTGCATAATGTATCCAAGAGAGGACAAGTCAAAAGTGTTAGATCATTGCCCATGGGATGCCTTGTTTGCATCATGCCATGCTAGTAGATCATATAGTGTTGGAGGACATAAAACGTAAAGACACAACTAAGAAGAGGAAACATCGCAAGAAAAAGAAAAGTCACGCCATGAATTTTTTTCCAAAAAATGTCATCTATGTATGCCCCCACTTTAAAGTGGTTGCTACACCATTACTGCGAGCAATTTCCTTAAAATAGCCAATTATAAATGAAAGAAGATATGAGAGCCAACTTGGAAGTCCCTATGCCAAGCCATATGTTTCCAAATTGAGATGCATCATGAATAAGTACATCACATGCGAGTCAACTTAAGGCATGTCATCGACATCCCAAGCTTTCTCTTTTATGTTCATGAAAATTTAATTACTAGCCAAAAGAGACAACAACAAGTGACATATGGGAATAAGGATTCCTAACCCCTTGCCCCCAATTAGTGCAAGAAAAGAGTGAATCTAAAATGGATGATGATATGCTACTCCTTGCATTAGTGAGTATGCTATGATCCTACCACTATTACATGACTAGGAGAAACAACTAGTTTTATTTATTTTGATAAGTAAAAAAATTTTCTGGTTGATACGGGTATGCGTAGGATCATGATGGGCCAAAAAGTGGCAATATGATGGGTATTTGTAGGGTATGTGGCTAACGAATTTTTTTTACCCAAAATTGATGAGATGAAAAGGGTTTTTAAAGGAGATTCTCAGCTTTCCACCAATATAAATTATGCTTTACTTTAAATTTAATAAATAATTATTATTCATTTTCTACTTGAATTATGACTAAAGTGCTGATTGATGGGCTAATTGAAAAACATCTATAGCTTTCAAACGGTATCACATTTTTTGAATCCAAAACATGCATCACATTCTATGCTTTGCATACTATAGGATTAAAAAAAGAAAAATTGAATTTTATTAAGTTTTCACCAAGTTAAGATGGTCAGACATATGAGTTTTTATATTTTTTAAAATTTGTAATAAAAAAATCATAATTAATTATTTACTTGGAAAAAATTGCAAAGAAATATGCATCACATCGGACATGAGTCCTCTACTTATGTATAAAATCTTATAAAAAAATATTATCATTTTATTGTGGTTAGGGTGGTTAGACAAAAACCTACTTCTTATTTTTCCCCTAAAATTTAAGTACTCTTGCATTGAAATTTTAAATTTTCACCAAATAGATTTAAAAAAAAACCTAGTAGTTTAGAAACTACATTCAATTTTCTATAGATTCTATTCTTACATATTTTTGAAATAATATAGATAACTTATTCAAATTTTTATGTCAAGTTAACTAACTCTGATTTTTCTAATTTTTTTGCTACTTAAGGGCCTGCTTTTTCCATGATGATCCTGCACATACCCATACATATTTAATGAGATGTCGATTACTTTAGGATATACCAAGGTTAAAGTTGTCTTGGAAGAATTTTTTGTGACAGTGTTGACATTGATTGAAGGTTTTTGTTTTGAAGGAGAATAAGCAAGATCATTAGGCTATATAGGGACATGGATACCTTGTTCTATAGCATCACATCCTTTCTAAAGTTGTCATCCAAAAATTTTTGTCACTTGTTGTGGATTGGATGGTTGTTCAATTTCCTCAAAGTGTGTATTGGATGTTGGTTTTTCTTTTAAGGTAGGTGAAGTGGATGCCATTGAATGTTGTATTATGGTTACTAGTTTCTCTTTTCTCTTTTTGGACTCTTTTGTTATGATCTTGTATTCACCCATGGATATAGGTATGAAATCAAAGGTTTCTGAACCATCTTCAAATAACTTTGTCGCTTCTTCAATTTTATTTTGTCTTGTTATATCCTTTTGATTGATATCGATCATAACACATGTAACCCTTTTTTTTTTAAGATTAGGTGACTTGGAATGATTTTCAAAGCATTTCCATGATGGTGGTAAATCTATATCATGCTGAGCAATCTAGAATGCTTTAAAGTGAGGTTGATTGTTGGTTTGCATGTGATGGTGTTGATGTTTTCTTGCACCGTGATATTCTACCTAGTAGGATATTTTATAGGAGAGAAGAAAACAAGATGTTGAACACATTCCATTAATATATTTTGTATAGTAAGTTCATCACAAGGAGAGGAGGCATCAAGAGAAGAAAAAGAATCACATTCATTTATTTCAATGATTGGATACTTTTTCTCAATTATGTATTCTTGGATGGGGAAACAATAGGAAAGACATGAGGAGAAGAACATTAGGAGAAGAACAAGTATGATTATCATGATTATATGTGATTACATCCCTTTTTCCAATAATGTCTTTCAAAATAGGGGGAGAAAAATAAAGAGAATTGTCACAGGTATTAAAGGTTTGATCATGTAATGCCAATATATCCTCCTCACAAATAATGTGATTGTCATGATTGCTCACAAAACATTTCTCACAAATAGGGGAGGAGTTAGAAGATGAATGTAGACTAGGTAGAGTGATGTTAAGAGATGTGTTTATGAACTCATTCTCTTGTGCAATAAAATCTTCCAAAGTAGGAGAAGTTATAGAAGAGGAGCTTTCAACATTTTCATGATTCTCAATGGGGGTATCTTCTAGCTCCAAAATACCTTTGTCACGTGTAGTTAGAGATATTGGGAGAAGAGGAAATATGATTATCATGAATGTTTATGATTTCATATTCTTCTATCACTTCATTCCCATAAATAGAAGAGATAGTAGAGGGTGTGGAACTATGGAGTGTTTCAACATTGTTATTCTCTTGCACTAAGAAAATCTCATAAGTAGGAAAGATATTGGAAGGATCACTATCATGCTTGCTAATAAGCTCCTAGCAAATTGAATGGATGATGTTTTCCCGAAGATTCTCGTAATCTTCTTTACCAATAGGAGAGATTTTAGGAGAGGGATAAATTTGATTGTTCTCCATATTTTCATGCTTTTTCTCTAAGATCTTGTTTGCTTGTGCCATAATGCCAACCCTAGTAGGAGAGATTTTTGGAAAGTGACAAACAATAGGTTCATCACATTTCATGGTTGGATTTGATAAAGTAGTTGAACTATAGAAAAAAGGAAACATGCTTGATTTGGGAATAATTGATGATAAATTGGACTTAATGAGGCCTTCATTCAGTGTTGTGAGGTATTTTACACATCTGCACGAGGTCTTGGACCCTTGTAAATTGAATACAATGCATTTATCAATTTATCTTGTAAAGGTGTTGTAAAATGTTGTAAAAGACTTCCACGCTTTTCTAGACATAATGAACCCATCTTCCCTTAATTCAACATTATAAAATGTATTTTCACATCAATCTAGAAGGGTTGTGAACTAAATTTAACTTTAATCTAGTGTTGTAATGTGTCTCACATTCACATTAGATGTTGTGCTATTCTAGGCTAAGTGGAGCTCATTTTAGTGTTGTAAAGTGTATTTAATCACACATTCACATTGAATTGTGTGTCCCAATCCTTAATCAGCCTTTACATCATCATTAATAGGCCCCTATTACCCCATATTATGCATCCAAAGGCATAATTTGATCAAATACCCAATGAAATCAACATAAGAAATAAATTTCCTCATTCCCCAACAACCAAGCTAGAAAATGGGCCCCTCTAGGACTAATTCGCCATTTGTGGTGAATGAGTCCTTGCCAAGCAGGACTAATTCACCCAGGGTGGCGAATCAGTCCCATTTGGGCAATTTTTGAGTTTTGAGCGGGAGAAACTAGAATTTAAGTTTATTATTTTTTCCTGTCAACCTTAGGGATGCAATTAATGGGAAAATAAGGTAGATTTCCTATAAATATAAGTCTCTAAACCCTAATTTACATCTCTTAACTCATTTCATAAATCATTCATCATTTGTCTTCCATCTCAAGCAAAGTAAGTTAGGGTTTTTCATTCGAAGATCATTTTTGAGAAATTCAAGGGTAGATTCTTCATGTTGTTGCAGAAATCCAAGGTCAATCATAATGGAAAGGTATCAATCACTTCATTTCATGTCCATTCTTCATATTACTTCTTCATTTGGTTTAATTACCTAAAAGGGGTTTGACCAAGGAAAACCCCCATGCCCTAACATTCAACATTTCTCCTTCTTGTCTTGTGTGTTTGCAGATTTAGGCATCTTGGAAGCTTGGAAATCATTAAGAATCAAGTTGAAAATTTGTTTAAGTATTCTCTTCATTTCTTAAGGAAAAATATCAACAAAAAGTCACTTTCAGACCCAAAAATCAGACTTTCAGAAGCAGACAACTGTCAGGAACCAAAGTGTAGACCGAGGGATCTTGTTTCCACCTTTGAATCTTTAGAAATTCAAAAGTGGACTCATTTTCCATTAGTGGTGAATGAGTCCCACTGCCAAGCTTGATTTTGGTTTTCTACATTTTTGGATACCCATTTGTCTGAAACAAGCTCTAGAATAATTTCCCAAATCTGAGACTAATTTTCCTAGAATGGAGAATGAGTCCCATTAGGCCAAAATTTCAACATCAACAACATTTCAAATGTCATTTCCAATCTCCAACAAGATCTCAGGTGCACCTCTTCAATTTTACCCATTTCTATTACAGTTTGCTTTCATTTCCAAGTGTTTTTGCATATCACAATGTGTTTTCAAATAACTTGTGTTTCTTTGGTTTTCATTCAATAATAAATACCTTTCTTTAGTTTTCTAAATTTAGGTCATCTCATATAGGCACATTTCATTTATATTTCCATTATACTTGCATTACTTTGAGTGAACCACCTAGGTTTTTGGCCTATCACTCTCCTTTTAGGTGAAAAACCCTAAGAGTGCAAGAGAAGTACATAGATCAAAAAATCTATGGTTCATTTTGGTGAACCTACTTTTTTTAATACTTTATTGTCTAATTTGGATTCCATCATACATCTAGCTTGCACTTATCTTGCATTAGGGTTTGGATGGATTAATTTGCATGCTAGGTTTCAAATTTTGCATTCATGAAAAGTGCATTTAGGTTGCATTTTTTGCATCTAAAATCATTAAAATTTTATGAAATTCTTCTAGGGAGAATATCATGGTGCTAGAAAAAGGAAACAATAATAATGTGTCTTCCTTCAATAAAATATGATTCTCGATTTCCCTTTATTAGAGATACATCAAATCAAGACCGCTGAGGTTATGAATGCGCAAGTGTCTATTAGACCCCCCTCGATTAATGGACCTCATACATACCCCGTTGGAGATCCTAAGAACCCTCTAATTCTCTACCCACCTTCACAGAAACAACAAACTCAAAATACACCTGAACTTTTCCTTTACCCTCCTAAGAATAATGATTTGCAACAACTGAGTCATAATACCATTTCTCAAACGTATAACACTCGAAACAATCTACAACCACTGCAACCAACCTTGACACCCTTACCGTTTCCTAATCTTATCCTACCTAACCCTTTCTTTCTAGGTCAAAAGGAGTATGATCTTGTTGAAAAACTGAAGAATACTCCTACTAAGATATCATTGTGGGACCTTATTCAAGCCTCCCCTCACTATCACAACATGATTCAAATGGCCTTAAAACAAGTTCATGTCCCTTATAATGCGCAACCAAATGACATAGAAGCCATCATTCAAGGACTAAAAAATGACATTGGTTTCCACCAAAGTGAGCTCCCCTCTTTGGACGTGCAAAAAAAAATGATCCTTTCATGATCATAGCGCAATACCAATGAAAAGGGATAAAGAGAACTCTTGTAGATACTGGTTCTTCCCTTAATATGTGTAGTGTGAGCCTTCTGGATAGGCTTGGCATTGATCAATCAAACATTTAAATTGATTCTTTATCTATTAAGGGATTTGATAATGTTGAAAAGAAACCGCTCAAGGTAATCATTATACCTCTTACAGTTGGAGTGGCCACATTGAATACACCAATCCAAGTTATGCCTTGTAAAATTTCATGTAATCTTATCTTAGGTAGATAGTGGATTCAAGTAATGAATGGGGTTCCCTCTAATCTTCATTGTAAAATGAAATACATCTACAACAATAAAGTGTGCACACTCGATGTTGATCCTGAGCCATATAGTGTTTTACAACTTGAGAAAAAAAAAGAAAATCCCTTGAACACATCAACATCAATCACACAAGTGGAACTCATTCAACAAAAAGATAAACAACATATTGAACAAGTCATGATGCTATTAGAAGATGATTGGGGTTCCTTGGATTTTAAACATGAATTCATGGGTGAGTACAAAATCATACACAAATATTCAACTAGGCGAAACAAAAAAGAAGACTACCTTTGAAGGCATCCACGTCCACCACTTTAGACAATGAAACAAGCTACACAACCACCTTTGATGATGGTTATCACTAACCACCACCCAATCCAAAAGCAATGAAAAAGCTTTATGGAAAAGGTTATGAACTTATGAAACAGCTTGGATACAATGGAAAAGGATGTGGTGCTAATGAACAAGGTATCTATAACCCTATCGACCCTATCACGCAACAAACAACTCATGATCTTGGTTACTATCTTTTGATAGAAATCACCAAGCCTTCACTCACCATTCAGACTCTCCAACAACATTCTTCTAAGCTAACTTTAACTATAAAGCATCCTGAACTGCTAGACACTAGTGGTCTTGATGGCTATCCTTTGCAAACAAAGAAATCTTTAGTTAATGTCAAAGTCATCTTGCAAAACACTAATGATTTGCATTCATTAGATTTTACACCCTCCTATACAGGAGATAATAAAATATTGCAATCTAAAGAGTCTCGCATAGGTATGACAACTAATACTAAGAAAGGGGTATCTTTGTCACAAATTACAGGACCACCTTCTACCATCGATCATGAGGGTATCTTTTGGATACTTCTCCAAGATCACTTGATCACCCTTCTTCCTTAAACTTGTAAGAAATTCTATTACAAAACTTCATTTTGTGCCTATCGTAGAGTTCATGGTCATTCCACCAATGAATGTAAAGCTTTGAGTAGTAAAATCCAACATCTTAAGGACTTTGCTATGCTTCCCTATGAGGGGGCACCTAATTCCTCTAATTGATATTGATTTTCACTCTACCATTCATTTCATCAATCATTTCAACTCACCTTTATCTTGCACTAAGTGGGGGAAAGGGGTTCAATAGCCTCCTTCTTGTATGTCACTTTTCGTTACAAGTTTTGACTAGTCGTTAACCTTTCATGAACATATAAGAGAAAGCTTGGGACATGAATGACATGCCTTAATTTGGCTCGCATGTGAAAAACTACATTTTTCATGACGTAGCTTATTAGAAAAATATGACTTGGCATAGGGATTTTCGGGTAAGATTTCATGTCTTTTTCTTCTACTTTAAATAAATTGTTGACAGTACTAGTGTTTGTAACTAATTTAAAGTGGGGGAATACATCACCACTCACATTTCATTGTGTGATTTCTTTCTTCTTGTGATGCATCCTTTTCTTTGTGGAGTCTTTGGGCTTGATTCCCTCCAAGAGTGTGATACTCCTTTGGCACATCCTCTATTGGAAACATTAAGCATGATGTTCCCTAAAAAGAGACCTTGCACGAACTAAGAAAAATCCCTTTGAACATTCCTTACACTATCTTGCATTAACAATATCTATGAGTGTCAAGCATATGAATTTTTTCCTACCTCATAGAGCCTGAAGATCATTTTCATGTGGTGCCTTATTAAAGTTATCAGGAAGTATAACTTTGGTATGGTTGATCAGGAAGCCCATTCTGAGGCATGACTTTCCCTATAGACACCTTGTGGATTTCTCCCCCCGTGGACAACCAAAATTTCCATGGCCCTAGAGTGAGTATACTTAGGACTTCTTAGCTGGTAGATAGCCAAGAGTTTTGTCACCTTAGAGTGAGTATGCATTTTAGGAAAAACAACCTAGATTTGATACACAACGTGTTGGAAAAATGGTAGAAGCTTGATCCACCTTTTCCTTTTCATCTTTCTCTTCTTCCTAGTTCTTTCCATTTCATGATCATGTATCTTTCTCTGCTACAAATCATTCACCTTGTTCATGTCATTTTGCACTCATGTCAGCTTGACTTAGGTTCTTAGATCCTGGGGACTTGATTGCTTCCTTCATCTTTTCTATCTAAGACCATCCACATTGGTACAATTGGACTTCTCTTGAATGTCTACTTTAGTGTGAGTTTGAAGCAAGTTCATCCTCTCACTAAAGTGGGGACTAAATGTACTATAGAAAAAAAGCAACTTTCTTGATTTGGGAATAATTTATGATAAATTGGACTTACTAAGGCCTTGATTCAGTGTTTTGAGGTGTTTTACACATCTGCACTAGGTCTTGGACCCTTACAAATTGAATAAAATGCATTTATCAATGTCTTGTAAAGGTGTTGTAAAATGTTGTAAGAGAATTTCATGCTTCTCTAGACTTAATGAACCCATCTTCCCTTAATCAACATTATAAAATGTACTTTCACATAAATATAGAAGGCTTGTGAACTAAATTTAACTTTACTCTAGTATTTTAATGTGTCTCACACATTCACATTGGATGTTGTGCCTTTCTAGGCTAAGTGGACCTCATTTTAGTGTTATAAAGTGTATTTAATCACACTTTCACATTGAATTATGTGTCCCAAGCCCTAATTGACCTTTACATCATCATTAATAGGCCCCTATTACTCCATATTGTGGATCCCAAGGCATAATTTGATCAAATACTCAATGAAATCAACATAAGAATTGAAATTTCTCATTTCCCAACAACCCAGCTAGCAAATGGGCCCCTCTACGACTAATTTTCCATCTATGGTGAATGAGTCCCTTCCAGGTGGGACTAATTCACCCAGGGTGGAAAATCAATCCCATTTGGGCTATTTTTGAGTTTTGAGTGGGAAAAACTAGGATTTAAGTTTATTATTCTTTCATGTCGTCCTTAGGGATCAAATTAATAGAAAAATTAGGTGGATTTCCTATAAATATAAGTCTCTAAACCCTAATTTACATCTTTTAACTCATTTCATAACTCATTCATCATTTCTCTTCCATCTCAAGCCAAGGAAGCTAGGGTTTTTCATTTAAAGATCATTTTTTAAACATTCAAGGGAAAATTCTTCATGTTGTAGTAATCCAAGGTCAATCATCATGGAAAGGTATTAATCCCTTTATTTCATGTCCATTCTTCATATTACTTCTTCATTTAGTTTAATTACCTAAAAGGTGTTTGACCAAGGCAAACCCCCATGCCCTAACATTCAACATTTCTCCTTATTGTCTTGTGTGTTTGCAAATTTAGGCATCTTGGAAGCTTGGAAATCATTGAGAATCAAGTTGCAAAGTTGTTTAAGTATTCTCTTCATTTTTTAAGGAAAAATATCAACAAAAAGTCACTTTCAGACCTAAAAATCAGACTTTCAAAAGTAGACACCTGTTGGGAACCAACATACAGACTCGGGGATCTTGATTCCACCTTTAAATCTTTATAAATTCAAAAGTGGAATAATTCACCATTATTGGTGAATGTGTCCCATTTCAAGGCTTGATTTTTTTTTCTACATTTTTGGATACCTGTAAATGTCTGAAACAAGCTTAGGAACAATTTCCCAGATCTAGGACTAATTCACATAGAATGGTGAATGAGTCCTAGTAGGCCAAAAGTTCAGCATCAACAACATTTAAAATTTCATTTCCAATCTCTCACAAGATCTTAGATGCACCTCTTCATTTTAATCCATTTTTGTTACAGTTTGCTTTTATTTCTAGGTGTTTTTGCATATCATAATGTGTTTTCAAACAACTTGCATTTCTTTGATTTTCATTCAATAATCAATATCTTTCTTTAGTTTTCTACATTTAGATCATCTCATCTAGGCACATTTCATTCATATTTCCATTATACGTGCATTAATTTGAGTGAACCACCAAGGTTTTTGTCCTATACCTCTCCTTTAGGTGAGAAACCCTAAGAGTGAAAGAGAAGTACATAGACTCAAAAATCTATGGTTTAGTAGCTTCATTGCTCATAGGAGAGGCATAGAGAGAAGTATAACTAGGAGTTTCATGGTTACCAATGATTGGACTTTTTTGTTCAAATAAGTTGTCCCACATTGTAGGGGCATCAAGAAAGGGAGGAATATGAGTCTTAATGAGGATATCTTCTAATGTGATTTTTCCTTCTTACTTGGTTTTCAAATATACCAATCAAATAAAGGAATATTTATTTCATAGGCTAATTATATGAAAAATATGTTGATCTCAAACCAAGTGGAGGTCTTTACAGAACAATTCAAAATGTGGTTTAGACTCTATTTTTGAGCATTTGGATAGGTTTTTGGTTTCTAATGCTTCGATAGTGTATAAATGGATTACTTCTAAATTTTTACAATGGTGTGGTTATGAATTTTGGCCTATTAAATTTACTTCATCTCTTTTCTCTTCCTTGAGATATGATCCTTTCAGGTTTCAGTTAATGTTGTAGTGGGGACATTCTTTTCTTGAAAAGATGGTAGATTGGTGGATTTTAGGGAGGCATTCCTTTGGTATAGCTATGTATTATTCTTTAAAAGACTTCAATTCATTAGGTTTCAACTCAAAAGGTGGAAATTTTTTTGTTTTGGTAATATTTTTTTCCAAAAGAATCTTGTTCAAGAGAAACTAAATGATGTTACTTTTCAAATAGGAGAATATGGTATGAATCAAGATCATCTGTTGGAAGAGTCTTCTTTGCCAAAATATCTTTAGGAATGGAATATTCATGAATAGATTATTTGGAATCAAAACTCATGAGTCTCTTGGTTATAGGAAGGTGATCAAAATACTTCGTTCTTATATAGTTTGGTCAAAGACAAATGTATTGGTAATGTTATTTCTTCTATTATATATTCACAAGGAGTTAGTTTGGCCTCTCTTGAAGATATTAATAAGGAGTTTTTCCATCACTTTTCTTCTTTATTCATGGAATGTGATCCTATTGATGTGGGGAAAGAAAAAATTATTTTGGATTCTATTCCCTCTCTTGTCTATGGTCAAATGGATGATATGCTTATGGCTCCTATAAATTTGGAGGAATCAAAGAGAGTTGTTTTCCAAATGAATAAAGGGAAGAATCCTAGTCTTTATGGATTTCCCATTGATTTTTTCCATAAATTTTGGGATATTATAAAGGATGATGTTTTGGAGGTTGTTTGTGAGTCTCAGAATAATAAGTAGATGCTTAAGGCCATCAACTCTAATTTTTTGGCTTTAATTCCAAAGAAAATGAGTGTCGATTTTTTAATTTCTTTCATCTAATTTATCTATGTAATGTTACTTACAAGATCATCAATAAACACATTGTTGAATGTTTGAAATTGGTTCTAAATTTCCTTATCTCATCTGAGTAAGTAAGCTTTGTTAAGGGCCAAAAAATTCTTGATGGGGTTGTTATTGTAGTTGAGATTCTTCATTCAATGGATTCTTCTAAGGTTAAAGCTATGTCCATAACACTTGATATGTCTAAGGTCTATGATAAATTTTGATGGTCTTTCTTAAGAAATGTTCTCTTTTCTTTTTTATTTTTTCATGATTGGATTACTTGTGTCATGAGTTGTGTGGAATATTCATCTTTCTCAATTCTTCTCAATGACATGCCCTCTTAACCTTTCTCTACTTCTTGTGCACTTTGGCAAGGGGATTATCTTTTCCCTTATCTTTTTATTTTGATGGTTGATGTTTTGGGAAGGTTTCTCACTCATCAGAAATGTATAATTGGTTTCTTTCAAAGATGGATAGTGGCTATAGGTTTGGATTCTATTTCACATCTTCAATTTGTTGATGATTCTAATTTGAAGGGTGTTGGTAAAACTTTAGAAGCAGTCCACTTTAGATGTGCTTTAGATATTTATTTGAATACATCTGGTCTGCTCATTAATGATGATAAATCTAATATTTTATTCTTCAATACTCCTTTAGCCATTCAAGGAAGGATTACAAATATCTTGAGATATACTAGAGGACAACTTTATCTAGATTATTTTGGAATCCCACTGTGTAGAGGAAATCTTAACCATCTTCATTGGACTTACCATTGGTTATATTTTGTTAGTCACCTTACTCTTTTGAAGTTTATTTTGCAAGCTCTCCATATTTGTAAATTCATAGTTCTGTCAACTCCAAAAAAAAATTGAAGGAGTTTGATGCTCTTTCTCAAAAATTCTTATAGGCTAGAAATTTGGAAAATCAAAAATGGAATTTAGTGCAATGGGATAAGGTTTTCCAGTCTAATCAAAATGGGGGCCTTGGTCTTCAATGTGTTGATTTTAATAGTCAATATTTGGCTGCTAAACATTATTGGTGACAGTGTATGCAGTATGATCAACCTTGGGGTAAAGTTATTAATTTTAAATATCTCCATGGTGTGGATCCTGAAGAGGTCCCAAGAATTGACTTAACTAGTAATGGCTCTATGGTCTGGAATATTATTAAGAAGGGTTCTTCTCTTGTAAAGAGGGGCCTTTTTTAGATTGTCAATTTTGGTGATAAGGATATCTTTTGGACTAATTCTTGGGATCTTCATCCCCTAATTTTATCCGCGTTTCCTCATCTCCATCATTTGAGCAATATTTTTCTTGATGTTGGTTGGTCTAAGGTCACTCATTTCAAAAAATATTGTTAGGTGAGGAATGTTTGTACTCCTAAGTGGAAAGCTATGAATTCTTGGCCTTTAGGGTGTGATCATACTACTAAAGTTGAATGTGTTTCTATTCTTGAAAATGGGCATTGTCCTTCTCTTCAAACAGAGGATTTCCTAGCCTAGGGCTATGATAAAATAATTGTTTACTCTATTTATAAGGGATATGAGGTTATAATTGACAAGAAAAATGGTCCAGTGGACTTTCCTTGGATGAAGAATATTTTGGAATACCTTTTTCTAGCCCAAATATAACTTTTTTGTTTCGTTATTATATCAAAATAAATTTATTACCTGGGAAAATATAAAAAAGAGGGAATTTCATGGACCTTCTTGTTAGAGCAACCAACCTAGGAAAATCAACTACAAAATAACCTTCACGAGATAGAGAGGAGCACCATAATACTTCACCAAAGAGAAAATGGAATGAGATCTAATTTACATATTGTACAAGGTGCCTTAAAAAGGCATGAAAGGTGGATGACGGGTGAGAAATTTCCCAGCATGGGAAAAACTACCAGAATAAAAAAATGTAAAAATAATAAACTAATCTTCCTAAGTAAACTTAAGCACATAAATGGTAAAAAGAATTTACTCTAACACTGCTAAATGTGTCCTTTATGGAACTCATGAGGAAGATGCTTCTCATATTTTCTTTCAATGTCCTTTTTTTGCGAGTCTTTAACAATAATGATGGTTCGATTGTAATCAAACTTTATTTTGATTGCCTCCTTGCCAAAATTTTGGGCTAGTTTGGGGAATCCCCCAACTTTTGCTTCTTTTCTATTTGTGTCCTAGGAATTTAGCCTTTTTTTATCCTTAAGAAAAATTAGCTATAGAGGAATCATTATATTTTCCAAGGACATCAAAGCCTCATTTGATATATTTTTTAGAAGGTCTTGCACTCAATGAAATAGAATATTGATGCTAAATGTTCTTTTGATCATAATATTAATTTCTTTGAACTTTTGATGGTGACTAACTTACAGTTGGACTCTTTAAAAGATTTAGCCACTTCTATTTTTTATGCTAAACCTTCTTCTAAATTTAATAGATTTGGTAAGTGGTCTACTCCCTCTTTAGGAGTCTTTAAAATAAATAATTATTGCTCCTCTAGGGGAAATCTTGGTGCTATAGGCATTGGTGGTCTTGGACATGATAGTGATGGTTCAATTTAGTTTTTTTCTCTATGGATATTGGATTTGGTACTAATAATCAGATGTAGGCTCGAGCTCTTATTTTTAATATAGAGAGAGCTTGTGCTTTGGGATGGAGTAATGTTGTTTTTGAGATGGATTATATGATTTTAGTATTTCTTTTGAATAAGGGAACTTATGATGATTCTTCCTCGCAATTAGCATCCTTGGTAGCTCAAATTCAAAATCTTTCTATCTACTTTCATTACATTTCATTTTATTGTACATTCTTTGAGAATGGAATACTATTGCTAATTCTCTAGTTGAATGGGCTTCTATTGATGATTTAGGATGGAATGTTTCTATTTGGTATTTTTTATCTCTTGAACAAGTTACTCATTTTCTACATCTTCTTCATGTTGACAACCTATGATCATGGTCTACTCACAATTATTATTGGTTCTCTTGGTTTGTGGTGTTGGTGGATTGTTGGAAAACCTCTTTGGTTGTTCCTTATTTTATTTTCCATGGCTACTATTGCTATTTGGAAGTCTTTATGTAATCCTTTTAGACATATTTTATTAATATATTTTTTATTCTTTCTTCCCAAAAAAAAAATGTTGAAGAACTTATAAATGAGAGATTGTGAACCCATGAGTAGATCCATGGCCATAGGGTACAAGTTAGGTAAAGATTATGAATCTCTTAAGGTTAACTAAAAAATTTATAGATCAATGATTGGGAGTTTATTATATGTAATATCTTGAAGGCCCAAAATTATGTAGGTAGTTGGCATGGTGGCAAGTTTTCAAGATGCACCAAAAGAAAGACATGTGCAGATGACTAAAATGATCTTTAAATATTTAAAAGGAACTTTGGAGTTTGGGTTGTGGTATCAAATAGGTGAATACTTCACCTTAGTAGCATACACCAATGGAGATTGGGTTGGTAGTTTGGATGAAAAAAAGAGGACAATTGGAGGTTCATTTTTTCTAGGTGTACCATAGAAAAATGGATCTTTGGACATTTTCATGGTCATTTAGGTATTTTTATTGTGATGCTTGGCTTATATTTCTTAGATAATTTAATATTGTAATGTAACTTATACATTCACATTAGGTATTGAATATTCAAATTATTAAGACTTCATGATGTCTTGTGAAGGTGTTGTGAAGTGTTGTAACACATTTCTACAATTTTCTAGACAAGCTTCTTCTTATAATTCATCTAAATTTCCACTTTTTATTCTTTACCAAGTCTTATTTTGAAGTGTTGTAAAGTCTTGTAACAAACTTTCACACTTTTCTAAGATTTTCACAACTAATTACACATTTCTTATGCTTTATTTAGCCCCTTTATGCACTTATAGGCCTTAATTAAGTGTGTTTGTGAATATAAACCCTACAAAAAACATTAAAGACAATATAATCTCTGACACCCACTTGCTTTCCTTGAGTGGGACTCATTTGCCATGGGTGGTGAATGAGTCCCTCTTGGCACAAAATTTAAAATAAATTCAGACTTCTTTCAGGTTTTTATTCATTAAGACCTTATGTCAGCCTCTGATGTTGTATTTTTGGGAAGTTAGGCTATAAGTGTGTATAAATAAGTGTTTTTCCATCCATTTTAACCCCAATTAATCTTGTTCACTTAATCATCTCATGCACTCAAGCATTCAAGCATTGTTCATCATTCAATCAAGGAATCATCAAGCATCTTCGAGCAACCATTGATACATCTTCAGATGTTAACAAAAAGAATTTGGTTAGTTTAGGACACTTGCATGTTGTTTGTTTATCATTACTTTCTTATTTTCATTTTATTTCTTTATCAAGGGTTTGATTACCAAAGTGGGATTTGACCAAGGCAAATCCCTATACTCTAACCCTTAACCATTTTTCGCTTCTGTGCATGTGTTTGCAGGTCTTGTGGGAAGACTTGTCAAATAAATAGGTGTTGAAAAGTGGTCAAAAAGTCATCAAATCTATTCAAGTCAACCAAACCCTAATTCAAGCTTCAAGACAATATTCAACCCGTTTTCTATAGATTTGGTTCTGTTAACCTGATAAGAAGACAAGTGCAGATCTGAACCCACATAGTTGACTTTAGAATTTATAGATTTCTATAGGTGGAATGATCCACCATCAGTGGTGAATGAGTCCCACTACCATGCTGGAAAAGGTGTTTTGTTCAGATTTTAGTTCTCGACACTCAAAAACCAGTTTCAGCAAAGTTTACTAGAAGAAGGATTGGTTCGCCATTAGTGGCGAATGAGGCCCGCTGGTCATCAACAGTGATTTCTGAGACATTCTATAACCTTCCATCATCAACATTCTATCTCGAAGTGCACTCTATCTAGCCTCATTCAATTCTTTATTCATTTGTGCATGTTTGTAGTTCATGTTTGCATAGAACACTATGTTTTGAAACACTTCACATTCCTTAGGTTTTGCATAAATAATCAATCAATTTTATCAAGTTGCTTCATCTAGATCATTGCATTTAGGCATAATTTCATTTTACTTGCATTAGTTTGAGTGAACCACCTAGATTTTGGTATGGGATCTATCTCTTTCCTTTAGGTGAAAAACCCTAATTGAGCAAAATAGTCATAGCATTTCACACTGCTAAAAAATCTATGGTTCATTTTGGTTAACCTGCATATTGAACATTATCTCTTTCTAATTTGCATCTGCATTTACATCCTAGGACTTATAGCATTAGCTTCTTCCTTAGCCTTTGCATTTTTTTTGCATCCTAGGGTTTACAAATTTGCATTAGTGACTACCTCATATAGATTTCATTTTGGCACTTCAAAACATTACAAAAACTCAAACTTTGCATTTGCATCTTAATTTTTCATTTGAAAAACATAAAAATCACTTTAAGTTTTTTGAAAAATCACAAAAATAGTCATCCCTATACTCATTCACCACCCTGGGCGAATTAGTCCAATTGCACTTTTTTCACAACAATTTCTATCATTTTCATAGTTTTTTCTACATTTTTGTTCTCTGTTACTACATTCCTATTTTAGTTTACAAAATTTATGTTATTTGCATTTTATCATTCCTAGTTTGCATTAAATACACCTCACTTTTTCTAGTATTTGTATGATTTTTTGGTGCCTTATTGATAATAATTTAGTGAGGCGAAGTTCTCAACTCATGGATTCTCGTGATAACACATTCACTGTGGACCTTGGGTTATCCAGAACTCCTACTCCTGGTATGGATAATGGTGAATTAGGCATGGATACTACCACTAGTACACCTTTACCTTCCCCAAAAATTCCTATTAACACAAACATTAATTCCCTTCCGCAAGAAAAAGTAGTTAACATTCATGAGGACTTATCACATCTCCCACATAACTTGTGTCTTGAAAACATTTTAACCATTACCATTCCCACTATAGACAACATGCATCAAATGCTTGAAAGTGATAAAGGATTAGATGTTATGAAACAAATTGTTGAGATATATCAAAAAATGCTTCTTCCACCTCTAGCACATCTCAACTAGCAAACACTGGGTATGTGCAGGATCATGATGGGCCAAAAAGTTGCGATATGATGGGTATGTGTAGGGTATGTGGCTTATAACTTTTTTTTACCCAAAATTGATGAAACAAGAAAAGGGTTTTTAAAGGAGATTCTCAACTTTCCACCAATATAAATTATGCTTTACTTTGAATTTAATAAATAATTATTATTCATTTTCTATTTGAATTATGACTAAAGTCTTGATTGATAGGTGATTGAAAAACATCTATAGCTTTCAAATGCTATCACATTTTTTTAATCTAAAATATGTGTCACATTCTATGCTTCCCATACTATAGGATAAAAATAATAATTGAATTTCATGAAGTTTTGACCAAGTTAAGGTGGTTAGACATACATGTTTTTATATTTTTTAAAAGTTGTAATAAAAAATCATAATTAATTACTTACTTGGAAAAAAATTACAAAAAATATGCATCACATCAGGACATGAGTCCTCTACTTATATCTAAAATCTTATAAAAAAATATTATCATTTTATTGTGGTTAGGGTGGTCAGACAAACACCTACTTGTTCTTTTTTCCATAAAATTTAAGTGCTACTGCATTGAAATTTCAAATTTTCACCAAATAGATTTAAAAAAAACAAATAAACCTAGTAGTTTAGAAACTACATTCCATTTTCTACAAATTCTATTAAAAAAACAAATAAACCTAGTAGTTTAGAAACTACATTCAATTTTCTACAAATTCTATTCTTACATATTTTTGAAATAACATAGATAGCTTATTCAATTTTTTACATCAAGTTGCCTAACTCTGATTTTTCTAAATTTCATTGCCACTTAAGGGCCTATTTTTTCCATGATGATCCTGCACATACCCCATTATGGTTAGCCAAGGAGGACCACATATTCCTCCTTCTTCAACCGCAACATCCATACCCACCTATACCACTTCTCAAGTTACAACAACCATGCGACAGGTTAGTCATGTGACTCCTTTTGCTATTCCCACTAGCATTCTTAGTTCTTTTGTGGCATCAAACATTCCATCCTCCACCAACATCACCCCTATTAGTGTCCCCTTCACTTGTACCAACACTACCTACACTCCATCACCATTCTCTCTTCCACCTTATACGACTTACACTGATCCTCTCATCACACAACTCTTTCATACTATGTCTTCCATGCAACAAAAAATATCCACCATAAACCAAAACCAAAATGTACCACCCACATACTATTTCCATAGTAGCCCATTATCTTTGGAAATATTAAGAACACTGATGCCACAAGGAATTGAAATGCCTAAGTTTGAGAAGTATAGAGGTAAAGGAGATCCTACTAATCATGTCAATGCCTATATCGCCTTATGTAGTGATTTTTTACTTGATGATAAACTATTAGCTAAACAGTTTCCAAGCACTTTAAAGGATACTACCTTGGAGTGGTTTTCCTCTCTACCCAATCATTCAATTTTATCATTAAAAAAACTTGTTGATGCCTTTATAAGTCATTTCCCAGTCCATATGACTCCTAAAAAGACAATGGCTAATTTGATGAGGTGTAAACAAAATGTGGATGAAAAAGTAACTAATTTCATTTCATGCTATTAGTCATTGTATGCTCAACTAGATGTCAAGATGCCTGATTCACATCTCCAAAAGATGTTTATTCAAAACTTTTGAACTCACATTCAGGAGAAGTTGACCATGATGAAATTTCCTTCTTTCATGCATTTATGCATAGCCCTTTGTGACTACCATAACTTGGTTACTAGTTGTGATTCAAAGTCCACTTCTAGCTGAGCTGAGAAGTATGAACAAAGCAACCAAAACAATGCCCAAAACTTTAGAAAACCAAACAAAGGCTTCTTAAAGTTCAATCCCCCTCCTCCACAACCAACTAAACTCTTTCATAATCAAGTGGTAAATGCTAAATCAATAGTGCCCTTTACTTATGGCGACCCGAAGAGACAATTTAACCCTTACCTGATACTCTCCATAACACAATGAATCAATTGCTATAGCAACAGATGATCACTTTACCTATAATCAAACCCCTTAATCCTACCAAACCTTTACCCCCCACCTTTAAACCAAATTCTTATTGTCATTTTCATCACCAAAACAAACATGAGAGAAAACAATGCAAGCATCTCAAACACATAGTGCAATACCTCATTGATTTTGGCCTTCTATCTATTTCAAATGTTAATGTTACATGAATTATGTTTGTTCCCCCCCAAATCATAATTTGCAAATTTTTACCAACCCCATGTCTAAATATGCAATATATCATTTGTCAAAGCTAGTGAACCTTCAAACATCGATGTGATGAATTTTGATACAAATATTGAACAACATGATCTTAATCCAACTATTACCCATGTTAATTCTATGGATGAACTCATGGGTATGATAGATGTTATCCCATGTAAGGGCCCAACTAAAAAATCTCTTGATATTACTTTTTCTTCTCATGATATACTTGAAAAACTTCCCGATGGTCCTCTTTACATAGCTGGCCACATCTATGATAAGCCCACCAATGGGATATTAATAGATCTCACTTGTGGCGAGAACATGATCATGAAAGGATTTTTAGTATTATGTATGATCTTTATCAAGATGATTATGACAAACCAATAGCATGGATTAAAACACATTTTGGTTTTGTGTTCCCTACGATTGGATCAATCGTACTCCCATTATAGATAGGACCTAAAAAATTGGATGTAACATTCCCTATCACCCCTTAGTCAGATCAGTTTCATTTACGGCTATGTCATCCTTGGCTTCGCTTGATGAAAGTTGTCCCTTCAATTGTTCACAAATTTTTGAAATTTCTGCTTGACAATGAGATGTTTACTATACACCATAGTGGCTTTAATCAATTGTCTTCTAAAGATATTTTTTCCTTAGAATCCTTTTGGCCAAAACATATGAAACCCATCACCCCTCACAAAGACTTATTTTTCATTTCCTATTAGAAGTTCAAAGCCAAAAGAATAGTTTAATTGTCTCTTCGCCACATGGCCCCATCCACTTCCACTTCTCCTATCCTAGATGAGACAATGCTTCAACCTAAATCTGAATATTAAAAAACAATGCAACCTCACACGCAACCAATCATACACACTTCACCTTCATCGTCTAAATTCCCAAGAGATAATGAAACCAACCTCATCATGCCGCCTCACATTAAACAAGTTTATAAAGAAAAAGATAAAGTGACTGACCCATCTCCTTCAGTTCCTTTTGTTCCTCCTCCTCAAGAAGAAAAGGAGTCTATGGTGGATCAACCCACTCTTAAACCTACACAACTTCAAAATAGAATCAAATGAAATCATGGTGCTCAAGAGTGTAGGCATCATCATCGTCTACTTGCTCATCAGTTACAAATAGAATAAAACAACGAAAATCAACCTCCACCTCTAACAAAAGCAATACCTAATCACTCTCCTCCTCCTGACACACCACAAGATAGTACGTTACAACCATCACAAAAAAATGATCAGATACAAAAACCACAACTCTTGATACATCCTTCAATGGAAATTACCATCTTTCCTCCCATCATGATTAATATTGATGATGATGGTGAGGAGGAGATCTCTAAAATAGGTGAAGAGGTGCATAAAGCTATAAAATATTTATTTTTCTCTTCCATGAGCTTTAATGATTAATCTCCTACACCAAGTGAGAAACTTGGTACTTCTCCTAGTTTGGAACTTGCAATTCTCCCTTTGGATAGCCAACCGCCCTCACAATACATTGAACATGATTGGGAGGTAGATGACTTGTTAGATGGTTGACTTGAATTTTCCTTAACTAGCATTTTTACATTTTCCTTTTTATTTTTTCTTTTCTTTTGTATGATTGTATGTGTGTATCGTGTTTTCCCGTGATATGTGTTTCATGCTATCTCTCTTTGTGCACTTCCTCTATTTGTACATCTACTCTTCTATATGTCATACTTTATCTTTTATTTTTTTCTCTTATTTTGTGTTTTACTTTTGGGCATGACACAGAGTGTTGAGACACCCTATGTCTCTTCCATGTTGACCCAAAAGGTCCCTTTTCCTTTTACTTTGTCTTTTCTTGTGTTTTCCTTTTGGGGATGATGCAAGGCATTGAGACTGAAATGTCTCCCTCATGTTGAACAAAAATATTTTCCTTTTCTTTTTCCTTTTCATTTTCTTTTTGCTTGTGTTTTCCTTTTGGGGACAATGCAAAGCATTGAGACATAAATGCCTCTTCCATGTTGACCCAAAACAAACTTTATTTTTCTTTTTCTTTTTTCTCTCTTTGTGTCATTCTTTCAATTCTATGTATTTGGGAAATGATGATAGTTCTGAGCTCTTTCATAAAAACATTGTAGCAACGAACATACTGACCCCAAATCCATAGATCCCTTATGTGTTTGGTGTGTTCCTTTTTGTGGGAAACCCCTCTCTTTTCTTTTTCTCTTACATGAAACAACCTTACTCAAAAACATATGACTTGGCATAGGGGCTTTTTCAAGTTGGCTCTCATGTCTTCTTTCTTCTTGTATTTTTCATTTGCTACTTTAAAGTAATTGCTCACAGTATGGTGTGTAGAAATTCCTTTAAAGTGGGGGCATACATTGGAATTATTCATTTGAATTATTGGTTCTTAATGCAACCTTGTCACTTCATATGATGTGTTTATCACTTTGCGGATGACATTGGGTATAGTTTCCTTCATAAGCATAATCTATCTTAGCATATTACATTCCTCTTGGTCACCTGTTACAACACACTGCATCTCCTAAGTTGTGAATATTCTATTCTTTGATTGGTCCTCTCTTGGAGACACTAGACACAATGTTCCCTAAGTGATAGACCTCACATGAACTAAACAAGACTCATTTGAAAATTTCTTTTACATTTTATATTTGGCATTTACATGGCCACCTTGCATAACATAGCTTACATGCTTGTGGTGTCATCCTATTTGTTCATGAGTTATAAGCATATGAAGCTTTGCTTGCCTCATGGAGCACAAACTGATATTTTTCTTTTGTGGCACTTTATTAAAGTTATCAAGAGGTATAACTTTGATATGGTTGAGCAAGAAGCCCATTCTGAGGAATGACTTTCCCCATAGCCACCTATGTGTTTGTGATTACATACCATCTGAGTGTATGTTTCTCACCTTCTTGGCCTTCTCACCTAGTGGAAAGCCATGAGTTTCGTCAACCCAGAGTGAGTATGCATGTTCTTTTATAGACAAATAGCCTAGATCTGATCCACAATTGGCTAGAAAAACAATCGAAGCTTAATCCAACCCTTTCCTTTTTCTCTCTCTTTTCTCTTTCACATGTGTGTTCCTTTGTTCTTATGTTTAGTTTTCCATGAGATCTTGATCTTTGGGGCTTCATCATTCCTCTTGATCATTGTTATCTCATCTTGCTAGCATAAGTACATTTGGACCCCTCTCAATTTCCATGGCTACTTTAGTGTGAGTTTAAAGCAAGTTTATCCTCTCACTCACTAAAGTGGAGGTTAAATGTATCATAGAAAAATTAATCTTTGGACATTTTCATAGTCATTTAGGTCTTTTTCCTCTAATGTGTGTCTTATTTTTCTTAGATTTAATGTTGTAATGTAACTTATACAGTCACATTAGGTTTTGAAAATTCAAATTATTAAGACTTTATGATGTCTTGTGAAGGTGTTGTGAAGTGTTGTAACACATTTCTACAATTTTCTAGAATCTTCTTATAATTCATCTAAATATTCCCTTTTTATTGCTTACCAAGTCTTATTTTCAAGTGTTGTAAGGTCTTGTAACAAACTTTCATGATTTTCTAGGCTTTTCACCACTACTTACACCTTTCTTATCCTTTATTTGGCCCCTTTATGCACTTACAGGCCTTAATTAAGTGTGTTTTTTAATATAAACCCGAAAAACAACATTAAAGACAATATAATCTTCGACACTCACTTGCTTACCTTGAGTGGGACCCATTCGCCATGGGTGACGAATGAGTCCCTCTTGGCACAAAATTTAAAACAAATTAAAATTTCCTTTAGCTTTTCATTCATTAAGACCTTATGTCAGCCTTTGATGTTGTAATTTTGGGAAGTTAGGGCATAAGTGTTTTTCTATCCATTTTAACCCCAATTCATCTTGTTCACTTAATCATCTCATACCAAGCATCTAAAGCATTTTCATCATTCAATTAAGTAATCATCAATCATCTTGAGAAGCCATTGACATATCTTTATAATTCTTTAACAAGTGTTTGGTGAGTTTAGGAACTTGCAAGTTGTTTTTTCCATTCCTTTCTTTTTTTCATTTCATTTCCTTTATCAAGGGTTTGATTACCAAAGTGGGTTTGATTATTGTTAGTATTTGATAGCTTTTAGCTTATGTGTACCATCATAACGTCAAGTCCTCTAGGGCTAACATCATAACGTCAAGTCCTCTGGGGCACGCGAGGTCACATTGCATAAACAATACATAACGAAATATTACACGTAAGCTAAAAACTTAACTAATCTAACATCCATCATAACCATTATAATATCCATTTTCAAAAGATAACATATGTATAACCATAAGCATAAGTATAATTTACATCATGTGATACAATCATAATAAATCTCCTAAATGAATGGTTACAAAGGTTCATATACAATACATCATCGTTTATTACATTACATGTTCTCAATAATGAATACAATGAAACCTCCCATACATGTGGGATAAATACATAGTACAAAAATGTCTAAATTACAAATGAATATCTAGTACAAGCTCTAGCTGAAGAATGCCGAGGAGAACGAACATTGATGGGGAACCCAACGGGTGTGGAGAACATTCCACCCAACCACGTGGGTTATAAATAACCCACCCCCCATGCTCAAAGGTGACAAGGAAGTAACCACGACCATGAAAGCCATAAGACAAATCCAATAAAGAATATCATAGAACAATAACTCCAAAAGCAACATCAACGTAAATATCGATCATAAATGACAACAAGAAGGATGCCATCATAATAAATTAAACCATAAGAAGCAACATAAATAAAGTAAACCAAAGAGACAATCATAAAACACTTCTGAATGAACCTAAAACAACAATCAGAGCACAATTCCAGAGGCAACCAAGAAAACAAGGCATAAGGGTATCTAGTGGAGAGTGTCATCACATAGCCTACATGGGTTATCCTAGCCCTTCCTCCAACTTGAGGCGTCGGCCCCCATCTTTGGTTATCCTGGCCCTTCCTCCTACTTGAGGCACCGGCCCCATAGGGTGACTCATGCAGAGCCATTAACCTCTCCTGAAGATGAGGTTACGACTTTGCTGACCATGGCCTTCTTAGTCTACCATTTTTGTGTGATAGTCCTAATGTATAGACGAGGTATCCAAGATTATCTTATATGTTTTACTACCCATCCCCCTAAGTTCTATTATTGTTTTCACTTGTTAAACTACTCTTACGTGGGTTGTCCTGAGCCCTTACTCCTATTTGAGGCGCCAGCCCCCACGAGGAGCCACTCTCCCAGAAGACCTCAAAATAATAACAAAATCAAAAAAAGGCAAGGGTTGTACCATAAGAGACAAAGCATATATCACAACCAAAGACATGCGAGGCATTACCCATCTCTCTATAACACAATCAAAATCTCAACAAACTCGTACAACCCTTCCAAAATAATAATACTAATATCTTGCAACATCAAGAGAACATAAAATGAGGATAAAAATCTAACAATAAAATCATGCCTCTGGAAACTAAGGTTTACAACAACCAAAATCCAGTTTTTAAACCAATTCGGTTCCCACATCGATACACTAAAACAACCAAGTCAATTTATCAAATTCCACAAAGCAAAATATCATGACAATATCCATGCATAGATATTACAAAACAATACTAAATAACACAATTTGTTTTACTCCAATCACATTTAAACAATACAACCGAAATCTAATATTCGATAAAAATAATTTTTGAAATAAAACATCATAAATCTGGTATATGGTTTCGCCAAGAACAAATTACACTCATATCTAAAGAATCAAAATATAATTTCATTTATATTATATAAATAAATTTTGTTTAATTTAAATTCCTCAAATAATTCTTATCTGATTAATTCTCAACACAAACTATATTTGTAATAAAAATATATGTCAAACATATATATATATATATTTTATATATACATATATAATTTAAAAAAAAATCAATAAAATAACAATATTCACAGTTTTTAAAACTGCCCATATCGTGCGCAGAGGACTGTGCATAGTAGTCTATGGACTGTCATGGGCAGCCCGTCCGTAGTGAAGGGGAGGGTACGGCTAACGCCGACCCTTCCCTTCAACCCTCAACATTTTATTTTTATAATTTTTTTTTATTAAAAATAAACCAAACAGCTAAAATCAAATGTCAATTTTTAGAAAAAGATCTGGCCCAATACTTTAACACAGTCGGCCCAACACAAAATCACAATGAATACATTTTTTATACAAATATATATATATACACACACACACTGTATATATATATATGTATATATATACATATCAAACAATACACATTATTTTCAGAAATATATTCACAGTACCAAATATATAATATATATAAATATGTATATATATATAAATTTTATCACAAGTATGTATATATATATATCTATTCATATATTCAAATCCATTTATTCCAGAGGGATAACAAACTTCCATACCAAATCATAAAAGATACAAAACATTTTCATAGACCCTAATAGTTTTCTTTCACTAGTTTACTATCAAACAATTGATAAATTTCAAATAAAGATTTTCTTTTCTTTTGTAGAGCATACATAATTTATTTTTAGTTTTATTTTCTTTTGAATCAGAAAACTACAGAATAAGAAAATGGAACCTGGAGTCCTGCACTGTTGAAAATTTGATGAAGCTTTGCTTGACCCAATAGCCTTTTTGAAGAGCTCTCGTTCCTTCTTCAGAATTTCTCCACCCGATTTCCCTGTTTGAATTTCTAATCTAATACTTAATCCAGAATAACCTCTCTTTCAGAACAATGAAAACTAAATAACTTTCTACAGAAAAGAACTAGAGAGAGTCCAATTCTCAAACTCAATAATTTGTTGTAACTTCTGTAAATTTTCCCGTGAATGAAAAATCTCACAAATTTGCTATTAAATAAAAACATATCTCTTCTTTTTATTCAAAAGTTCTAAAAATCCAAATTAAAAGAATTTTTCTAATTTTAATTCCAACTTTTCAGCCAGACTCAACACTCATTGGTTCGTTTTTATCTTTTCTTTTCTTTTATTGATTTTTTTCCCATTTAATAATACTTTCTGTTTTAATTATGATTTTGCAAGCTTTACTTGCAATTTATACAATTTAATTTATTTAATTAATTTATTTCATAATTATTCTCAACTAGCTTATTTAATTAAATTATCAAAATAATAATCTTAAATAATTTAATTAACACTTTAAATAAATCACATGACTTTTAATATAAGACTTTTATATTTTAATGCAAATTATCCCAACACTTATAATAAACATTTAGTAACATCAATAAATTATATAAATTACATCATCTAAAATACCAATGTAAAAATAAATACTAAAAGTACACTCACACAAACCACTATAATAAATTGCAAAAATGACAAAAACAAGGACACACAATACCACTCAATTAGGATGGTTTGACAGACATGGGATGGGGTGACTTCTCTGTCATCTCTATTTTCAACATCATGCCCGTTAGGTTAAATTGATGCTCGCCCTGTCTTGCCGAAGTAGGTGGAATCAAGACTCTGTACCTGCAATTCCTGCATACAAACAAGATCGTCTACATGTATATATATATATATAATAAAAACATCACATTGTGAGAAGAAATTGCAGCGTAGTAGGGCACTCACAAACGAGTGGTGCTACACTGTCCTCTCACCAAAACTATTCTAACAATTACAACATTAAAAACATAAAGTAACAATTCTAACTAATTGATCACATCATAAACTAATTACTAAACCACTGCATCACAATGTATAACTGAAATCAAATTAACATCACCAAACCAAATGTCATATCAAAATCCATGTCCTTAATTGAAGTAGCATAATCACCAAATAGTCTAACTATCCAATCCACCAAACCAAACAATCAATAGTACTATCCCAATCTCAAAGTAGCAAACAAAAGCATAGAAAAATAACAAGTCCAAACAGTAACAGGAGGGGTATTACAGGTCTTATAGGCAGATTTGTCAAAGAAATAGATGTTGAAAAGTGGTCAACAATTCATCAAAGCTATTCAAGTAAACCAAACCCTAATTCAAGCTTGAAGACAATATTCAACCCATTTTCTGCAGATTTGGTTTCATCAACTTGACAAGAAGACAAGTGTAGATCTAGACCCACATATCTGACTTCAAAATTTTCATATTTCTATAGGTGTATTGATTTGCCATCAGTGTAAAATAAGTCCCATTTCTAGGATGGTTTTGAATATTTTTGATATGTGGTTTTCATTGATGTCAACACTATTAGCATTAATGTCATTGGAGGTTGTATATGTCGAGGATATTGAGAAAATTTTAATAGAATAAGTTGTAGGTTCTTGGTGGTGAAGTGAAGTTCATTATGTTGGCTAGCTTAGTATGTTGATGATTAGAGGTTTTTGATTAAATTGTTTCTTGTTGAGTATATCTAGTTTATCCATGTTAAGTTTCAGAGGTTCGCATGAAGATTTGATCGACTTATGATTTTCGGTGTTTTGATAGTTTTTTTGTTGCTTCAGTTGGTGTTCCTGAATGTAAATATATGATTCTGGTAATGAGTTGTTGTGGATCCTTTTGTAGTGTTTCATGATTATTGTGGATATTTTTGGATTTTTCTCTAGCTTTATTGTATGCTCGTATTTATCAGTGTGCATGTGATTGGTGATTTTCTCTTGCGTGTTCATGTTTTTCATGTTCTTGGTCGACAGGGTGATTGTAGCATGTTGTGGATTTTTGAGGAATAATTATTGAAGGTGTTTCATGTTTGAGGATGTTTTTTTGGATCGTCACTATGTTGTGGCCGACTTTGGTTGATTCGCATTGCAAATTTTTTATTTATTTGGGCTGACAATTTGTATTCATTTTATATTTTATTAAAGTCGACAAGTAGATGATGTTATTCTTGTTGTAGATATATATGAGCGATTGTATTATCATTTGAAGATGTGTGTGAATGTGTGAAGTGAAGTGTGCAATCCTTGTGTATGAATAAAGCTCTAATCATTCAAAGGTAGAAGTAAAGTGTGAAGAGTGACCAGATTTTCTGTGCTGAATCGAAACTATAATCAGGTATGAGCGGATGCTATTTTCTCAGTTCAATCTTGCAGATTTGATCCAAATCTTTTTGTAAGATAGTGTTCCTTGCTTTGGGTAGTAATCCTTGTTGTAATTGAGAAATTTTCTTGAATGCATGTGCATTCCCATTTATTCTCTTATACTTTTAATAGGGTATAATCTTGTGGACTGATCTCCACCATGGTTTTTCCCCTAACAAGGTGTCCACATAAAAATCTTGGTATTATGTTTGTATCTGATGTGGTGATGGTTTATGCTTTCATGTTTATTAAATAGATCTGAGAATAAGGTTAATAAGTTTGATAATAAGTTTAATTTCTATGACAACCGCTTCATCCCCCCTCTTAGTTGTCTTCCCTTGTGTTGCCAACAATTGGTATCAGAGCAAGTTCCTTTGAGGAAGTTTAACAACTTGAGGTGATTCAGGATGGAAACATATAAGAAGGATAGTCTGAGATTTGATGGAACAAATTATTCATTGTGGAAGACTCAAATGGGGTGTCATCTAAGATGCATTAGTGAACCCTTTTGGAACATTACAAATAATAGATATATCATTCCACATAATGGTCCTTCTTTGGCAAGTGAGATCAAATATTTTGAGTACAATATTAGGGCTAAGGAAGTGTTGTTGAGTGATCTAGTTGATTTTGTGATGACAAATGTAATGGATTTGAAGATAGCTTATGAGATATGGAAAAAGTTGGAAACTTTGTATGAAGGTGATGCACATGTTAAGATTGCTAAGTTTCAAAGTCTGAAAGGGAAATATGAAACATTGAAGATGGGTGAAGATGAGAACATCACTTCTTTTATGCAGAGAGTGAATGAAATTGTGTGTAATATCAAATGTGTTGGTGGAAAATTGGAAGAATCAAAGATTGTTACTAAAGTTCTCAGATCCTTTCCTATTACATACAAACACAAAGTTGCTGCTATTGAGATCTGGACTGTGACAAATGTAACCAAAGAGATGTTGATTGGTAAGCTTAGTGATGCTCTCCCTAAGATATAATTTTCATTCAAAGCTACTACCTCTGGTAAAGATAAGTAGAATTATGATCTGGGAGAAAGTTCTAGAAACTTGTCCAGGTATGAGCAGGAAATGAGAGAGATTGAAGAAGAAGAGAGAAAGCTAGATGAGCTTGAAGCACTTCTTGTCAAGAGAGTACCCAGAGGAGAAGGTAAGTACAAAGTAAAATTTCCTCTTAAATGTTTTTCATGCAATAAGATAGGTCATTTTTCCTGAAGATTTCTAGAAAGAGTTCCTAAGCCAAGACCGAACAAGCCTAGATTCCAAACAAAGTGTTATTATGTTGCTGATGAAGGTGTGATAGATGACGAATTTAATAAAGGGAATGCAAGTGGAAATGAATGGGTATTTATTGCTATCAAAGAAAATGATCTAGTACCTACTGAATCTACTAGTTGCATGAATGTGGAGAAAGCTCATGTAGCCAAAATTGAAGAAAATGATGAATGGGTGATTGATAGTGGATGCTCGCATCACATGACATGTGATAAAAGTAAATTTGTGAGCTTGGAAAAGTATGATGGTGGTGTTGTAAGATTTGGTGATGACAAAGTTGGTGTAATTTATGGAAGAGGATCACTTTGTCTTGATGGTAAGAACAATACTGATGATGTCCTATATGTGGAAGGTTTGAAGCATAATCTGTTAAGCGTTGGATAGATGGTTGACAAGGGATATAATCTTCAATTCAAGGATGGAATGTGTAGAATATTAGGGAATTCTATAAATGTGATTGCATCTAGTACAAAAACAAAAGGTAATATCTTTCACCTGAATGCTGCTAGTATAAGTTGTCTGATTGCTCAAGCTAATGAAAGTTGGTTGTGGCATAGGAGATTGTGTCATGTAAACATTGACAATATTATCAAGATAAGTTCTACTCATGCTATGAGATATCTTCCTAAGTTGGTAAAGCCTACAAATAAAATATGCAAGGAATTCCAGTTAGGGAAGCAAACTAGAGTTTCATTTTAGAGCAAACAACATTGTTCAAATGAAGTATTGGATCTTGTGCATATTGATCTATGTGGTACTTCTAGAGTTAGAAGTCTACAAGGAGACAAGTATTTTATGTTTCTCATTGATGATTATTCTAGATTGATGTGGGTTGCTTTCTTAAGGGAAAATTTTGAAGCTCTTGAGAAGTTCAAGATTTTTAAAGCTAAGGTTGAGACAGATACAAGTCTGAAGATTAAATGTCTAAGATCAGATAGAGGTGGTGAATTCTTTTATGGTGAGTTTAATTATTTTTATGAAGAACATGGGATAAAGAGACAATTATCTGCCCCACAGACCCCTCAACAAAATGGAGTTGTGGAAAGGAAGAACATGAGAGTTCTAGATGCTGCTAGGACTATGATGCTGGAAGGAAATGTCCCTCATATCTACTGGAGAGAAGTTGTGAGTATTGCTTTGTACACTCTCAATTGGGTAAATATCAAAGGTGATACCGGTAAGACCCATTATGATCTATGGTTTGGTCATAAGCCTACTCTTAGATACTTCAAAATATTTGGGAGTAAATGATATATCAAAAGAGATGAAGATATAGGAAAGTTTGATGCTAGGAGTGATGAAGGTATCTTTCTTGGTTATTCTACTAAAAGTAAAGCCTACTAGTGCTTCAATAAGAGATTGAGGGAAGTGGTTGAAAGTGCTAATGTCAAGGTTGATGAAGACATAATTAGACCATCTAGAACCTATGGATATGATTTAGATGATCGGAATGTTAGTATAGTTCAGACTCAAAATCAAGTTCAGATCAATCTGGTGAATCAACAAAATCAATAGGAAGGAACTAGTGAAAGTGTAGAAGTGAGATCACAAGATCTTGAAGTTCAAGAACATCCTAAGACTCCATGGTATGTAAGACTAAATAATTCAGAAGATCAAATTATAGGTGATAAGAACAAAGGTGTTCAAACTAGGAAAATAATTGCAAAAGAATATTGTTTGATTTCAAATACTGAGCCTAATAATGTCAATGAAGCATACAAAGATGAACATTAGATGGAAGCAATGAAAGAAGACCTACAACAAATTGAGAAGAATGATTCATAGATTTTTGTTTTGAGACATAAGGATAAAAATGTAATTGGAACTAAATGGGTTTTTCTGAACAAACTGAATGAGCAAGGTGAAATTGTTAGAAACAAAGCAAGATTGGTGTGTAAAGGATATTCACAGATGGAAGGAATTGAATTTGAAGAAACATTTTTCCCTGTTGCTAGGATTGAAGCTGTGAAACTATTTCTTGCTTATGTTCCTTACAAAAAATTCAAGGTTTATTAGATGGATGTCAAGTCAGCATTTCTAAATGGTGAGCTAGAAGAAGAAGTGTATATTGAGGAACCTAATGGATTTCAATTGACTGATTAGGGAGATATGGTTTGTTGGTTGAAGAAAGCGTTGTATGGACTTAAGAAAGCCCCAAGAGCATGGTATGCTAGATTGGACAAATACTTGTTGAAGCTTGGATTTAACAAAGGTACTACTGATAGTAACTTGTATTTCAAGATTGATTATGATAGAGATTTGATTGTTGAATTCTTTTTTGATGATATCATTTTTGGAGAAGATGATAGTTTGTGCATGAAGTTTTCTGATGAGATGTAGAGTGAGTTTGAGATGTCTATGATTAGAGAAATGTAATTCTTTTTGGGATTGCAAATTACTCAGCTAGACAAAAAGATCTTTATATCTGAGTCCAAGTATTTGAAAGAATTGTTGAAGAAGTTTGGTATGGAAGAATCAAAGCTAGTTGGTACACCTATGGTGACCGGATGTAATTTGACTCAAAATGATGATTCTTCTAAAGAAAATTAGACTAGATACAGATCCATGATTGGCAGATTGCTTTAATTGACTCAAACTAGACTTGATATCATGAATGTTGTATCCATTGTTGCAATATTTCAAGCTGATCCTAAGGAATCTCATGTGACGACTATGAAGAGGATTTTCAGATACTTGAAGGGGACAGTTGATTTTGGCCTATGGTATCTTAAAGAAGATGACTTTACTTTGAGTACCTTTACTAATGCTGATTGGGTAGGAAATGTGGATGACATAAAGAGTACCATTGGTGGTGCATTTTTCTTGGGAAAGAAGTTGATTTCATGGTTAAGTAAGAAGTAGAATGCCATTTCCTTATCTACTATAGAGGAAGAATACCTTGCTATTGCTAGCGATTGTACTCAAGTGTTGTGGATGAAGCAAATGTTGAAGGATATTAGAGTTTTGTATGATGAACCTATTGCTATATTCTATGACAATTCAAGTGCAATTAATATTTCTAAGAATATGGCGTTGCATTCAAAGACCAAGCATATATCCATCAAGTTTCCCTTTTTGAGAGATAAGGTGAGTGAAAAAGAAGTTAGATTAGAGTATGTGCCTACTAAGGAATAGATTGCAGAAATCTTTACTAAGTCTTTGTCTAAGGATACTTTTGAGTATCTCAAAGGGAAGCTAGGGGTGATTACCCCTCCTAATCAGAACTAAGGTACATTGAATTGCATTATTTTGTGCATTTCATAGTCATATCTTGATCCAGATTGATGTTGTGGTGGTTGCTACTCAGGGGGAGTAGTCAGATGTTCAGAACTGTGGTCCAAAGTTTGTGTGGAGAAAGATAATGTCTATCTTTTTCATTGATGTCAAAGGGGGAGCAGTGTCATGTGAAAAATTTTGTGGGGAGAAGATTTGAGGAGAAGAGTCAAAATCTAAGGAGAAAGTGCTAAGAGAGAAAGTTGGATTGATGGTGTTTTTCACATCATATGTTGCCATCAATGCCAAAGGGGGAGATTGTTGGATATTGCTGATATGTGGTTGTCATTGATGTCAACACTATTAACATTAATGTCATTGGAGGTTGTATATGTCGAGGATATTGAGAAAATTGTAATAGAATAAGTTGCAGGTTGTCGGTGATGAAGTGAAGTTCATTATGTTGGTTAGCTCAGTATGTTGATGATCAGAGGTTGTGGATTAAAGGGTTCTTGTTGATTATATCTAGTTTATCCATGTTAAGTTTTAGAGGTTCTCATAAAGATTTTATCGAGTTATGAGTTTCAGTGTTCTAATAGTTTTATGTTGCTTCAGTTGGTGTTCCTTAATGAAGATGATATGATTCTAGTAATATGAGTTATTTTGGATCCTTCTATAGTGTTTCATTCTTGTGGATGTATCTGGATCATACTCTATCTTTGTTGTACATTTGCATTGATTAGTGTGCTCACGATTGTTGATTTTCTCTTGCGTGTTCATATTTTTCATGTTCTTGGCTGACAGGGTGATTGTAGCATGTTGTGGATCTTTGAGGAATAATTATTGAAGTTCTTTCATGTTCGAGGATGTTGTTTTGGGTTGACACTATGTTGTCGTTGACTTTGGTTGATTCGCATTGCAAATTGTTTATTGATTTGGGCTGACAGTTTGTATTAATTTTATATTTTATTGAAGTTGACATGTAGATGATGTTATTCTTGTTGCAAATATATATGAGTGATTTTTTTATCATTTGAAGATGTGTTTGAATGTGTGAAGCTAAGTGTGCAAGCCTTATGTGCGAATAAAGTTCTAATCATTCAAAGGAAGAAGTAAAGTGTGAAGAGTGAGCAATTTTTTTGTGCTTAACTAGAACTGTAATCAGGCATGAGCATATTCTATTTTCTTTGTTCAATCTTGCAGATTTGATCTGAATCTTTCTCTAAGACAGTGTGTATTCCTTTGGGCAATAAGCCTTGTTGTAATTGAGCAGTGTGCTCTAGGTAGTGTTCCTGAATGCATGTGCATTCCCATTTATACTCTTAACAGGGTATAATCTTGTGGACTGACCTCCACTATGGTTTTTTTCCTAAAAATGTTTCCACATAAAAATAATGGTGTTATGTGTGTTTCTGATGTGGTGATGGTTTATGCTTTCATGTTTATTAATTAGATCTAAGAATAAGGTTAATAAGTTTGATAATAAGTTTAGTTTCTGTGACAATTGATTCAACCCCCCTCTCAATTTTCTTCCCTTGTGTTGCCGATAGTTGGAAAAGGTGTTTTTTTCAAATTTCAATTCCCGACACTCAGAAACTAGTTTCAACAAAGTTTACTAGAAGGACTTATTTGCCATTAGTGGTGAATGAGTCCCACTGGTCATCAACAGTGATTTATTAGACATTCCAAAACCTTCCATCATCAGTATTTTATCTCCAGGTGCACTTTGTTCAACCTCATTCAATTATATTTTCATTTGTGCATGTTTCTAGTTCATGTTTGTATACAACACTGTGTTTTCAAACACTTCACATTTCTTAGGTTTTGCATAAATAATCAATCAATTTTATCAACTTGTTACATCTAGCTCATTGCATTTAGGCATAATTTAAGTGTACCTACATTAGTTTGAGTGAACCACCTAGATTTTGGTGTGGGATCTATCTCTTTCCTTTAGGTGAAAAACCCTAATTGAGCGAAAGAGTCGTAGCATTTCACACTGCCCAAAAATCTATGGTACATTGGAAAATTACCTTTTTTGATGGTTAAGTAAGAAACAAACTTCAATTTCCTTATCTATAGTGGAGCTGGACTATATTGCAACAACATCTTGTTGCACTCAACTTCTTTAGATGAAGAGAACTTTGAGTGATTTCTTGAGGTAGATTATGATCATCCTATATCCATATTTTATGATAATACTAGTGCAATAAACATATCAAAGAATCTTGTGGTGCACTCTCAAACCAAACACATACCAATCAAGAAACATTTCTTAAGTGAGAAGGTGGTTGACGAACAAGTGAAGTTAGAATATATTACTACATAGGAACAACTTTTAGATAATTTTTACTAAGACTCTTCCAATGAGACTTTTGAATATCTTCGAAAAAAGTTGGGAGTGATAGCCTCTTCATCTAGACATTAATAAAATTTAGTTCTTAGGAGGTGGTATTTAGTGAGAACTCATTACTGCACTATCTTATAACTCAAAGAATTTGTTTTCTATTAATGTGAAAAGGGGAAGATAGGGGAGCAATAAAGATAAATTATTTTATGCAAGATTACCATCAATGACAAAGGGGGATAGTTTTAAAGTTATTGTCTTTGATGTCAAAGGAATTTAGGCATTTGATTATATAGATTGATAGAAAGTTCATCACGATGCAATCTGTTGATCAAAGAAGATATAATCAAGGGCATCACAAGAGTAGATCTAACCTCACATGGAAAAATAAAATTCATGTCAACATAAGATTTAACCTCCCTCCACTTTGGCACATCTATCATGTTAAAGAAAACTAAATTAAATTTATCTTAATTCGGGTTGACCCTCCTTAATTATGGTGCTCATATTTATGAGTTTAAACTCAATAAAACTATTTTTTATGTAATGCGCTAACCCCTCCTTGTGTGATGCCCATATTTGTAGTGATTAAAAATGAAATGAAAATATATTTTGTATGGGCTGACCCCCATTTGGAGTGCCCAAGTTGAAATTGAAAAGGTGCATACAAATTGAGTGTTGTCTCCCTTGCAAAGAGATGTATCTATTGAAGAAGTCGCCCTCCTTCATGAAGGTATAAATAAAGTGTGTGGAGTATGGAGAATATGTGTGTGGAAATAAAAGAAATACCATACAAGCACATGCATATTTAAGGAGTGGACAATTATATAATATCATTAAAGGTGGAATTTTGAAGGAAAATTATTAAGGATAACATATACTTCACATTGGAGAAGTTGGTGTCCCTTATTGAAGGGGATTGGTGTCTCATATTGAGTTGGAGGTCAAGTGTAGGGGATTGGTGTCTCCTCAATTGGTTGGTGCCTACATAATTTATGAGAGATTTTTTATATAAAGAAATATTTGGTTGTGGTTTTCTTCTGTAACCTGGTTACCACGTAATTATTGTGTTCCCCTTGTGTTCTTACTTATTTATATTGCTCTTTTAAAATGATTTTTGTTGTCAATTTGAAAATAGAAATTAGTAGTCTTATATTGATTCACGACCCCCCTCCCCCCGACCCTCTTCCCCCTGTCCACAATATAAGCTTGTGCTCTTCATTAAATTCTAATGGTGTTCATTTTGAGTTGTTCCACCACTTTGAATTATTTTCCCAAAACCTGATTCAAATAATTTTAAGAGAGAATAATTTCAAAATTTTAGCTATGAATTACCCCTCACAATAAATCTTATATGTCACTATGAGGTGCTTAGGTTGGCATACTAAGGTTCGGATCAACATATATACTAAAAACATGAAAACAACCCACATGCTATGTCCATAAGAATAACATGATTGAAACATATCTACTAAAAACATGAAAACAACCCACATGCTATGTCCACAAGAATAACTATGGTTAAAGATGGCTTGACTCTCAACATATAATGTGTTTAGTTCTATTCTGAAATAAGGATTTGGATCCCTCTTCTAACATTAAATATCTGTCAAATTCCATTCAGAAATAAGGACTCGATCCCTTTTCTAACATTTAATATCTGTCAAATATATATTTGCCTATTACTAAGGTCCCTAGGCGAGAAGGAGGCCACAATAATGCTCTCCTACATTGATACATAGGTAAATATATTTTGGGCTAAGAACGACGTGTGACCATCCCTTTACTTCATCTCGTGCGCCCTCCAACGTGGTGGTCCCAAGGAATATTATACTTATGCCTTGGTAGTTGGATTATTCAGCGAGATTTATTTTTATAATTTCCAGTTAAAATATTCAACCCTATTTCGCTCTTGTTTTTTTCTTTTACCTTAACTCTGTAGAGAGAAACTGTAAGATGCTATCTTTCTTTACTGTGTTAGATTTCTACTCAACTGGTGCACTGAGTGGGGTGGTACAGTTAGGAAGACCGCCATTTTATGGCTAGCCTTCAGCGGATACTGGCATGATAGACGATTGGGAGTGCTTAGTGCATTAGAACATTGTGGATATAATGCGTTGATTCTTCATTGACTACTCTAATCTGCATATATAAATGTTTTCCTTAATATGATTTGGGTTTGAGATTGATAGCCATCAGTGAATGTATGGCTATTATATTTACGGACATAGTTCATTATCTTCCTAGCTACAGGTAAAGAATGGGGAGGCAGCTTCTAGAAGAATGTCATATAAGTTTTATTCATATTTATTTCCTTTTATTTACGTGCTACAATCTAAATAGATCATTTTCTTTCATGAATATTTGTCTCTCTTCTGGTAAGTTGGATGGGTTTTCTTGGATCAGCGCAGAGCAACCATTCCTTGTTATTTGTTTCATCGTTTAGTAGATGTCTGATGAAGAGATAAAAAAACTTATGATCTAGCAAGGTGAGTAGTAGCCCAAGGAGAACAGTGAGCACGCTGTCCTTAATGCAAGAAGCTACACAGTGATGAGAGCAGAGAAAAGCCGCTTGTAGAGGTGAAGAGTACAGAACCAAAGTTTTGGAGAATAATCTTATTGTCCAAGCCGCAGCCTCTCGTATCTTTCCCTATGCCATAGTTAGTCTACAAGAAGGATTAAATTTAATCTAACACGTTTTCATTGATCTCCTCATTATTGTTAACTTAATATCAATATTCTGGGTTATACATTCCTTTTCTCGAAGTCAAGAGGCAAGAAATATAGATGAATGGTCATTCTATATAAATTTTGTTGAATATTCCAGGCATTATTACATTTCACATTACTCATTCCATTGCAGCAGGCCAACATAAATCACAATGATTAAATCCATTTTAAGATTCAATATGGGGGAGAGGTTGAGGATGCTGCCCTCTCCCTTTCTCCCCTCACGACCAAACCCAAAATAATCTTAAGACATATTAAAGGAAATCCAATGAGCATCACATTAACACACCACAACTCTAATACAATGGATATGCCCAATCAATCAAACATGAAGAAAAAAAAAGAAAGAAAACCTACCCTTATAGGGTTCCAAATAAACTTGATGAGGATGAATTGGGACTAGCAAGAATACTCCTTTTTCAAGCTTTCATCGTCCTACCCTCCCTCTCCCTTCCAAAAGTCCAAAGGATAAAAGAAAACCCTAGTTATTTTTCAAAAGAGGGAAGATTAAATAAAATCCTAATCTCCTCATATTCAAATGTGAAGGGGACACTTGTCACCATCATAATTGAGCTTATAAGATCAATCCCAATCATGGGCACACACAATGTGCATGAAGACTCTCTGGGGCCATCCTATCCATGGTTGATAGTTTTAAATTTTGTCACTTTTGTTTCTTGCTTAATTTGAAGAGGTCTAAATTTAATTAAAAGTTAGGTTTCACATCCTAAATTGGCCCCAACACCAAGTCCCATAACTTGGGACTCTAAAATTGATAAAATATGATAGAAATACGAAAAAAATCTATTTAATAACCTTTCAAAAGAAGTAAACTTAAAAATAATATTAACATACCCATTTTCCCATCACTCACACCTTTCAAAAATAACATCTTAACATAAGTTCCACACACCAAATAAAAAATAACTAACATATGAAAATACAATCCACATTACGGAATAATTTTGACATTACAACAAAATTTACACATGTAAGACCTTCGCCTCTACATATATGCTAGGGTTAGGCTCGATTGGTTAGTCACATTAGGTGCTTACGAATGACCTCCAAAATCCCAATGATCATGGGGCGTCTTGCACACTCAATTGCACCCATTAATATGTTTTTTATATAGCTAGAGAAACTTAGGGTGCAATCAACATAATAGGTGGTAATTCATCATTCAAATTATATCCTAATTATAATTTATTCATCATAAAGAACATCATTAAAAGATTCCATTTACACATCTCCTATCTATCTTTTAATTCATCTAATATGGATAGTTCCATTTATTATAATATAACTATTTTGATTGATTATCTAAAACTCGCATAATCCAAACATACATTTGTGACCTTAAGATAAGATATAAGATAACCTAGGTAATCCTGGGTATTACAACATTAAAATATTGATCCTTTCTAACTCAATTACAGTAACAAAAAAATGACATAATTTAAATCACACTTTGAGGATATACGAATTGGGTAAGCTAACCAATCTAACATGAATAAGATATTTTTCATAAACACTTAACTAAACCAAATTTCTTATCCCAAATATTCATTTTATTAAATCTATTTACAAAAATGGGACACATTGATGAATTAAAAAAAAGATGCAAAGAAGGTTGGGCCTTACAACTTGACAAGATAAAACCAAATAATATCAAATGGACTACCAGTTAATTTAGAGGCCATTATAGAATTCACTACTAGTATAAAGAATCTAGGGATTGATGTAAACCTATGCTTTCTATATTCTCTTAGTATAAAATGTGTCTTGTATCTAGAAAGATTTCCTCATGGTGAGAAAAATATAGATTCTAATTCCTTTCCAAGCTGGTTTCCTAATAAGAACTCCTAAATAAATATAATTCTTTGTGAGAATTTTTTGGTATAATTTCCTTCTATAGCTTTGATGATCCACTTAGCATAGAGATGCATTTATTGATGATAGATTAAAAGTAGACCTAAACCACCAACATCATGCAGGTGATAATGTAATTCCAAAGAATAATGATAAAATATTTTATTCCCATCCATAAATTATGCCCAAAGAAGGTCCTCAGTAGCTTACCAAATCTTAGATAAGAGGTATTAGAAGGAAACAAATAAGAGTAGTGAATGCGGTTATTGGGCATAATTTTAAAGAAAACTTTGAATTTTCTAGCTAATGAGAGAGGCTTAGTGATATAAAAACTTATCTATTTTAGTTATAATAATTAAAATTTTCTATAATATAGTAGGTGAGACCTAAAAAGTGAAGGGAATTCTCAAAATTAGAAATAGTTTACCAAGGTAAATACATTTCCAACTAAAAGAATCTGAACAAATATGCTTGGGAAAATGACTAGTTATAATATTAGGTATTTTAGCTGAAAAGATGAAAATAGTGGTCTCTCTTTCGCTTCTAGGGTTTTGGAACTAAAAGGGGAGAGTATTTTCCTTACCCTTCACTCAAGAACAAACCCTTGAGATTTCAATCACGAAGCGGTTGAATGTGGGACATGCAGGGTTGAATGATATCTAATGAGGTTCTACATTTTATAAACTTGGGAGACAATGGGTGGAAAACAGTGTGATAGAAAAAATGACTCTAAATGACACTGGGGTAAGGTTCAAAATGTAATAGAAAGCTGTGACAGAATAATGATTCACTACTCTACGAGTTCTCTTACGTTCGGAGAACTCATCGGTGAACTACCTAAACTACCTCGGTGGAACAATGACGAGTTTGAAATTCGAAAAGGCAGGTCACAAAAGATCTTCTAGACGGACAACTAACAAGCTCTCGGCTAGAAAGTGTCGGTCTGTGACGATGATGGTGTGGTGCATTGTCTCGGAGATTGCATTGGTGTCTCGTATGGACTAAGTGAGAATGTCTGAAATACTTAAATGGTCTTCTACTCACGATTGAAATTACATAATCACGATAAAACTGGTAAGATATAGTGACTAAAACAAAGTAAAGTAGAAATAATAAAGAGAAGGAGAAGAAGGGAAAGCAGATGCTTACAACCATGTGAATGATGAAGCTTCCAGAAAGTGAATGTCTTCAATACCTACAAACAAGAGAGAGAGAGAGAGAAATTATTGGCTGGCTGTATAGAGAACTTGCACCATTCAGAGCGCATTTGGTGTTCCCACCTCCTGATAACTAGATAGAAGAAAAGTGATGATAAAGGCACTAAAGCACACAAAGTGGTGTTCATACTCCAACCAAATGTGGGAGAGGGTGAGAAGCTTACCAAATCCATGAGCATAAAGCTAATGGGAATGAGAGAACTCAACCCTCGCACATTTTGTTCACTCTCTGATGATGGAGTGTTGATGTTGTTGTTGTGAAGTGTAAAGTGTTTGGAGATTGAAGAGATTTGTGGCAGAGATTGTGAAGAAGTTTCTTAGAGCTTGTCAAGAGCTAAGAGAGGGCTCAAAGAGAGTTAGAGAGTTAAAATGGATCAAGAAGAGGTGAATTTGAAGAAGGAGATGAAGGAAACAACCATATTCAGGTTGGTGAGCTGAAGGGGGAGTTACAACTTGACTCCCAATGGGAAGTGTAATGCCTTTGCAGGCTCCAGACATGGGAATTTGTCAGGGATGTAAGCACACCGCATGGACGTCCCCGACAGAAACACCTCCATTGACTCTCAAAATAGGCGCCAAGTGTGATGCAAGTAGTGGGTTTAGGTGGAATTAAGCCTCTGAACTTGGTTTTCTAAGGTGGATAAAGGAAAAAAATGAATTTGCATAAGGGGTGAAAATTCACTCTTATACATTTTTCCCCCACTTTAGTGAGCATGAATACTGATGAGTGTTTCAGTAAAGTAGATCAAAGAAGTAGTAGGGTTAGAAATGTATACCTAAACCATCAAGGAAGCAAACCGCGATCTGGTGAACTTGAGAGTGCAGGTTTGAAAGAGGACTTCATAGTTCTGTAGAACTATGAAGCTAAAGAAAGAAAATATACTTAGGATGAAGAAGATGGAGATATTTGATCTGGTATATAAAAGAGAGAAGAGAAAGATAGAAATGAACAAAGCGCATGGTGAAAGCAAAACCCGCTTAGGAGTATAAACCACACCATAAAATAGGACTGATAAAAGAAGACCCCACTTGAGGAGGAAAACCCCACTTGAGGAGGAGAACCCATATCACCAAGTAAAAGTGTAAGTGCTTCATAGACCTGCAAACCCACAAGGAAGGTGTTCTCTAAGATCTCTCACATGAAGGATACCTAGAAAGAGCCTTATAGACCTGCAGACCTGCAAGTAAACGTCCCCCAAGATCTCTCACATGGAGGAAGCCCAAAGGAAGCATCCTATAGGTTGTCAAACCTACAGGGAGGTATCCCCCAATATCTCTCATATGGAAGAAACCAAAGGTAGGGGACTCGACAAAGTCATAAAGCAGATTCATAGGGGCACCTACAAAGTGAAAGCAACCACATAGGAAAATGAGTGGACAGTCACGCAGACCATTGAAAAATTGAAAGGATTTCAAAGGGGTCCCTTGGGAACCATTCAAAAGGAAGAGGGGTCCACTCAACGGAGACACTATTTAAATAGAAAGGTCTAGTCAGGTAGCCCCTAAGCTATATGCGACTGTATGAAACAAGTCTAGTCAGGCTACCCCCAAGCTAGGTGCGAAGATATGAAATAGGTCTAGTCACGTTGCCCCCAAGCTAGACACCAATGAATTCATTCAAGAGACAAGATTTCAAAGAGGCCCCTTGGGAACCCTTAAAAAGAGAAAAAGGGATCCATTCAAGGGATGCTTCATTTGAAAGACATAGAGAAGAGAGGGGGTCCTTAAGAAGGACACACATCTCTAAGATAAGTTATCACTACCCCCATTAGATAGGGGAGGAGAACAATGCAAATACTTAGAACAGGATAGAGGTAAACCTCGATATCACTTGTCATTTGAAGTAAAGGTGAGCATGTCAACCAAACAGGAGTTTGATGGCACCTGAATCACAAAGTTGTTGTATTTTGTCTTTCAAGGGTTTATACTCACTAGTGGAATGATCAAGCACTCAATGTTATGCATAGAAAGAATGTTTTCCTTCATCATGTTTATGAGATTTCCTATGTGTAGGAGAAGGAAGAGTGATTAAGCATGCTTTTAGAAGCCGCAACAAAATACGATCTTGCTCTAATAAAGGATGAGGAGTAGGAAGCAAGCCTTTATCTTGTGGAGAAAGGTTTAACTTCTCACAAGAAGAAGAAGAAGGCACAAAGATAGAAGACAACGGAGGAGGATCTCCATGGAGAGTATTATTTTGACAATAGGGATCATACTCTTCTATAGGATTGCCATCATCTTTCTTCATAGGACTACCAATATTAACCTCTTTATCAGAAGTGCGATCATCTTCCTCAGAAGGAGGATCAACACCAAGAACATTACAATTCACATTCATCTTACCCCGCGATATAGAAGAATGATCATCTTTGATAGAGGGTTTGGATGATGTTATTGGAAATTCTAAGTGGATCAGGTTGGCTTTATATTCTTGAATGAAGGAATATGTAAAGTCCAAAGAACCCCAATCATCACCAAGACATGCATTCCTTTGGGAAGAGGTAGGCATAGGATTTCTTGTCTTAGAAGGGTCTTCCTCGGGGAAATTTATCTTGAGAGTATCCTTTGCAGTAGGTACTGTTGGAGTAAACATCGACACAATGGAAGACACTAAAGGAATAAGAGTGGGTACAACTGAAACCTGACAAACAGCTGCCATTTCACATAAGTGCATAGCATCAGGCTCAACCTTGACTGTGACTACTTTATTGTTAGCAATGAACTTAATAGATTTATGCAAGGTAGACGGGACTACACCCATAGCATGAATCCATGGTCTACCAAGAAGAAGGTTATAAGGTAGCTTATCTACCATAAAATATACAAGGGTAGGTACAATAATGGAATTCCAAAGGCGTAAAAGGTAATACTTCTCGTACCAAGATCTTATCGATAACATTATAAACCATGAATAACAAAAAAGAAGCATTAAGAAGGCGAATCAATATTAATCTTAGGCATAGATCAATGTACATAGATTGGTACCAAACCAATGTCAATGAGAGTCGTCTAATTCCAATTTGTGTTGTTGATAGGCTATTTTTGTTTGAAGTTTCCACTAGAAGTTTCGTGACCTAGTTGCAAATTGGTTTTTCCAGTGTCGGTGGTTGTCATCTGGTGGAAGTGAAGCTGATCCTTTTGGGGGCAGCATTAGAATTCATAATTATGATGGTTGGTGGTGGTGGAGAATGGTGTCATAACGGGGAAGGTGAATGGTAAGTGTTTGTTGGTGCGAGCGTCAATGCATCTTCCTCTCGTTGTATGGGGGCAGAGATTGAAGTAAATGCAATATTGAATGTTGCGGTGTGGGAAAGCATACTTTGATTAAGTCGTATTGTCAAACGAGCCATTTTGGTGTGGGTTTGATACCAGACTGGGTATGTGTAGGATCATCATGGAAAAAACAGGCCCTTAAGTGGCAAAAAAATTAGAAAAAATCAGAGTTAGGAAACTTGATGTAAAAATTTGAATAGTTATCTATATTATTTCAAAAATATGTAAGAATAGAATCTATAGCAAATTGAATGTAGTTTCTAAACTACTAGGTTTATTTATTTTTTTAAAAATATATTTGGTGAAAATTTGAAATTTCAATGCATTAATACACTTAAATTTTAGGGAAAAAATAAGTAGGTTTTTGTTTGATCACCCTAACCACAATAAAAAGATAATATTCTTTTATAAGATTTTAGATATGAGTAGAGGACTCATGTCCCGATGTGATGCATATTTTTTTGTAATTTTTTTCCAAGTAAATAATTATGAATTGTTTATTACAAATTTTTAAAATATAAAAATCATATGCTTGACTACCTTAACTTGGTCAAAATTGATGAAATTCAAATTATTTTTTGAATCCTATAGTATGCGAAGCATAGAATGTGACGCATGTTTTGGATTCAAAAAATGTGATACCATTTGAAAGCTATAGATATTTTTTAATCAACCTATCAATTAGGACTGTAGTCATGATTCAAATAGAAAATGAATAATAATTACTTATTAAATTCAAAGTAAAGCATAATGTATATTGATGGAAAGCTAAGAATCTCCTTTAAAAACCCTTTTCATTTCATCAATTTTGGGTAAAAAAAAAGTCATCAGCCACATACCCATCATATTGCCACTTTTTGGCCCATCATGATCTTGCACATACCTGACTACTGTTAAAATCGTCGGCTATGACTCCATTTTTTAGCAGGTTGGACGGTTGCAAAACTATTGTTACGCAGAATCTGTAAGTCATTTTTGATGGGTATTTTGCAGAAACAAGTAATTTATTGTTCATGTCTTTTGTTGTGTGTTTATTGTTGGTTTTGATAGGAGGTTGGAGGGTTTTAACACTGATGCACTGTGAAATGTGCGAGAAATTATATTGATTAAGTTGCATTGTCGAAAGAGCCATTGTGGTGTTGGTTTGATAGCACATTGTTTATTGTTCATGTATTTCATTTTGTGCTTATTGTTCTAGTTCTATTGTAATGAAATCTTTCTTCTCTCATTTTATTGCAGTGAATTTTTTTTCTCTTGCCCAATAAAGAAGGCTATTTTGTTTCAAGTTTCCACCAGGATTTTTGTCATCCCATCCACAAATTGGATTTGTTGTGTGGGAAAACATGGTTTCATTAAGTTGTATTGTCGAGAGAGCCATTGTGGTGTGGGATACACACCATACTATTGTTAAAATTGTCACCTTCAGGCCCATTTTTTAACAGGTTGAAGGGTTGTAAAACTATTGTGTCGCGAAACCTGTAAGTCATTTTCGATGGGTATTTTATAGAAATGAGTAATTTATTGTTCATGTGTTTGGTTCTCTGTTTATTGATTCTTTTGATAGCAGCTTGGAGGGTTTTAGCATTGATGCGGTGTGAAATGTGCAAGAAAGTATATTGATTAAGTTTCTTTTTTAGAAGAGCCATTATGGTGTTGGGTTAATAGCATATTATTTATTATTCATATTTTTCATTGTGTGCTTATTGCTCCTTTTGATACCAGGTTGGAGGGTTTTAACACTGATGTGGTGCGAAGTGTGCGAGAAAGTATATTGATTAAGTTGCTTTGTGGAAATAGTCATTGTGGTGTTGGTTTGGTAGCAGACGACTATAAAAATCATTTCCTTTCACTTCATTTTATTGCATTTTGGAGGGTTTTAAGGTTGTTGTGCACTAGAATCTGTAAGTGGTTTTACATGGTAATTTTGCATGATAGATTAAATTTTTGTTCATGTGTTTCGGTCTTTGTTTATTATTCATTGTTATTTGTTTGTATATTTGTTTTTATACCCATTTTGGAGACTTCAAAGAGATAACCATTCTCTATGCATGGTTTTATTGTAGTTAAATCTTTTTCCTCTTGCCCAAAAAATTAGGTTAGGGTTTGTAGTTTGTACCTTTGTGGTTATACCCACTTTTGGAGACTTCAAAGACATTATCAATCTGTATGGATGGGTTGATTGGAGTTAAATCTTCTTAGCTTGATGAAAAAATACGGTTAGCATTAGTAATTTTCTGTTTTGTTTTTTTATTGTGCTTGTCGTGCTGCCATGCTTTTGATTGTGGTTATTGGGAAATGAAATTAATTCTTGTGTTTGCATATATGCATTTTTGCATTGATTGAGCTTTGATGCTTTTGATTTCAATATAGTGGGCATCTTCTTTGTAGTCTACTAACAAATAGGTGTAATTGTATAAGAGGAGCTACATTATTTTGCATTCAGTTATATAAAGAAACAGGGAAATTGTAACAGAACTAGTAGTAAAAGATACATACATGTGTTTATCCATATATACATATATAAATAGAAGTATAAACATTTATTAGCCTATAGGCTATTTTGTTTGAAGTTGGTGTTGGCATGTTTGTCAGGTTAGTTGTGAATTGGATTTGTCAGTGCCTAGGGTGGCTCGGCCAGCCAGGATGTCACTAGTTTTTCTCCATGGGGATGTGCATCTTGGTAGTTACATCTCACATTGTTGTTTTTTTAGCTGAAAGAAAAAATATTTAACTGCAATAGTTCCTATGGCAATTGGTGTAATGGAAAAGATGCATGAAGATAACTACCAAAAAAATAAATAGAAGATGGAAACTATATGTATATGTATATGTATATACATGTATGTATATCTATATGTAAGTGTATATATATATACATATATATGTATATATATATATACATATGTATATACATATAGAGTGAACTATTTTTTTTAGGGTGAGGTGGGCATTTGTAATTACATGGGTTGGTGGTGGTGGAGGATGGTGTCGTTGTAATGGGGAAGGTGAATGGTAAGTGTTTGTTGGAGCAAGTGCCAATGCATGTCCTTGTTGGTGTATGGGTGCAGAGGCCAAAGTAAATGCAATATGAATGTTGCAGTGTGGGAAAGCATACTTTGATTAAGTTTTATTGTCAAAAGAATCATTTTGGTGTGGGTTTGATACCAAACTATTGTTAAAATCGTCAGCCTTGGCTACGTTTTTTAGAGGATGGTCAATATTGTGTTTACTTCATATGGCTACATTATAGGCAGATCTACATATGCATATACATAAATAAATTGTTTAGTTGTGTTTGAAACTTTAATGTTTGTAAACATATCATATAATCATGCAACTAATTTCAAATATTCGAAAGTAACAATGAGAGGAAAATTAATATGATGGCCACATTCTTTTCAGTCTGTGAAAAATTAGTCATTCTATAACAACAACTACATCATCTGGTATTGAGTATTATAGAGACATAGGAAAATTGTAACATAAATGTTAGTAAAATATACATACATGTTTTTATGCATATATACATATATATACAGATCTATAAATAGTTATATATATATACTTTTGCTCCATGGAAATGTTTACAGTGGATTTTGGCTCATCCGTGATTTAGCTATAATTTTTAACTATTCTTTTAGGAGTTTTTTTACAATTTCCCTATTAAACAAATCATGTTTATGGCTTGAATGATGGAAATCCTGTCAGAAACATTAAACATATAACAAACACTCTGCATATTTATATATTTGTATAGTTTCAATTCCCCCATCCATATAAGACCATAACGGAAAACATCCATGGGAAATGACTTACAGATTTCGGAGAAAAAGAGTTTTAACATAAACAATAAATAAACCATTTATACAAAACACCCAAGCAAAATTACCTACAGATTGCGTAGTGCCACAGTTCTAAAACCCAATGGCTGTTTTGAAAATGCAACTTAATCAAGGTATATTGTATACATGTATACATACATATATATATATATATCTTGTATGTCATTTTACACGAGCAGGGTGCATAGATGGTTGATTTATTGTTTATGTCTTCTTGTTAAATGTTTGTATCTTTTCCTTTAAACCCATTCTAGAGATTTGAAAGATATTGTTGTTTTGTATGGATGGAGATATTCATGTTAAATTTCCTTTCTTCCCTGAGAAAATATGCTTAGGGTTAGTATATATATATCATTGGCTGGCGGGGAGGGCACCATTTGTTTTGTGTGGCGATGTGGCCATTGGTAATTACATGGGTTGGTGGCGGTCGAGAATGGTGTGCTGGATTCAGGGAATCTAAATGGAAAGCATATGTTGCCACGAGGCCCAATGTTCCTTGTTGTTGCACGATGGCCGCTGATGATGTAAATGCAATATTGAATGTTGGCATGTTGAAGATATATATATATATATACTATATGTCATTTTATATGAGTGGTTTGCATAGATGGTTGATTTATTATCTATGTCTTGTCAAATTTTTGTATCTTTGGGGTTATATCGATTGTGGAGATTTGAAAGATATTGTTGTTCTATATGGATGGATGGATGAATTGTAGTTAAATGTCCTTTATTCTAAGGGAAAATATGCTTAGGGTTAGTAATTAGTTCACCGTTGGTTTATGGTTTTGGTTATTAGTGTCTATTCACCAATGAGGAACATTTAGGCAGATCCTTTTCCTAATAGGTAAGCTCTTTGGTCTTAGTAAAAGCCCTCGACAAGTGTTCTCTATTTTTCTAAAAACATGAATTGCGAAAGAGCTATTAAATGGAAAATTGTATTCATGGTTGGCTTGATTAAAGTCCTATTGGAAACTTCAAACAAATAGCCTCTACAAAATGCTGCTAGAGAGTAGGCACTTTTTCTTTGCAAATATGCATGTTATTTGTTCCTATCTTTCATGGATATATATATTTACACTTGATCGAGACTCCAAGCTACATTAGTCTTATTCTAATACCTCTTTTAGAATTTATCTATTTCTCTATAATATTTAGTGTGAGGCAATGAAACTTGATTTTTTAGATAAGATTAAGAAGATTTAAGTATAGTTGCCCCTATAGCAATGGGTATGAAGCCAAAAATGCATAGTGATAACTAGAAACCATAAACAAGGGCTAAAAAAATTACTCACCCCAACCATATTTTTGTCATAGAAGGAAGAAGATTTAATTGTAGTTTCCCTAAACCCATAGTAAATAGAGCTTCCAACGCTACATGTTATGGAAGGAAGCCATATGTGTAAGGTCTTATTCTGAAAAAGGTTCCCATCGATTCAACTTTGCAAATGGAATGGACCTAGGTGCAAAAAAATTGTTACTCAAAAAGTTAATATAGGTTGAAGAGATGCTTATTGGTAGGGTGACTCCACTTAATTGAGAATCCAACCTACATTAGTGTTATTCTAATACCTCTTTTAGAATTTCTCCATTTCTCTATAATATTTAGTGTCATGTGATGCAACTAAAATTTTCAATCAAGTTTGTCAGGTTATACTTTTATCTACATGGGTGTTTTTCATAGATGATTAATTTATTATTAATATCTTCTTCTTATATGTTTATGTCTCTAAGGTTAAACATAAAAAAATCCTATTCACAGTTCGTCCAACAAAAATCCTGTTCAAAAGTTCAAACCATATAGGCAGACATCCATGGGAAAATCTTGTAGATCTGAGAGCAAATAGTTTGAAGAGAAATAGCAAATTAACCATTTATAGAAAACAACCAAGTAAAATGATGTACTGATTGTGCATAACGATAGCTGTAGAACCCTCCAATCTACCCTATAACATAGCAGAGGCCAATGAATTGCAAAGAATAGGGCCTACAAGCCACCAAACTCATTAGTTTTTTAGTGGCGAGTACGCTTTGCATACAAATGTTCACCAGGTTTTTTGAGCCACAACGTGGAGCTTGGCGATTACGCCGGTTGGGGTTGTTCAAAAATGGTGTCCTTGATACGGGGAGGGTGAATGGTAAGTGTTTCTTAGCGCAAGCACCAATTCATCCTATTGTTCCACAGTAGCGATAGACAATGTACATGCAATATTGAATGTTGGCGTGTGGGAATGTATGTATATATATATGTATGTATGTATATATATGTATGTATATATGTATATCTATATATATTTATGTCTATCTATGTATATGTATATATACGTACATGTATATATATGTTTCTATATATGAATACCTATATATATATGTGTGTGTGTGTGTTTATTTAATAATAGCCTTCTATCAAACCAACACCACTATGGCTCTCTTGACAATACAACTTCATCAAAGTATACTTTTCCATAGGTGAGCATTCAATTTTGCATTTACTTTTCTTGCCCCCTTCACGCAGTGATAGGATGTGCATAACGACATGTGTATATGTTTTAGTAGTGGTTCTTTAACAATTTCCCTATTTCTCTATAATACTCGACACATATTCACACAAGACAAGTAATGTATGTAACAATTGACTAAATGTGCTTGCAGCTTTAACTACAAAAGATAGCAATAGTTGCATTGTCTCTTATTTGTTGAACTTTATATCTTTGGCTGATAGGGTATTTTATTGAGGTTGTTATTTCCTAACAAGACAACATTTAATCTTGCAGTATTTGTAAAGCTTGAAATATATGAGGGGAAAAGGATATCATGAAACATATTGATATATGCTTTCATACAATCTTGAACCCTACACATAGATAAATACAATTTCTCCCATGGTAATGGCTACAACATGAAAGATACACAAAGACAACCAAAACAATAGACCAACAACATGCAAAGAACCAAGCCCAACCATATTTTTTGATGGAAGAAAGGAAGAGAGTGATAATCTCTTTCAAATCTCAAAAATGGCTATACATACAGAGAACCCAAACAATAGAACAAGAGAGAAGAAATAACTAACCCTAACCATATTTTGGGAGATCATCTATGCAAAGCACCGATGTAAAAATTAGTATAACCCCACAAGCTTCATTGAAAATTTGAGCTACATCACCACAAATAGATAAAATCTAAAAGACCTGCTAGAATAATATTGGACATCCACCAAAGTAATTTGATCTCCAATATGTTAATGCTTTCATACAACCCTAAACGCTACACAAAGATAAATACAATTTCTCCCATGGTAATGGCATTGTAGATAGCTACAATTCCTCCTATGCTAATAGTTGCAATGCCAAAGATATACAAAGATAATCAATACAGTAGACCAATAGTGAAAAAAGGTAGATTTAACTACAATTTATCCTATGGTAACAGGTATAAAGGCAAAGATACATATAACAAGAAGACATTAATATTACATTAATCATTTATGCAAAACATCCATGTATAATAGAGTATAACCCCACAAGCTTCATTGAAAATGAAAATGAAACCACGTGTAGAGCAATAAAGATGCACAAAGTATATATACGTGTCTACATATGTATGAATAAACAAGGGCCACTTTCACTAAATATTATAGAGAAATCGAGAAATTATAAAAGAGGTAATAGAATAGCACTCAACAGCCAAAAATTAGTAGCCCTATCCATAATTTTTTCATGAAACAAAGAAGATTTAACTACATACTCGCCACCGCCAAAGATCATGGATGTTCCATACTTCTTTTGTTCGGGGGTTTGGCTAGAGTCCATGTGGGTCCATGATGCCAATATGTCAGGGTGGAAAATGAGCATGGGTATTCTTCTTTCCCATTTCACATTAGTCATTTATTTGTTACATACATACATCTATATGCACAAACTATTATATAAATTTACTATTATGTTTTCCATAAGGAAGACAAGCAAGCGTGGTTTTTGTAGTTCTACATTTAACGACATACATTTGTTCTTACATATATATATTTCTACACAAATTGTTTTATACATTTGGATACATCTTTCTGATATTCCCTCCAAACAATGTGTAACTTCTAATTCAATAAATTCATTTAACTACAATTCCTTCATCGATGTAGAGTGATACTCTCTTTGAAATCTCCACAATGGGTATAACACCAAAGATACAAACATTTGACAAGAATGCATAGACAATCAATTAACCATCCATGCAAACAACCCATGTAAAATGACTTACAAATTCTAGAGAAGAAAATTGTATTGAGTGCTCTGGAAGATAGATAGATACACATGCACATATATATATGTACTCAATTCCCTGATTGATATATAAAAATACCCATATAAGTAGATATACATATGCATATCTCTAGACAAAGATATACATACATTTGTGTATCTAAATAGGTTTGTGTATTATGTTTATGTGTAATTATCTAGACTACGATTTTAAGTAGAATTTAAAGTAGCATGTATAAATGTTGTCTATGCTCTGTAAAAATTATGACTATACAGAACTTTATAGCATTGAATTGTATAGTATTGAAATTTTGATAAGAAAAAAACATTTAATTGTGCAGTATATGTAACATATTGATAATTCCAGTATGGCTATTTTGGAAATGCAACTAAATCAATATATTTTATTCCATATTTTGTAGTATAGTTCCCCACACTGTAACATTGAATATTGCATTTACTTCTTGTTGTGTGGTTACACCACAATACATATATATGGAAACATATATATACATGTACATATAGATACACATACATTTATACACATACATATATATACGTCTATTTATATAGATACATATATATATGCATATATATGCATATATATATATACATGCATATATTGTAAAGTTGGGCTCCGCTATTTACCATTAGATAATATAGAGAAACAAACAAATTGTAAAAGAACTATCGCGAAAACACTAGGGACTGACATACATCTGAATCTTAAGTATCATCTTAATACCTCTTACAACTGTTACATAGACTGTTTGGCTTCTACCAATATGTTGCATGATACTCTTTTCCTGTCATTTGTTCAAAGCTTGTCATTTGTTCAAAGCTTCCAATAACAAACTATTAGTTGCCATTGTTCTTTTTCTTTGTAAGGAAAGAAAATGTATTCATTAAGTTGCATTGTCAAAAGAGCCATTGTGGTGTTACTTGAATATGAGGCTATTGTAAGAATAGTCATCCTTGAGTCCATTCTGTAATAGATTTGATAGTTTTGAAACTGTTGTGTTGTGAATGTGAAATTACATGTATAACAATAGATATATGTAAAGTAGCAATTACACATAAATATATAACAAAGTATATATGTGTATGTATGTCTATATAATTCTATATATATGAATAATTAGAAAAGGAATAGGATGGTTTAAACATTAGAATATATCAAAATATATACACAAAGATTTTACAGCTTTTTGTGTTAGCACAATTTAGTCTTCATCATACTAATTTTGCAAAATGTGTATAACACCAAAGATGCATAGAATGTATATATGTCTCTACATATCTATATATATATATGTGTGTGTGTGTGTGCGTGTGTGTGTTTGTTTGTGTGTGTGTATGCATGTACGTATGTATGTATGTATGTATGCATGTATGTATGTATGCATGTATGTATGTATATATATATATGTATGTATGTATGTATGTATGTATGTATGTATGTATATATGTATATATGTGTGTGTGTGTGTGTGTGTGTGTGTGTGTTTGTGTGTGTGTGTGTGTGTGTGTGTGTGTATATGTAGGTTGGTGGTGATGGAGAATGTTGTCATCATAACGGGGAAGGTGAATGGTAAGTGTTCGATGTGGGCCTTTGCAAATATGTGGGTTGGTGGCAGTGGAGGTGCTCTCCTCGAAAGGTGGAAGGTGAATGGTAAGTGCTTGCTTGCCCAATGGTTAATGCATTATGTTGTTGTTGTCCGATGGAGGCGGGTGAGGTAAATGCAGACGGATGAAGTAAATGTGATATTGAGTGTAGCAGTCTAGGAAACTATACTTTTATTAAGTTGCATTATGCAAACAACAAATATATGTTCATATGTTTACATGTATATATATGTGCATGTTGACATCAGTATTTTTTCATAAATGATTAATTTATTATTCATGCCTTTTGGGCTCTGCTTATTGTTCCTTTTGACAGCATGTTGGAGGGTTTTAACACTAGTGTGCTACAAAACCTATGATAAAGTATATAGGCTTAATGCATTTTGTGGTTGTTGTACTATGACAATGGATGAAGTAAATGCAATATTGAATGTAGCAATGTGGAATGCCAGATATGTTATAGGATGGAACAGAACATGATGATTTTAACAATGGTCTCCTACCAAACCAACACCACACTCGTTGTTTGCACAAAGCAACTTAATCAATATATATGTATATGTACATATGTGTGTCTATATGTATATGTATATACGTATGTGTGTGTGTGTGTGTGTGCATGTGTATATGTTGCATTATACTCTTTTCCAATCATCTGTTCAAAGGTTTCTATAACAAACTATAAATTGTCATTGTTCTTTTCCTTTGTAAGGTAAGAAAATGTATTGCTCAAGTTGCATTGTCCACAGAGCCATTGTGTGTTGTGAAGTCTATAACTCATTTTACATGGATTTTTTGTATAAATCTTTTCTCCACAATATGGAATACCAAACAATGCAACTTAAATTTCCAATTCAGTCTGTGGTGCTATATGCATTTTGGATAGATCGTTACATCATATAATTGTTGCCATAACCTAGACAAAATAGGTGCTACCTTTGAGAGCTGTATTTGAATGATTCATTTGGCAAGTTGCAAGGATTGATGCATTTGTTGATATTTATAGAGTTCTATTACAATTTCTCTAGTTGTCTATATCTAAACATGGGTTGGGGGTGGTCGAGATGGTATCCTTTGTATGTGGAAGTTGAGTGCTAAGTGTTTTTTTGCATGAGGGACAATATTCAATGCTGCAATATGTGAAAGTATACTTTGATGAAGTTATGCATATATACACTCTGTGCATCTTTTTTGTTATACATATTTTTTACTATTCACACCTTCGTATCCCTATCGAAAATAGAATGCATATGCATACATACATTTGCAAATAGTTTTGCATATACAAATTTCTTTGGTGGCTTTTAATGGAATATCTGTAAGATATTCACAATAGTAAATTGGATATTCTAACAATGCAACTCAACCAATATATTTTCTTCCATATTCTGGAACACATATTCATTATGCCACAAAGCATATTCTAACAATGCAACTAAATCAAAATATTTTCTCGCATATTATGCAGTTTACTTTCCCACACTGTAATATTCAATATCACATTTTCTTCTTGCAAGGATGAGCTTGATGCATAGATGCTTCATGAAACAATTGATCTCATTAAGGAAAAGGGTGTTAACAACATGGAATGTTTCGTGAAGCCTCTATGCATCAAGCTCATCACATGCTTTTTTGGCTTTGAGGCTTGGCTAGAGCCCATGAGGCTTCATTGTGTCAATATGGTGGGGAGGAGAATGACCAACGGTTTGGTGGTTTTTCCTTTCACCGTTATACATTGGTTGATACAAATACACAACATATTCTATTCTACCCACTACATTTCTCCATAGTAGTATATAGGCTTGTCATCGCATATTTGCAATAGTGTAAAAGCTCCAACTACATTCTATTTTATATAGAAGGTAAGCCTATATATGCTTTATTGTATTCCTTATTTCAGAAGTACATGTCAAATTTTTTTTAACAAATGATGGGTATGTGCAAGATCATCATGGAAAAAATAGGCAACTTGACGTAAAAATTTGAATAACTTATATATATTATTTAAAAAATATGTAAAAATGGAATCTATAGCAAATTGAATGTAGTTTCTAAACTACCAGGTTTGTTTAAAAAACACAAAAATCTATTTGGTGAAAATTTGAAATTTCAATGAAGTGGTACTTCAATTTTAGGGAAAAAATAAGAAGTAGGTGTCTGTCTGACCACCCTAGCCACAATAAAATGATAATATTTTTTTATAAGATTTTAGATATAAGTAGAAGACTCATGCCCCGATGTGATGCATATATTTTTGTAATTTTTTCCCAAGTAAATAATTAATTATGAATTTTATTACAAGTTTTAAAAAGATAAAAACTTCATATGTCGACCACCTTAACTTGGTCAAAACTTCATGAAATTCATTTTTCTTTTTTTAATCCTATAGTATGTGAAGCATAGAATGTGACATGTTTTGGATTAAAAAATGTGATACCATTTGAAAGCTATAGATGTTTTCAATCAACTAACAATCAAGACTTTAGTCGTAATTTGAATAGAAAATGAATAATAATTACTTATTAAATTCAAAGTAAAGCATAATTTATATCAGTGGAAAGCTGAGAATCTCCTTTAAAAACCCTTTTCATTTCATCAATTTTGGGTAAAAAAATAGTTGTCAGCCACATAATCATCATAATGCCACTTTTTGGCCCATCATGATCCTGCACATACCTTGATATAAGTACATATATTTCTTAAAATGTATACCACTGATTGCAACTAAAGAAACTTATCAACTTAGTGATACCAGATTTCCACAACCTATTATGCTTTAGAATTCTTATTTTATCAATATTTGATTGTGTTTCAATTTTGTGGGTGAGCAATCTATGTTCTTCCTTGGGCATTTGATCACAACCCATGAGGTTCCATGGTCCAATATTGCAAGGAAGAGCATGCCTTATTTCTTTTTGTTTAGACTACATGTCTGCTTGCGGCTACAAGGTATGCATAGCTCCTATCTAGCACTTCTGTTTTGAAAATATGCATGTTATTTCTTCCTAACTTTCCATATATATATTTACACATTTACTTAGACTCCATCTTTTTTATTTTAATATGATGACATATCTTATTTTAGAACTATGTGTGTAATGCTTTGTCATAAAGCATACAACTATACACATTTTTAAAAAAATGTATACCAATGATTTCAACTAAAGAAAATTCCAAGGTTAATGCTTTGAGCTTTCAATAATACATAATGCTTAAGATTTGTCATCGAAAAAGTATGATCTGAGTTGGGGATTATGTGACAGGCTAGGTTGTTGCATCACCTAGTATGGTGGGGTGGAAAGCATGCCTCCTTTTCTTCTTTTCATACTCCACCTAGTTGCACACACAAGGTATGCCTACATCTTATCTAACACTGCCCTTTTGCAAATATGAATGTAATATATTCATGTGTTCCCATCTATACATTTGCACATTCATTGATGTCCTATGCTTTTGATTTTAATATGGTGTCGACATGTATGCATGGACAATTTGAAAATATATAGATATGCAGAGTGTTTGTTATTTGTTAGAAGTTTTCAATGGGATTTTTGTCACCTAGGCCATTCACAAGATTTTTGTATGTTTAACCTTAGAGATAGAAACATACAACAAGAAGATATTAAGTATTATAAAGAGATAGGGAAACTGTAACACACCTCTTATTAAAACATGCATACATGTATTTATGCATATATACATATTTATACACATGAATATACATGTATATATATATGTGTGTGTGTGTGTGTGTCAGATAACACTCTTCTCCCATCATCTGTTCAAAGCTTCCTATAACAAACTTTAATTTGTCGTTCTTCTTTTTCTTTGTAAGGGAAGAAAATGTATTTGTTAAGTTGCATTGTCGAAAGAGACATTGTAGTGTTGCCTACATATGACATATGTATATGTATACATGTATGTATGTATATGTATACATGTATGTATGTATATATATTATATATATACATGTGTATGAATATGTATATATGCATAAATTTATGAGCATGGAGGAATTTTAATATTGCATTTACTTCGCCTATTGGCATCGTACAATGACAAGACCTATTGGTCCTCATTTCAACAAACACTGGCCAGTCCACTTCCCTGTATTGAGGATAACATTCTCCATTAGCACCAACCCATGTAATTACTAAGGTGCATATTGCCAAAAGAAAAAAGCTAGTAGATTAAGTCTATGGCATCTTCAGCCACAACACAAGCCGATGAAATAGAGAAATCGATAAATTTTAAAAGAGCTATTAGAATACCACTCAACAACAAAAAATTAGTAACCCTATCCATATTTTTTTGACAAAAGAAAGAAGATTTCATTATAGTCTATCCACTACCAAAGACCGATAATCTCTTCCAAGTGTCAAAAATGGGTATAACACAAAAGATAGAAAAATAAAACAACAAGACATTAACAATACATTAATCATCTATGCAAAGCAGCCATGTAAAAATCAGTATTACCCCACAAGCTTCATTGAAAATTTGAGCTACATTTCCACAAATGAAAAAGGATAAAGAGTGAGTATATGAGTAAAATTAATATATACAATGTGAGCCTGAACATAGTCAATTTATGCAATTAGATAAATGAAGCTTTCTATTGAGAATCGTCTGCTATAAAACCAACACCACAATTGCTCTTTGCACATTTTCTTTTCAGTCTATGAAAAAATAGAGTCATTCTATAATAGCAGTTGCATCAACTGGTATTCAGTATTATAGAGAAATAGGGAAATTGTAGCAGAAATGTTAGTAAAATATACATACATGTTTTCATGCATACATACATATATATAGATGTATAAATAGTTATATATATATATATATATAGATATATACATATATATATATATATGTGTATGTATAGATGTATATAAATATATATATGGATGTATACATGTATATATATATAGAAATATATGTACATAGTTGTGTGTGTATATATATATATATGTATATGTATATATATGTATATGTATATATATGTATATTCCTCAGACATTACGCAAAAAATTGGAGATTCATTTGGTGGAATTCAATATTATAGAGAAACTGTAACGCCCATCATACAAACCCCAAAGGACAAAACAATGCACACTTCTTATTTTTTAAATACTATAAAGTAAACATATAACGAAACATTAAAACATATTTACATTGCACATTAACATCATAACGTTAAGTCCTCTAGGGCACGCAAGGTCACATTGCATAAAAGAACTCATAATGAAAAGATTACACACATGGCTAAAACTTAACTAATCTAACATCCATCATAATCATTACAAAATCCATTTACAAGGTAACATCCATGTATCCAAAAGTATAAGTCTAAATATGTTACATGATACAACCATAATGAATCTCATAAAATGAATGGTTACAAAGGTTCATATACAATACATCATTATTTAATACATTACATTTTCTTAATAAATAAATTACAACAAATCCTCCCAGACATGTGGGATACATAGATAGTACAAATAATGTCTGAATTACAAAATGAACATCAGGTACAAGCTCCATCTAAAGAATGCTGAGAAGAACAAACATTGATGGGGAACCCAACAGGTGCGGAGCACGTTCCACCCAACCACGTGGGTTTTAGAGAAAAACCCACCCCCTGTGCTCAGAGGTGACAAGGAAGTAATCACGACCATGAAAGCCATAAGACAACTCCAATAAAGAATAAGATAGTACAATAAATCCAAAAGAAACATCAACGTAAACATCAAACATAAACAACAACAACAAAGATGCAATCACAATAACTTAAACCATAAGATGCATCATAAATAAAGTAAACCAAAGAGACAATCATAAAACACTTCCGAATGAATCTAAAACAACAATCAGAACACACTTCCAGAGGCATAAAAGAAAGAAAAGTACAAGGGAATCTTAGTGGAGAGTGTCATCGCATAGCCTACATGGGTTATCCTGGCCCTTACTCCATCATGAGGCGTCGGCCCCCATCTATGGTTATCCTGGCCCTTCCTCCTACTTGAGGTGTCGGCCCCATAGGGTGACTCATGCGGAGCCATTAACCTCTCCTAAGGATGAGGTTATGGCTTTTCCGACCATGGCCTTCTCAGTCTACCATTAGTCTGTGATAGCCCTAATGCATAGATGAGGTATCCAAGATTATCTTAAATTTTTTTACTACCCATCCCCCTATGTTTTATTATTAGGTTTTCACTTGTTAATCTACTCTTACATGGGTTATCCTGAGCCCTTCCTCCTTTTCAGGTACCGGCCCCCGCGAAGACCCACTCTCCCTGAGACCCCAAACATAACAAAATCAAGCAAGGGTTGTACCATCAAGAACAAAGCATTAAGTCTCAATAGATGACTTGTGAGGCATTACCCATCTCGCTAAAAACATACAAAAGTATCACATCAAAACCCTGTACAACCCTTTCACAACGATGATACCAAATAACATGCTATAACAAGAGCACAAAGAATGAGGATAAATATCCAACAATAAAATCACGCCTCTAGAAATATAAGGTTCACAACCTCAATAACAAGTTGATAAAAAAAACAACAGGGTTCCCATATCGAAAGGAAAAAAACCAAATCATAATCCGAAGAAACTCACAGGATTTTGAACTCAGAATAACATAACAATATTATGCAACATTAAACAATTTGTTTATTCCATTTACTAACCTTCATTTCCCTTAGAATAATTTTGAATTACAAATCAAAGATTACTCTAACAAATATGAATAATTTTGCCCATTTTCAAATAACCAATACCATTAAAATTCCTAATTTCACATTCATAAACACAAGAATTCAGTATATATTTTACAATTATATATATAAATGTTTATATATATTTATACATATAATATTATGTTATAATTATGCAATTAATATACAGATATATATACATACATATATATATACATATATATATTATATATATATATATATATATATATATATTATATATATATATTATATATATATATATTATATATATATATATATATATATATATATATTATATATATATATTATATATATATATATATTAATTTTTTATTTTTTTTAAAATGAATTATAAAAAAAATTTACATTGTAAGGAAACCTCATATGAATAGTGTTGTCTTGTGATCCGGGATTGTCGGCGATATAGTAGTCCTTTTATTTGTCGCATTTTAAGGGAAGGTTGGGGGTGGGTACAGCCAGGCTGCCCCACTTCCCAGTGTGCATACCAATTCCAAACTTTCATGGGTTTGGCCCCATCCACTTGCAATCAAGGGTAATTTAAAATATGTAAAAAAATAATATATTTTTATATATATATGTATATACATCCGTACGATTATATATATATTTACAGATAAAATTTATTTGAAAGGAAAACATTTTCATGCACATATGAACACTGTATATTTGTATATATACATATATTATATATATATATATTAAATCAGGTAAAAAAATATTTTTTGCAATAAATTCCTGTGTAAATATACTCAACATATATATATATATATGTGTGTGTGTATACATTTTTAAAAAATGTATATATATATATAGATATCTCCAGAAATCTATTTATTGTAAAAGGAGGATTAATTTTTTGTTTCACAGCAGAATAATAAAGATGTAGAACATTTACAAACAAAATTTCAAAAGGATTTCTTCTGTTTGTTTGCAACCTAGAAAATTTTTAAAACTTTAAAAGAATTTTCTTTCACAGAAAGCCTATTTATTTATTTATTTCAATTTTCTTTTTTTGAAATAGAAAACTAGAGAAATATGAAAATGGAGCCTAGAGTCCTGTGCTATCGAAAATTTGATGAAGCTTTGCTTGATCCAAATAGCCTTTTCGAAGAGCTCTCGTTCCTTCTTCAGAATTTCTCCACCCGATTTCCTTGTTCAAACTTTTAATTTAATATTCAATTCAAAATAACCTCCCGAGAACAATGAAAAAAAAGTGAAACAATTAACTAGATAACCCCAGAGGATCCAATATTTCAGAACTATTATTTTTGTGTAACTTCTGTCAAAATTTTCCCATGAATGAAAAAATCTCACAAATTTGCTTATTAAATAAAACATATCTCTTCTTTTTTCAAAAGCTCCAAAAATAAAATTTAAAAGAAATTTTCTAATTTTATTCCCATCTTTTCAGCCAACACTCAACACTCATTGCTCCTTTTTATCTTTTCTTTCTTTTCTTGATTTTTTTTCCATTTTACAATACTTTTTGTTTTAATTCTGATTTTGCAAGCTTTACTTGTAATCCACACAATTTAATATCTTTAATTAATTTATTTCATAATTATCCTCAACATGCTTATATAATTAAATTATCAAAATACTAAATTTTAAATAATTTAATTTACACTTTTAAATAAATCACATGACTTTTAATAAAAGACTTTTATATTTTAATACAAATTATTCCAACACTATTATAAACATTTATTAACATCATTTAATTATATAAACAACATCATACAAAACATCAACGTAAAATAAATACCAAAATACACTCACACAAAATACTATAATAAATTGTAAAAATGACAAAAACAAGGACGCACATTACCACTCAATCAGGATGGTCTGACAAACATGGGATGGGGTGAATTCCTTGTCATCTTTGTTTCAACATCATGCATGTTCGGTTAAATTGATGCTCGCCCTGTCCTGCCGAAGTAGGTGGAATCAAGACTTTGTACCAACAATTCCTCCATACAAACAAGATCGTGTACATGTATATATATATAATCAAAACATCACATTGTGAGAAGGAATTGCAGTGTAGCAGGGCACTCGAGAACGAGTGGTGCTACACTACCCTCTCACCAAAACTATTCTAACAATTACAACATTAAATATATAAAGTAACAATTCTAACTAACTAATCACATCATAAACTAATTACTAAACCATTGCATCACAATGTATTACTGAAATCAAATTAACATCACCAAACCATAATGTCATATCAAATATCCATGTCCTCAAATGAAGTAGCATAATCACCAAACCAAACAATAAATAGTACTATCACAGTCTCAAAGTATCAAACAAAAGCATAGAAAAATAACAAGTCCAAACAACAACATGAGGGGTATTAGAGAAATAGAGAAATTGTAACACACCTATTACACAAAAAATATTATTCAAGGCTCGGCTGGAGAAAATCCCGTAAGAAACTTCAAACAAAAAACAAAAAACAAACAAATATAAATGCCTATATGCAAGCATTTGTATATATTGCTACTTGTTGGTTCATCTTTCTTAATAGAAACAATGGAATATAGAACAACAAGAATAGAAATCCTTAAATACATATATGGGTTCAATTTTGCCTCTATTTAGACATTGCTAATCAAAGAGGCTTTATTGGTATTTCTCCATGCTCTTATTCATAGTTGGGCTTACAACAATCCTGTTGGGAATTTATAACAAATAAATTGAACATATTAAAAGAGATCCTATAAAGAATATGGCTTTACACTCATGAAAGTAACTTCGTATATATACATATCTCTATTAATGTGTGTATATCTATATATGTAATCTATATAGATATACATATATATGTTGACATCAATATATGTATGTATATGCATATATGCATTCAATATCATACTTACTTCATCCGTACGCATTTACTTCATTCGCCTCCATCGTACAACAACCACAGAATGCATTAACCATCAATCGAGCAAGCACTTACCATTCACCTCCAACGCCGCCATCCCATGTATTTCCAAAGGTCCACGTCCAACACTTACCTTTCACCTCCCCCAAAACGACAACAACATTCTCCACCACCACCAACCCATGTAATTGCAAATGCCCACGTTGCCACCAAAAAAAAAACCGGTTCCTTCCCTGCCAGCTGACGGCCCCCCAAGCGCTGATAAACCCTCCACGCGGCTAGGTTGTCTAGAATCCTAGTGGGTGCTTCAAACAAGTATACATGTATATATGTATATGTATGTGTATACACGTATACAAATATATCTATATATATATATGTTTCACATGGGTATTTTCATAAATGATTTATTATTTGTTCATACTTATGATTCTCTAATTATCCTTGCTGAATGGTCATATAGTGATGAGTATAACACCAATGCTACATAGAGATAACTATAGCTAATAAACGAATGGCAAAAAGTATGTTTGTAGGTATACGTATATGTATATATATATATATATATATATATATATATATATGTATTTTTGAATTTATATATATACATGTATGTATATGTATATGTATGCATATGTATATATATATGTATAAGTATGTGTATATCTATATGTAAAATGTTGATGTATACAATCATCTTGTCACGCCCCGCCGTACGAACCCCAAAGGAACTAAAACAATGGAACAATTTTATTTTTTAAAAAGAATATAATAACCATACTTAATTATTATAACATAACAATGTATTATGCGGCACAACTAGTTCCAATGGGGTACACGAAGCAACATTAATACACTAACCCATAGCATCGATAAGAAGATAACAATAATTAAACAATTACGTAAATCTATTCATTCCCATTCCATCATTTAAAATATCCATCAACTATATCCATATTAATAACATATGTACATATGACAATACATGGAATTATAAAGATATAAAGTGTTACATATTTTCGATATATACAATTCAACATAACCAACTATAACAAATAATTTTGAATAAATACATGGCTTGAATAAACATTACATCCCAATGATAGAAGAATACAACTGTCTGAAAATATATCTCAACAACCACATATACAATTTACAACATGGTCATCCCATCGCATGTGGGAGACAATACATTAATGAATACATTACATTAGAAATATATACATCTATCTGGTACAAAGAATTACTAGATCATCAACATCCTCCAAAAGCCCTGCAATAAGAAAATACATCTGCAACAAAAAGGGAACCCAATGGGGTGCGAAGCACGTTCCACCCAACCACCCCCATGCTGAGAGTAGACAAGGAAGGGTCCCCGACAAAGTACGCCTAACAATAACAACGGCTAACTCCCAAAAGACACATAACATCAAGACCACCTAGAAAACTCACGACAACCATTCCAAGAGGCACAACAACAAATCACTTCTAAACATAACAATAAAACACCTTCCCAAATAACAACTAGTCACACGCACAACTTCAATGAACTCAAGGCATAATAACAAAGACCTCATCCAACAATGACCAAAGAGAAAACAAGGCACTTAACCACTACAATCACAATATTACTTCACAACTACAATCACAATGTCACTTAACACGAGGTTACAATGCTTCTAGAGAACAAAGATCATGAACATCGCACAATAACTGATTAACTGTCGACATAGGAAGAGTGTCATGCATAAATTTCCATGAGTTACCCTAGCTCAACCTTCCTAGGCTACCGGACCCCCATCTTGGGTTACCCTGGCTTGCCTCTACCGGCCGCCAGACCCTCATGCAAAACTATGCGTCCCATCTCATCTCGAGCCTTATCATTCACTTGCCTCACGAGAGAGACATCCTTTATCTTTATTAGTGTGAAATCCCCCCCATTAATTCATTTAGATTATCACTTAATTAAACTCTAGGTGAGTTACCCTGGCACCCCTTTGTGTGCTGGACCCCCACAAAGAGCCACTCTCCTATCGACAACACACAAGGCACAATACCACAATAGGTAACTAGACGACATAAACTCTCCAATCCAAGGAGGAACAAAACAAGGAAACTCACTCCAAACACTGGAGGAAACCAATACGAATACACACTCCTTCCAAAGGAGGTACAAATCTTATTACCCACCCCTATTTCCTAGGAGGCACAAATTCCCGTTCGTGGAAACCGGGTACAACATCATAGTACAATACCTCAAGGCGATTCACACAGTAATCCTCAACACATAACATCCCACTCTAGAGAACTTCTCTGGAAGACTTACATAGACCCTTAACCCCATTTGCCCGACATGGAGAATAAAAGAAACATGAAAGACAAGCATTCCATCTCTGGAAGCCCTTAACAATAACTTATACTCTTACGAACAGTAAGGTGAACCTAGGGTTTTCCCATACGACACAATTACATAAAGAAGAGAGTACCACCACAACTTGACGAATAACCTCAAGAAAACAACTACTTAAGAACAATTCCATAAAGAAATATTTCCAACCTCAATAATTTCGTCAAACAAATAAATCAACAATACGAGATTATTCAATTCAAAACAAAACACACTGTTAAATTCAAATTCGCACAATTACGTTATAACATCATATCCTTTAAACTTTAACTATTCGATTTAATCCCAAGCACAACATCAATTAAAATTTGCACAACTACATTAATCATTGCGATTTTCTCAAAATTATGTTTTTACCTCGCAACCACAATTGGTCATATATAAATACATAAATACTCATTTTATTAATATAATCTTTTTACGAAAAAACGTATTTTATAAAACAAGATTCAAATTAAATCACATTTGAATATTAAATAATTTAAAATTAAATTAAATTTCAGTAAATATATATATATATTAAATATATATTAAATAATATAATATATCTATATATATTTATATATTTATATAAATTAATTATTAATAAAAATAAAATGCATTAAATAAATAAAAAAACTAATTAAAAATAAATAAATAAAACTTAACATTGCCCGCACCTCCCAAGGGGAGGCCTTGATCCCACCAACGGTAGTCTTGCGTACCACTACGTAATTAACCCAGCGATCAAATGATGCGCATACCACCACAATGGTGGCATACGGTACCACGGTCCGATTGAATTTTCATTACCACAGTGGTGGCGCTGACCCCGATTATGGGGCCGTGGGTGGTACGGCCTCGGCCGACCCCCACCCCCAAGTAATTAAAATTAAAATTTTTATTTTTTTATTTTTTATTTTATATAAACAATTCTGATTTTATAATGTAAATAAAAATATCACGAATTTCAAAAATCGAATTCATCCAGACGCCTTTTTCTTATAAAGAAAATTAAAACTCCATATCTAAATATTTATTCAATACACAGAACCCGAGGTCGACCCAGCATACAGGCATAAATACATTTACTTATTTATTCTGTATAAACAGATACTTAAATCTATAAATATATACATAACAATTAATTTACATATATATTAAATAATATATAGGGAATATATATATAAACAAAATTTATGACAAAACCAATAAAAACTTCAGGTTTTCATACAAGATAGAAATTAACCCAGAAAATCGATTCAATCAGAATGATAATATATGTATATCTAATCTTTGTATATGAATAAATATATTTAACCCGAGGTTCTAAGCAACTCAACCATGGATTTTCAATAACTCAATATAAATTTAAACATGCAAATTCGATCTTCCATCAGAAATGATTTCTTTTTTTTTTTGTTTGTTTGTTTTATATTTCAAGCACACTAGTTTTCTCTACTAAACTATGTTGAAGGATTTTAAAACAAGTTCTGCTATAATTTACTACAGAAGATTCGAGAGTTTTAAACACAAACAAGTTTTCAAAACATAAACTTCATTCAAACAATTTTCGAAAACATAGCATTCAGATTTGTTTACAGACCTACGAAGTATTAATAATTTAAAAGGGGAAAACCTGGAATCCTGTGTCTGAAGGAGAATCCCGCCTGTAACCTCCTCTCGAATTCCTCCTGTAACTCCTTCCTCGACCTTCTGCCTTCAATGTTCTACTGAATCCCTCTTTTTCTTCCAAACCCACAATAATTTTCCCCAGAAAACCTCCAACACTCCAAAACTATCTTTCTTAATTTTTTTCTTTCTAGATCCTAAAAACAACAGAGCAAAAACTTGTGTGAATAATTCCCTTCATCAAAATAATAAATCACTAATTAAAATCAATAAATCTTTTTCCGCTTTCTTTTTCAAAAAGCCTCTTTCCTTATTGGTCCTTTTTCAGCTTTTAAAAGCTCACATTTATCTAAAATTTTAATTGAAATAATTTATTTAAATTTAGATATTATCTTCACATAATTTCCTAATTTAATATTAATAAAAAAATAATATTTAATTACTCTCAACAATATTAATTTAATTATAATTATTTGCACTTTTAAATTAATTAAATCACTTTTAATTTATTATATATTTAATTTTAACATTTTTCTAACTCTCAATTAAATCAAATAACAATGCAACATTAATTAATTATTTTATGCAATACGATTAATTAATTAAACACTAACCAAGAATAAAATAAATACTCAACAGAGAAACTACATACAAGGCAAAGACAAAACTTCAGTCATAACACAACGACTCACAACAGACGACGGACTTGGGACGGGGACACTTCCAAGCCTACTCCCTTTTTCAACATTTTACCCATTGGGTTAATTTATTGCTCGCCCTGTCCTGCCGAAGCAGGTGGAATCGAGACTTATTCCTGCAATCCTGCATCCAAATAAACATCAAGTAGTACATGTATATATATATAATCAAACATCCTATCATGAGAGGGAATTGCAGTGTAGCAGGGCACTCATGAACGAGTGATGCTACACTGTCCTCTCACCTAATCTATTCTAACAATTATACTATCAAAGACGAGCTAACATTTCTAACCAAATTGACATAAGATAACATGATATTAAACTACTGCATCACGACTAATTATTAAACAATTGCATCATATAATAATACTGAATTAAATAACATCACCATAAAATCATCACATTGACATATAAACATTAATGACAAATCATTTAAATAAACAAATAATCCAAACAACACATAGAGTATCATCAATCATACTAATAATGTCATATCAACCGATTATGTCCACTAAAGGGATAACAACATCATCAAACTACAACCAACCAAATCAACCCTAATAGTATCAGCGTATCAAGTTAACACATAGAAATTAATAAATCCAAACAGTATGAGGGGTATTACACATCTACTCACCATTTTATTGTTTTAACCTTCCCCTGTATTGCTTTCAGAAATATATACGCTATGCACTGACATGCATCCTCTTGTTGTATAATGGTGCTGGAAAAAGAAAATGCAATATTTAATGTTGTGTGTCGGAGAGTGTAGTTTGATGAAGTTCTACTATTGGAAGAACCATTGTGTTGTTGCTTTGATAACATGCTACTATTAAATTCGTTGCATTTCGCTCTGTTTTAAACCACCTTGTAGGGTGCTCAAACTGTTGAGCTATGGAATCGGTAAATCATTTTGCATGGGTAGTTTACATAAATGATTAATTTATTGTTTATCTCTTTCCTTCTCTCCCATATTGATTAAATAGTGTTATTGCAAGAGTGGTTTCCAACACATAAAATAGCTAAACACAAAATATGTACTATGCACTACATTTGTCATTGTTTGCTTCAATTAGGTTTCCTGTCTTCTATCAAATAGTTGAATGTGGCTTTCCAACCATCTATCAATTGTGATCCATAAGTGTTTTCCTAATAGTTGTTTTACAACTTCTCTATTTTCTATTATCATGTGATAAATGATAAGATTTTTTGAGATTTTCCATCGAGCTTACCTGCTTTTCTTACTCAAGTGAGTTGGCTTTTTCCTTTGTCTAGACATAAATGAAAAGCATAAATAAGAAGGTATATATATCCATATGTACACATGTATATATTTATCTATATATACAACAATACATCTTAATGATAACATATTCCATCCAAACAAATGAACCACATTAAAGATTACAAAATTTGAATGATTAAAAAACAATCCTTGTTAGAAGAACAATATACTACTCTATTAGATGTAGCTTCAAATAGATGAGTGGAAAACAATATCATGAAATGTTATTGATATTTAAACAGATGAGGGCACAACAATATCATGAAACATGTTAATAAAAGACAACTGCTAGCCTCTTTTATTTTATATGTATATTATTTTGTTTAGATTCCTACAGAAATTTCAATATGCATTCAAGAAAATTAGTGTATTCTAGCCTCTCTATTTCAAATTATTCTATTCTCCTATGGCTCAGTTCAATGCAACTCATCCTTGTTGGAAATAATCAACATTGTAAGTATGATACTTTCTCATTGTCAATAGCCAACTTTGTTTATCTAATTGCAGAAATTATTCCCTATTTTCAGCCTCCCATTGTATATATTAATTTTATCCCTATACTCACTTTTTATCCTCCCTTTTTTATTTCCCTTGGTTGTGCACTAACATACCTTTGTTCTGTGTTTGGAGGAACTATGTTTAAGCATGCAAAGGGATTTGAAAACCAAGTTACACTTTTGGTTTCACGTTCTCACACCAAACAAAACACAACAATATCAGATATTATATATGGAAACAACAGAGTTTTCCCAAGATTCATGTTGTATAGTATATAATGAAACTCCACAACATCTCTCGTGGACGTTTCATACTTCTCTTGCTTGGGAGTTTGGCTAAAGCCCATGCGGCTCCATGATGCCAATATGGCAGGGTGGAAAATGAGCATGGGCCTTCTGCTTTCCCATTTCACATAATTCATTTCTTTATTACAGACATATATGTATATGCAAAAACTATTGTATAGATTTACTATTATGTTTTCCATATGGAAGACAAACAAGTGTGGGTTTTATAGTTCTACATTTAATGCCATACATTTCTTCTTACATATATATATTTGGTGACACCTTTCTGATCTTCCCTCCAAACAATGTGTAACTTCTAATTCAATTAAAATACCTTCATAAAGTATACATGTCATTTGAATCCCTAAATTACCGAGTTTACTTACAACATCTTCAATTTTTGCAAAACCCGTTTTTGATCACCATTATAACTAATCTAATGGAATCACTTTCTCAAATCTAAATCTTACAACTTGTCTAGGTGATAGTGTCAGAATGTCAGAAATAATTTATGTAGATGAGTTTTTATGAGATGATAACAATTATGACAATGTTTGCAACTTTGTTAACTTATTCAAATTTTCTCTGAAAGAGGTCTTCAAGATTTCTTCCACCTAGATTTGCAAACACAACATAAGAGGAAAAAAATATAGTTTTTTGGTTAATGGGGGTTTGCCTTAGTCAAACCCTGAAAATAGGGTCCCTTGTATGTTTAAAACACTACGCCTGTAGGAATATCCAAGATTTAAGGTGGGTTGTGTTGTTTGTTGTCTATGCTAAAAAATTCTCTCTTTCATTTCTGCCTCATATATTTTATCCAGTACATTGTTTTTCTCCTTTTCCAGGGCCTTAATCATATCCAACTTAGTTGTAATTATTCCTGATTGTCAAATTATTGGGACCCCTAGGTATTTGTTCAAGCAACAAGAAGAAAAAATGTTGGCGCCTGACTCACCTTCTCCTTCTAAACGGGCCCCTAAATTTTAAAAATATTTTCCTAATATTACTTATTAAAATCATTGATAATTAATTAACTAACTTTGCAAATAATGGATACATTGTAAAAAATGAAAACAACCTATAGTTCTATTTTACATTCCCAGAATCAACTTCCAACTAAAAATAACTGATATGGAAGCACAAGAAAATAGTCTCCTCATATATAGAAACGCTTTCTAATCTTTGGTGCACTGCTTCTCACATAACAATAAAGAAGTGCACTATAATATATAGTTTATAACGGTGTATAATACTTGAAATAAGTGTATAGATGTAAAATAGTTTCTACATAAGCCATATTCATATTATCCATCTAATTATTCATTTCAAATATATTTCTCTATTAAAATATACTCTATGGATTTTAATCTCAATTAACTGCTACGCCAAAATATTCACCAACAAAACTAGTAATTTACAAATTTAAATTGTATTGAATGCAGAAAATGTGATTTATTATGAAATTTTTTATTCAAAAATCATTCTTCTACTATTATTTATCGAAATCATTGATAATTAATTAATTGAGATTGGAAGTAATGAATACATTATAAATAATGAATTTTACATTCCTGCAATCAACTTCCACCTACCAATAATTTATATTGAAATGCAAAAAGAATCTCTTAATTCCTTCTATTTCAAATTCACTTTGCGATCTACCTCTCACAGTGGACCCCTATCGGCTGATTGTTGCATGTGACTGCTAGTTAATATTAACTATAATAATCAGAGGGTATACTTGCTTTTGTACTTCCAGAGGTGGGAGCTCATGTGGACAGAACGTAATATTCGGTGAATCTGCATGAATATACGCCATCAATGCATGTCAACCTAGTAGAAGAAGGAAAGAGGATCTTTTGTAGGGCTTCCTAAAGCATATCTTCAGAGTAGACTAGAGTAAGTCCCATAGTGATATCTTATCCAGAGTAACCTAAGGTTGCTTGACAATATCATAATCACTAGGTGCTTTAGTCATGGGTTTAAGAGCTTGAGGAAGACTTGGTTGTTCATTCTTTCTATCCTCATAAGTATTGGCTACCGCTCTATAAGAGAGAGCCTTAGAAAGATTAGGAGAATCACCATCAAATTGAACACCATCAATAGAACAAATCCTTTTAGAAGGACTAGCTGGACTCATGTAAATAACTGGTCTCTTAGGCCTTTGAGGGGCAGCAGAGACATAGATTACATTTACAGAATCGTCACAGCTAGTAGAACAATTATTTGAATACATATTGTCAACATCGATCCAAACAAGATCAAATGTGGAAGGAGATTTATGGTTCACTAATGCATCATCTCTAGAAGAGAGTGCATTGGAATAGATAATAGGTTCATCATTAAAAAATGCAACATCTCTAGAAGAGAGTGCATTGAAAGGTATAAGAGATTCATCATTCACGAATGCATCATCTATAGAAGAGGGTGCATTAGAATAAAGAGTAGATTCATCATTCACAAGTACATCATCTCTCGAAGAGAGTGCATCAGAATGAAGAGAAGGTAGAGTAACATTAAGAAAGGTATCAACGATTTAATTTTGTTACAACAAGATATCCTCTGAAGAAAGAGGAATCTCATGAGAAGGATCAAAGATACAAAGTGACATGGACAAAGCCAAGTCACCATCACATGCATTAAATGGAACATCATTAACATTTTGAACAAAATCAGATACTAAACTAATAAAAGAAGATATTAAATCCATTACCATTTTTTTGGTACTTTCGCATTTCAGAGGTCTTTGGAGTGAGATTTAAGGTCGGAACTTGTGTCTAGAGAACTAGTTTAGTCCCTAAAATACCAATTCATTTGGCAGTCAAATTTTAGGGACCAACGCAAGTTCTCTAGGAGGCTTTTCCAATAGCACCAACAGTTTTGAACTTTGAGCATCGAGCCAAAGGTTATGACCCCGCCAAGTAGGGGTAAATAAATTCCTATTTTTTTCAAGAATACTATTCTTCACGTCGGGTTCACCAAAATGTAGAATAGGGGGATTCAGTACTCAAGAGTTCTCTTCATTTAGAGAACCTCACAGGGAAAACATCCCTAAACTACCTCAATGGAATAGTGGCAGGAGTTTCAAAATCTGAAAGAGCATGTCCCAAAGATCTTCTGGATAGTCTAACGAGCTCTTAGTTAGAGGATGTCAGCATAGAAAACAGATGACAATGTGGCGCATTGGCATCTCTGAGGTGTGCTGGCATCTCGTACGGACTAGAAAGTGAGAATGTCGTAGAAAATACTTAAATGACTACTACTCTGATTGTTGAGAAATTACAGAATGTGACAAAGTAGTAGAATGCAATAGAACTGAAACAAAGTAAAGTAGAAATTATAATTACAAGGAGAAGAAGGGAAAGAAGATTCTTACAACCGTGTGAATGGTGAAGCTTCCAGCTCGTGAATTTCTTCAATACCTGCACACAAGAGAGAGAGAGAGAGAGAAATTGTTGGGTGGCTCTATAGGGGCTTGCCTTAGTCAAACCCTGTTTTGGTGTTCCCACCTCCACAGATAGCCAGATAGATAGAGAGAAAAGTAGAAATAAAGTAAAGATCACTAAATCACTACAAAACAGTGTTATGGTACTCAACCACGTAATAGAGGAGAGGAGTGAAAGCTTACCACCTCCACCAAGAGCGCTCAAGGCTAACGAGGGAGAAAATGAGAGGAACTCAAGCCTCTATTGCAATGGTATTTTGTTCCACACTTGCTCTACTGAAGTGATGGAGTGTTGATGTTGTTGTTGTGAAGTGTAAAATGTTTGGAGATTGAAGAGATTTGTGGGAGAGATTTTGAAGAAGTTGCTTAGAAATTGTCAAGAGCTAAGAGAGGGCTCACAGAGAGCTAGAGAGTGAAAATGGCTCAAGAAGAGGTGAACTTGAAGGAGGAGATGAAGGAAATGGCCATATTTAGGTCAGTCAGCCGAAGAGGGCATTACAACTTGACTCCCAATGGAAAGTGTAATGCCTCTGCAGGCTCCAAACGTGAGAATCTATCAGGGATGTAAGTGCATCGCACGGACGTCCTCGATAGAAACATATCCACTGATGCTCAAAACAGGTGCCAAGTGTGATGCAAGCAGCGAAATTAGGTGGAATTAAGCCTCTGAAATTTGTTTTCTAAGGTGGATAAAGCAAAAAGGGAAGTTGCATAAGGGGTACAAATTCACTCTTATACACTATGAAACTGAAAGTGTGCACTCGAAAGACTGAAGAAGACATAATGGAGGTCTAGATCATAGAAAAATCTATTGTTGATGCTGACTGGGACTCATTCTCCAAGTTGGGCGAATCAATCTAGTTTCCGGGAAAATGTGTAGGAACATGTTTCAACCAAAAGGGTATCCAGATCTGTAAAAATATATGTTAGGCATGTATAATGGGACTCATTATCCAATAGTGGAAAATTAGTCCACTTCTAGTTTTCTGAAAGTTATGAACTGGATTATGTGCCTCTCGGTCTACTCTGCTCTTTTTGACTAGTTTCTAGATCCAAAACTGCAAATTGCCACCTGTAGAACTTCTCCAAGCTTCTCCAAGGCTTGATGAGGATTTGACAACTTTTCTCCAACTTAGCTTCTTGGTAAATATTCGATCTAGTCCTACAAATCACACACAAAAGAGGGGGAAATGTTGTGGGGGTTAGTGATTAGGTGTTTTCCTTGGTCAAACCCCTTGTTGGTAATTAAACCTTGAAATGAAAGAAAATATAAAAGGAGAATGATGAATGAACAAAATATAATGTTGTAACTCACCAAACCCTTGCAATAAGGTGTTGCAATGATGCTTGAAATAGATACAATGGATGTGGTTTGTAACTCTAGATTGAAGCACTTGCTTGGATCATGAACTTTACATCACAAATGTTATCACAATAACAAACATGAAGAATCCAATATTTGACATGATGAATGACACTTGAAAAATTCTCTTGAATTCTTGATAATTTGCTCTTGAAATTCCTTGAATTCTCTTGTGAATGCTCAAATTCTGTTGTGAACTCTCGAATGCTAATTCTTGAATACTTGAATGCTTCAGATCACTTGATTGCTTGTTAGGATAAAATGAGTGAAAGAACCTTGTATTTATACTTAATTATGCAAGAATTCCTGAAATTACCACACTACAAGTTGACATCAGATCTAGGAGAATAAAATCCCACCAGAAATTTAATTTAAATTTGAATTTTGGTCACATGGGACTTATTCACCCAAGGTGCGAATGAGTCCCATCACACATAATGTATGGGACCAAAAATAGAAAGTTCTTAGAAATGTGTGAAATCTGCATCGGGGCCAAAAAGACCTAGGTGGGACTCATTCGCCCAAGGTGGTGAATGAGTCCTAGACACTAAATCTGGGCCACACAAGCCAAGAACACCTAAATTATGATTGGTTATAGATTGGTGTCAGGATTATCCTCAAAAATATGCAATAAATGAGGCTTTTGGATGCAAAATAGGGCCAATTAAAGCATAAGAAAGCCGAATTATTAATGACAAGCCTAGAGGAATGTGCAAGTGTGTTACAACACTTTACAACACTCCAAATAATGAAAGATTAATTTTGATTATGATTAAAATTATGCTTATTATGCTTAGTTAATTGATAAAACCCTACAAAAGTGTGAAAGTGTGTTACAACACTTCGCAACACTTTTACAAGGCATAATTAAATTCCATTAGTTCACAAGGGCCCAAGACCTAATGTGAATGTGGTATCCACCTTACAACACTAAATCAAGGCAACATTAAGCCAAAATCTGCAAGGACCCAAATGAGTGCGAAAATGTCGAAGGACCCTTTTTTTGATACTACATTAGAATCAAGCACTAAAGTCAAACAATTAGTATAATATATGAAATAAAAGAGGGCATGTTTGGTATTGCTCTTTTCCTCAAGAAAAGTGAGAACAAAATGATAAAAAAATACCTATTGACTTATTGGGTGGGAAAATTAGGCATGAAAATATCTTCGACAATCTTGTTGGAGACCACCTGGACTGAAATATTGCCACATACTTCAAGAACAAGCACACCAGGATTAAAGGTACGCTTATAGATAGATTAACAAGGATAAAATATATTTAATTGCTCACAATTAATGGTGATGCAATCTAAGGTATTACTAAATAATATATGGAAAAAATGAGAAAAATGATGCCCAAAATGAAGATATTGGAGCATGGTAAGAATGAAGGTCATTCAATGCAATCATAATACCTAGAAAATTTATTTTTTATTAATATTACAAGTTTTTGCAAACATCAAACCCATTTGATCCCTTCTAATAAAATATTGTTATTTTTGAGGATGTATCAAAACTTGATAAAATTAGTTTTCTCAAGCTAGACTAGCTAGAGTAGTCTTAGCTTGAGAATGTGATATTTGGTAATGATCTTGTATAATATATTTAATAAGGTGATACTCTAGGACTAGTTGGATATTTCCTTTAGTTCACCAACATTAGTTGTGAACATAATATCTTTCTTGATTATGTTTTCTAAATAGTTAACTTGATATGGACCTCTTGAAGGTCTTCACCCACAATATACAATTTTTTTATAGAATTTGCATCAAAATCCATCTAAGCTATGGTATTTTTTATTACACATAATGAATTTTTGACCTCACACAAATCTTCCTTAATGAGAATTTCATCAAATAGAATATGTTGAGATTTCAAAACTTTAGAAGGAAAAACACTTACTCATTGTTACAAAGTAATGTTTTGAGATGGATTATACTCTTGAGTATTAAATTTTTTCTTCTAATGCACAGTAAAGGTGTGGAGAATTTCTATAATCTTAGTAAGTATTTTCACGCCTCATTTTTTTTTTAATCGATTGATATGTATTATGAGCTCTTAGAGCCTAAAGTAATCCCTTGTAGACCTTATCTTGAATCTTAATCTAATGAATCCAAAATTTCATTTGGGTAGCATGAGTAGAGTGGGCATATAAAACCTATTTTGTGTGTTGAAGAACAATTAACAAAGGCTAATCTTCCATGTCAATGGTTTAAGGTTCTAATATGGTAGTGACTTAAAAATTTACTTAGGTGGTGGCCTTATAAGGGAAATAGTAGAAATGGTCAAGATGACCAATATAAATAGGGAGGAAGTACAAATATTGAATGTGAGATGACCTTGTGAGTAAGAAATTAGATGTTTTTAAAAAAAACTAGTCTTCAAGGCCTTCTGTTTCATAAGTTTCTATTCAATACAAAAATATATTAGAAAGTGGTATAAAAGGACAAAATTTGTCATGGGATCCATTGGAAAAGAGTAAAATTAGGAAAAATAAATGAATTATTTATTCGATCACATTCCTTTATCAATCAACTTGAGTAACGTATCAATTCTAGTTTTAAGATTAATTCATATATACGACATTATATATAATTATAGTACTGACCAATACTAGGATCATAAAATCATATTTTTTATGCATAAACTACCATGCCTCTCTTCTTCCATCTATTCAATGCATAAAAAAGGACTCAAATTTATCTTGTCATCTCAATCAGATTAATATAATGAAAAAAAGAACAAGTTGCAAAAATTATTTAAGTATTGATCTATCTCTAAATGGTAGATCTCTCAACAATATAATTTGATGCATCAACATTAATAACTCAAAATGAATGATTATTCATGCTATAAAGAGCCCACAATACTTGGTTGGTGGGGTCACATCCTTGATCAACTAACTAGCTATAACATTAAGTGTCTTAGCATTGAGTACTAAAGCCAAATGATTAGTACAATAAATGAAAGAAAATAAGTGAATGTATGGTATTAATTTTTTCCTCAAGAAAAGTGAGAATAAAATAATAAAGAATACCTATTGACTCACTAGGTAGGAAAATTGGGAATGAAAATATCTCTAACAAGCTTGTTGGAGACCATATATCGGCTAAAATATTGTTGAATACTTCAAGAACAAGCACTTCAAGAGTAGGGGTACCCTTAAAAATATATTTAAAAGGATAAAATATATTTAATTGCTAACCATTAATGGTGATATAATCTGAGGTATTACTAAATAAGACGTGTAAAATGAGAAAAATGTGGGCCAAAATAAAGATCTTGGAGCATGGTAACAATGATGGTCATTCAATGTAATCATAATACCTAGAAAATTCATTTTTTATTGATAATACATTTTTGTGAGCATCAACCCATTTCATCCATTGCTCTTATAAAATATGATGTTGAGGATGTATAAAAACTTGATAAAATTAGTTTACTCAAGACAAACTAGCTAGAGGAGTAGTTTTAGCTTGAGAACACAATATTTCATAATGGTCTTGTACAAGATATTTAATAATGTGATAGACTTGGACTAGTTGGATATTTCCTTTAGTTCACCAACATTGGTTGTCAACATAATATTATCTTTCTTGATTATTTTTTCTAAATAATTTACTTTAAAATTTTTTGAGATGGACCACACAAAGGTCTTCACACACAATATAACATTTTTTGTAGAACTCACATCAAAATCCATATAAGCTATGGGATTTTTTATTGCATATAATGAATTATGACCTCACACAAATCTTCCTTATTGAGAAGTTCATCACAAAGAATATGCTGATATTTTGAAATTTTAGAAGGAACCACAATTAGTCATTATTAAAAATTAATTTTTTGAAGTGGATTATATTCTTGAGTATTAAAAATTCTCTTCTAATGCCAAATAAAGGTGTGAAGAATCTCTATAAACTTAGGAAATATTTTTCCCCTCATTTATATTTTTAATGGATTGATATGTATGATGAGCTCTTAAAGCCTAAATGTATCCTTTAAAGACCTTTTACTCAATCTTAATCTAATGAAGCCAAAATTTTATTTTGGAAACATGAGTAGAGTGGGCATATAGAACATATTTTGTGTGCTGAAGAACAATTGTGAAAGGTTGATCTTCCATATGAAAGGTCTAAGGTTCTAATGTGGTATTGAATTGATAAATAATTGAGGTGGTGGCCTTGTAAGTGTAATGGTAGCAATGCTCAAGATGACCAATATAAATAGGGAGGAAGTATTAATATTGAATGTGAGATGACCTTGTGAGTAAGAAATGACATGTTGTAAAAAGTTAGTCTTTATTACCTTTGATTTGGTAAGTTTCTACTGAATACAAAACCATATTACAAAGTGTTGTAAAATGAAAACCATTAACATGGGCTCCATTAGCAAAGAGTAAAATTAAGAAAGATAAATGAATGATTAATTGCATCACATTGCTTTATCAATCCACTCGAGTAACACATGAATTCTAGCTTTAAGGTTACTCCATATATAACACATTATATGATAATTGTAGTGACTAGTATTGGGATGAAAAAAACCTATTTTTTATGCATAACCATGTCTCTCTATTTATTTTTGTCTAATCCATAGGAAAGGACCAAAATTTATCTTATGTTATTTGAACCATATTAAAATCATGAAATAAAATAAATTTTGAAATGAAAATTTAAGTATTGATCTATCTATAATTGGAAGATCTATCAACAATATAATTTGAGGCATCAAAGGGTGTTTATTAATTTTATAAATAGCCCACAATACTTGGTTGGTTGGGTCACATTCTTGATCAACTAACTATTATGCCACAAAGAATAGAGAAAGGTGAAAAAATCACCATGATATACTTTATGATTGGTACATAAAAATGGCTAGAAGGTCAAGAAATAAAAACACTAAAAAAAATTAAAATTTGTAGTTAAATAATATGTAGCTATAGAAAATATTGATAAGAGTCATAAATATAATACTTATGTGGGTGGTCCATTATACCTGAAATTTCCTAGAATAAATATTTCATGAACAAGTGTTAATAGTCATCTCCCTATTATCTAAACCATCTAGAGTTGAGTATTTATTCTACAAAAAATATTCCATTGAATTGAAGGTACATATCTAGATGGAAATAATAACCTTATTCTAACAACCTTAGTGGGTTGTGGGATATATACTATGTAGTTGGGGTGAGGGAGTACATCAAGTAATGGTAGATTTTGAGATGAAAAAATGGAATCCTTTAATTATTATTGATATAAATTTTCCTCACCCAATGTATCCCAAGAAGGGAGTCAAGAAATTTCCTTTTTTTAGATTTTTTAAATTTATACTTTGATTTTTGAGGATTGACCCCCAAAACATGAGGATGGATTAGTTGAGGGGTTCATATTTCAACAATTCATGCCTATGCAATTCACTGGTATAGACCAACCTTCTTTTTTATTTATGGAAGGTAGAGATCCAAAAGTGGGTTGAGTGATAGGTTTAGAATAGGGAGATGCCAAATAGAAATCCTAGAACTTATAGTCAGAAGATTGGAAAGGATAGTAAGTATTGGGAAAATATACTAAAGAACATGTTGAGTATATCTTGTCTTTTAGAGACCCACTTTTACACAAGATATCTTTGATGTTCAAGTAGAGGCTTTTTTTGGTTCAACACACACAAGAAAGCCTAAATAGATAGCTAATTGTGACCCAAAAAGTCCAACATGACAAGTGTAAATCAAGAATATCCATCCTGATGAGGACATAGTGATTTTCATTAGAGACAATGAAATCTCTATATTCTAGAGTAGGAAAATAAGCAAGGAAGAGAAGGCAGTAAATTAATGAAAATGTTAAAGGATCACTTTAGTATCGTTGTATTTAGAAAAATAAAAGAGAAAAAATGACATCAAGGGAATAAAATGTGAAACCTAGACCTTCGTGACTTCGTCTTTCAAAATGTTTTCAAGGGATACCCTTCCTCCAAAACATCCTATTAAAGTACAGTTCTATAATCAAGGACATGAATTGTCAAAATTTAGAATGTGGAGAACCACATCTTGGGGTGTTTTAGTAGACATATCTCATAGAATAGTTTGGGAATTTTTTTTTGGCTATGTTGAGTGAGGCTACCATTATCATGCATCATGAAACCTTCAACTCCTACAATAATTATGGAGTGACAATGTTGAGGTTATTTAAAGAGGTAGAAAGATCTAGGAGGCATGGTAAACAAAATTAATTACAATAAATGTACAAAATTATGACCAACTCCTACTTCAGAAGAAGCAATATGAACATCAAGCAGATGCAAGCCAAAACTCTAAAAAAAATCACTCTTTACAAGTTCTTTTTGTAAGATCAACATTGTTATGATTTTTTTTATTTATAATCAATTATGTGTACATGATAATGTGATGCTTTCTTTCTATGTTAGGTTCATCCACATCTTCCCTTTTTTTGTTTATTTTTATTTTCACTACTTATTATCAAATATATTTTATATTTCCTTCTTGTTTTGATTTGCATTTTAAATATCATTTTGATTTCTCACTTCTCTCCCTTCACTTTTTTCTTCTTGCTACTGCTTTTCTTATTAGTAAATTCTCTATCTATTTAAATTGTGAAAAACATGCAATTCCATTATAATTTTTCTCATCTTAATGATAGATCATGAATGCAATTAAAATTATTGATAAAAAATAACTACACAATTATTACCACAAATGTTCACAATTATTTACATGAGTTATAAAAATATAATATTTATTCTAAATTTCAACATATTACAACATTTTATTTTTTAATATTTTAAAAAATTAAAATTGAAAAAAAATAAAAAATTGATGAAGTCTTTTATATAAAACACAATTTAAATAGTAGTGTTGTTATCAAACTAAAATTCTATAACAATTAAAAGCAACCCAAATAACTATCATATCTATTTCAGATCTATTATCTCTATTAGATATTCAGTAACTATCTATTTCAGATCTATTATCTCTATTAGATATTCAGTAACTTAATTTTCCAATAGTACTTGGAATTATTCTCCCATTTGATATTAAACATTATAGCAACCCAAATAATTATCATATCTATTTCAGATCTATTATCTCTATTACATATTCAGTAACTTAATTTTGCAATAGTACTTGGAATTATTCTCCCATTTGATATTAAACATTTTTTAGCAAATACATTTTAATAGGTTTAAAACTGAAGTACAGTCCAACTGAATAATCTGTGACCGAAACCAGCTTTATTATATAATTCATAGCATAGCCTTGCTACTACTGCTGTTGGTCTAGATTAATCTAGAAACCCTTAGTTCTGAGGTCCGTGGCCATGGTCAGGAGGACCACCCCAACCTCCCCGACCACCATGCCCACCACCACCATACCCACCACGTCCACCATCGTGTCCACCACCACCATACCCACCACGTCCACCATCGTGTCCACCACCACCGTACCCACCATGTCCACCACCGCCATACCCACCATGTCCACCACCGCCATATCCACCGTGTCGACCACCGTCATACCCACCACCACGGCGCCCACCATCATAATATCCCTCTTCCGCCACCGCGCCGTCAAGCAGAGTCCATACAAATATAAGGCCCAGCAAAATATAGCATATTATCTTCGTACGAGACGCCATTACTCTTTCCCAAACATTCACAGATAAACAACCCGCTTTGAGAAGCTCCAGAATGGAATTCCCTATTTATAGCGTATCACTCAAGCGATCTACATTATCATCAGGCAAAACAATTTTACCAGAAGATATTGATACCTGCTTTTATCGATTGTCTAGTAAAATATGAAGGTTCGAAGCCCTACATTTTGGACATTCAAGGACATTTGCTATCATCCTCATCCACCGTTTATTATTGGTTTTATCGAACGCCTTATTTTACCTCCAAAGCCTACGCGGCGAGCTCTGATCCACATAAACAAATCATCGGTAAAATTGATAACAGTCCATCGAAAGATTTAATCATTGTTCTGAACAAATGCACAATAGATTAAATTCTCACTGACAAGTATCCCGAATTGGTTATGTATGGTGACTCCGCAGATGGACCCATTGCCATTAATAGAAAGAAACAAATATAGTTGTTTTATTCACCAATGACATTAATATCTCAATCCATCATCAACCCCTTCTACGACAACAAATTCCAGAATACACTGAAATCTGAATCCATTATCATCAGTTGCTTTGGCCTTCATATATCGAAACACACCTAATTACCATTTTAAAAATATTTAATAGTTTGGACATGGGCTGTCTGGTTGTGTGCTGTCGAAATACATTGAATTGCAAATGGTGCTCTCGATGTCGGCCACCGAGTGACGCAAGTAAATCTCCGTTTTTTGTTGGCATCAATGCTAACATTGACAATAGTTTGCATAATGTGTCTGACACTTGGGAGTGCGAGCTTTTTTCCCGGTCAGGGATGGGGTGTGGGCTATCCAGTATGAACCCATACCATATGACTGTTAGGTTTGTCAGAATTCAAATCAAGTCAGGAAAAAGAAGTTTCTGTGTTCTCTTTTCATTCACCCGGTATTTATTAATTGTAGTTTTTTCTGCCAGTATTTTGCCGACGGATACTGCGATGCCATTTGCAGCACGGATCGTCACTAGCCATCGAAGTTTTCACTCGCAAGCAAACATTTTAGTAGCAGAGGGGCTCGCTAATTTTGTGGATATGTAGTGGTTACTTTATTCTAAGGATTTTTATTTTATTTTTGGAATGTGAAATGGTTTTTTTTAATTTATAATTAAGATTTGCAGGTATGATTGATACAGCTTGTCACATCACAGTTTCTAGTGAGAAGTGTTTTTAAAATGTTTTTTTAAAGATTTGAGGAGAACTTAATCATGTAATCATTAATAATTTAAAAATATATATTTATCATTAATAAAAATATCATCTTCTTATATAATTTTTGTGCAATCTCAATAGACCAATGAACAAAAGAATTTGGAAGTTAATATAAAACATTTGTCTATTTAATTTTTGTCTCATCAATTTTATTTTTGGTTTTAATAATAATGTAGTTTTATATATGAAATTTTGATTTTCTTTTAATTATATTTATTTATATTTTCATGATTTCTTTTAATTATCAATTATTCATTTAAAATAATATGTAAGTACGAATCATATTTAAATATCTATGAAAATTTAAAAGGAAGCATAAATTGACAATAAGATATATATACTAACTTTGTGAATTATGATGAATGAATTAAAACTTGAGAATTTTAAGTAAGATTAAAAGCCATATGGTAAAATTACGATGAATGAATAAAATATAAGGAATTTTAAGTGAAGGTGGTTGAATCAAGGAAAATTTAAAATGAGGAAAATTAAGCGCAAAATAATTGATTTAAACTAAAATTTTAAAACTTTGCTTGGGTCTAAAGTCTAGTAAAATATAATATGCACCCTTTTATTGATTGTGTATTAAATATGTTAAGAAATGTTTACAAATTTTCTTGGGCCTAAATATTAAATGCACCCTTTCAATTGATTGTGCATTAAACATGTCAAGAATTAGACATAAGGAGAAAATTGTATGATCACGAGGAAAAAAACTATAGAATTGTTAAAGATAACATGGTGTGATAAACATCAGATAACATGAGAATGATGTGATCATGAAAGTGTATATAGTACAAGAGGAAGAAAACTATCCCCAATGTTGCACTAATGAAAGTGTTAAGTGGGAAATGTGAATCTAGATCTAAGCAAACAAATTAACCTAGATCTACCTTTCCCTTTGCTTTAGCATTGGGAAACAAACCAACTAGCATTTGATGATTGGATAACTACCTAAAAGGAGAGAAAATTTGCTAGGGTCATGTTCCTTTGTTATAAAGAGGGAATATTTTATGTGTGATTTGATTAATGCGATTGAAACCAACCCTAGATCTAAAAATATGAATGATCACATAGATAAAAATAGAAATTTATAGAAATGGGTAGAAATTTGAGATGTGCAAACAAAGGGGCACCTATGGTTAAATGATGAGCCTGAAATGCAGGGACATAGGCATTGGAAACCCTAGCCCAAGTATTTTCAGATGTTCAATATTTAGATAAATCCTATACAATCTACTATTCTCTTTTGCAACCTAATTTTGACAAAAGTTTTGGATCTAACCTGTAGACAAAAAATATGGAAAATGTTGTGTTGCATAGGATTTTACCTTAGTCAAGCCTCTCTATTGGTGTTCCCACCTCCACAATAGAAAATTATGATGATATAAATCTCATTCCCTTGTGGGGGTAAAGGAAAAATAAATAATAATGATTGTAATTTAAAGGAACAACATAAGACAATGTTACCTTAGGCATGAAAGCCTTGTTGAAGTGATCTCACAACACATGTTTCCATAAAAGAGTTTATGAAGAATGAATAAATTGCATTAAATAACTACAAGGTTTAGTTCACATAACACAATGTTAGTGTATATTTTACATACACATAGGATTTAAACCTACTTAGGCATCCCTTAACACTTGCTCATGTGATGTGTCAATTTAGTTTGGAGTCTTTAGAGGTGTTGACTCATGTTTGACATATCACACTACTATGGTGTAGGAAATTCACCACCACTCCATGTCTGAGGAGTGATATCTTCATTTCATGGAGGTTAGGTGCCTTTCTTCTCTCTTTATATCTATGCTTGTTCAATCTATCATATCTAGTTGACTTTATGCATACTTTGTGTTGTTCATTTATGCTTGTTATTTTATCTATGTAATTTGTAGGCTTGTACATGGTATTACAATAGTTGGAGATAATTTCAGGCTACAAGTAATAATAGATCTACCATCTATCCACCTTTGTTGTGTTTGAATATTTCTAAGAGGCATGATTTTATTTGATTTGTAGATCCCACTATGAAATTCAATTTTTATGGATTAAATATCTATAGACCCATGATTTCTTCACTTGGTGTATTAGGCATTAATCCCCTCAGGCATGATTTGGAAGGGTAATAGGAATGCTAGCCATGATTTAAATGTGTAAGGATAGGTCATTATCATTCATTGGTAGGGAAGGTTACATTTGCATGTTGCATGGTTTCATTGGTTGTAGGCCACTAATTTTTAGGTGAAAATGGGTGCTACTATTAATTGCTAATTTCTGCCAATTACAGAGGTCATTAAAGACTCTAGGGTATATGTCAGTGGTGGAGGGGGGAAGCCATCAGCAGTTTTAGTGCAAGGTAATATGGAGTTTTAACCCCTAGTTCATTCTAGCCCAAGGGGGCTTAATTTCTCCTTCTTCTTTTTCTTTTTCTCTCAAATATTTGGTGGAAAATTTATCTTTCAAAAATCTAAATTTTTGCAAGAAGGCAAGTTTAATTTGTAAAGGTGGAAAACTTCAAAGCTTCATAAATTTTTCTTGAAAACTTAGATTTGTGTACTATTTTTCTTATGTTACAGGTACCTCATTAGGTTTTGTATTTGACACCCATCCATTCATCCATCATTTTATTCTTCATCAAGTTTTTAGCTTCTCCCTAACTTGATCTTAAGGGGGGATGTTGGATTAATTAGGACATCACTTGATAATTAATTATTATGTCCTTTATTACTTTATTCACATAAGCTAAACTTATGAGTGCCTTCTTATTTAATAGATTGGACTAAATATAGGCCAAGTTGTCTCATTACATGAGATTAAGACACTTGTCACAATCTAATCAAATCCTTATTTAGGGTTTTATTTTTTATTATTTTATGAGAATTCACATTCAATGTAATCATTAATTCAATTCAATGTAATTACAATTGCAAGTTAATCTCAATATCAAATACTTGTGTGATAATTGAGTGGATTTAGCCATATCTCTCTTGGTTGCATAGAAAATCAATAGCTTTGATCTCTTATTTGTGGTAGGAATTTTAGTTACAAGTGATTTTTGGGAGTTGTGGGGTTCAATAACAAGTACAATACTTTATGACTATTGAGGATAATTTTCATCCTAAGAAATTTAAGAAAATTTTATTGGGACACATCACTAATCACGTAATAAAACCATATGCCATGAGAAAAAATTAGGATGAAAAGCCTTGAAGAAGTCATGCATCCAACCCAAGCCTTCTTGAGTTCTAGTGCAAGACAAAAATATATGCTTGAGAGTCTCTAGTTTTCTATAAAATGGACAAACCAAGGTTGTAAACTTTTACATGGGATGAAAGCTAGCTAAACAAGAATTTTTTACATAATGCATCAGTTGAAATAAGAAAATTTAGGCTAAAAAATGGTTACCAATATAGGTTAAAACCATCAACCCCAAGTGAAGGAGAATAATATAAGCACTAATGGTGGCTTTATTGGTCTACCACTAGGAGAGGAGGCATAAGCCACAAGTATCCCTTGTTGGTTACAATTATAAAATTATGTTTCATGATACCATTTACAATATTTTCACTAGTCTAGATGTACCTAACCGTAGATTTTTGAAACATATGGAAAGAGATTGCATGAATAATAATATATAAGGTGTCCTAATCTTAATTGGATAGCTAGAATTTTTACTTACACTCTTGAGCTAGATAGAAAATTTTGAATGACTATATCAAAGAGGTCCACAAGAGTTTTTATTACTCTATTGAAGTATTTCAAAGCATGAACCCAAGGGGATTAGACAAGATGATTAACTTCACTAGATAAAACAAAATAATTTCAATTAGCCTACTAGTCAATTAAGAGGCAATTGTAGAATTCATTACTAGGTTAAAAAATATAGGGCATGATGGAAACCTAGGAACCATTGTACTATACAACTCAAATGATCCACTTAACATAAAGAGGAATGTGATGATAATAGGTTGAAAGTATTCATAAAAAACCAAAATCATGAGGGAGATATTATGATTCTAGGAATGTTGATGAAATACTTTATTCCAAACCATAAATGCTCAAATAAATTCCTTTTGTAGCATCTCAACTCTTTGATAAGAGGTCTTAGAAGGGATCGAAGAAGAGGAGTAATAAATATGGTTTTTTTTTTTTTTTTTAGAGAACACCTAGAATTTTCTAGCGATTGAGAGAGGCTTAGTGATATAATAGCTTATCTTTTTAATTTTAATAATAAAATATTTCCATTAGATAATAGGTGAGGCCTAAAAAGTAAAGGGAATGCCCAAAAATATAGATAATTTTGAAAGGTCAATATACTTTCAACTAAAATAATCTAACCAACTAGGTTTGGGAAGATGAATACCTATAGCATTAAGTAATTTAGCATTGAATACTCAAGATAAAGGATTTGTATAATGTATGAAATAAAATAAGGGAATGTTTGATATTACTCTTGTTCGTAGGAACGGTGAGAAAATAATCATGAAAAAAAAATCTATTTACTAGTTGGGTAGACAAATTAGGCATGGAAATACCTTTAACAAGGTTCATGGAGACAATATGGGCTAAAATATTGTCAAATTATTAAATAACAAGCACATCAATTTTAGGAGATACCTTCATAGATACATCAAAAAGACTAAAAGATATCCAATAACTAATTGTTAATAGTGATACAAGATGAAAAAAATAGTGAATAACATATGTACAAAATGAGAAATATGTGGTCAAAAACCAAGAGCTTGAAGCATGGTAAGATTGAAGGGTCATTCAATAATTATTATACCCCCAAAAAAACCATTTTGATTAATATTACAAGTTGTTGAGAGCATCAAACCTACTCCATCCTTTTTGAAAATGATGATGTTCTTGTTGGAAGAATAAGGAGTTTGTCATTGATGCATTTGTTTGCAACATGATCTCGAGGGATAAGTGAAGTGAATTACAATGTTTTCATTAATGTCAAAATTGTATTTTGGTATGAGGACCATTATGTATATTAGTTTGTAAAGCTTGAAATTTTTTGAAGATGGTAATCTAGTGGGAATTTGCAAGAAGGTTTGACCTGGTGAATGCAATTGATATGGAAATTGACTAAGTGTGAATATACATAATTTTGTGTACAAGACATCCAGTTATTTGGTCTATATTGATTTGTTGTGTAGTATCTTTCTCTCTACATTTGAAATATTTTCCTTAGATATTAGAGAATATTGAATCTAGAGTTTCATATTTTTTGGGATTTTGGTGAAGAAGTTATGAGTGATAGATGTTCAATTTGACAATAACAAAGCTTTCCAATTTAGTGTACATGTTTTGGTGAATATGCTCTTCTCCATGAATTTAAATCTAGCTTTGTGGATTTGGGGAGATGTTGAAAAGTGTCATTAGAACCTATATTATAAGTGGCATAGAGTTTGGAGGTCCACATGTCTATTTTTGGTTGTACAGTTAGTAAAATTTGATTATAAGTCATTACTGGTGTCGAACTAATAAATTTTGTATATTGAAAAGTTTGAATAAGTAGTAATCTATGTTATGTTAGAGCTTTTGTGGGTTCATGCTGACCTATTTTGATTTTTTATGAGTTTTGGATCTTGGTTGCCACAAAGTGTGTATTTATGTATCTTGAGCTGATAAGGTAAAATTGGTATGATACATCTAATTATGCTAACCTAATTGATGTTGTAGGAATTTGTGGATGAAGAAGATATATATGTAATTTATTTTTCAATATTTTGGTGCTAGTGAATTGATATGATGTGTATTTGATGTAAATTACGTGAGTATAAGGTAAATGTAGAGAAGAGTAGAGTGTTAGTGAAAATCAATATGAAGTGTGTCAATTTAGTATATTGAGCTTCAATGGAACTGTAATTCATTCATATGAAAGATTCAATTGTAAAAGTTAAAAATTGGCTATGAGACACCCCTCTATTCTATATTTTCTTCTTTTAGTGGGTAGTGAGTCCACTTGGATAGTGATTCCACTTGTAGTGAGCACTTCTATAATATCTTCTAACTGGTTATAATATTTTGTGAGCTAATCCTCACTGCAGTATTTCCCATTTTGGGTTTTCCATGTAAAAATTTGGTGTTCATGTGTTATGTGATGTTGATGGTTTCGTTCATACTTTCCTTCCCTATTACAAATTAAATATGCTATATGGAATGAATGTTTAAATGCTTAATTGGTTTAAAAGAATATTTATTTACCCCCATCTTAGCATTCTAGGTGTTCAACAATTGGTATTAGAGATTGGTTCCTTGGAAGGATCTTAACTACTTGGGAAAGATCTTGGAGGTTGAACACATGGTTGTTAGATAATTTCTTACTCCTTTGAAAGAGATACCTAGTATTGATTTTATAGAAGAAGAGTGCATGGTTGACATGAATGGAGAACTCATAATAGCCCTTGAAGATCTAGAAAAAAATTCAAAGTGAGAAAAAAGATATGGAGGAAAATGTCAAAGAAGTAGGTGAATGCATAAGAAAGATGAGAGAGAAAATCAAGAATTTCAGGGAAAGACATAAGGAGGTTAATGAGTAGATAAAGAAAAAAATTGAGAGAACTACTAGTTTGAAGGGTGCAAGTTGAAGAATGAATAAGGGTTAAGGAATGTCTGAATGCAAAGATGAAAAGAAAATCTAAGGAATGTTCAAAACTTGAAGAAGAAGCTATGAACTTAAGATCAAATCTTAAAAAATCAAAGAATCATGAGTACAAAATCAAGATGAGCTCTATAGATCTTGATGAAATTATTGCAAATAAGTTAAAGGATCTAAAGGAAAATGTGGATTAGGGTTTGAGATAAGATAAATATCAAAGACATATCAAACTCCAAATCAAGTTCAGAAGAAGACTGAAGACAAGAAGATCAATGGAAAACATATTTGGAATTAAAGGAAGGACTTCAAAAAACCACATATCAAACAACCAAATGCACAAAGGTACCCATATTTTAATGGTTTGAAATATTCTTACAATAAATTTAGACATAAGGCTATGGAATGTAGAAGAAAAATGAATCAAAATGTTTAATATTTCTTTGGTCAATATGCTTTACATGTAAAGAGATTTGGTCATAAGGCTAATGAATACACAAGTCAAATGATGAATGGCTATAACAATGGTATGAGGGTTCAATATTTTAATAGCTATTTTAATACATGCAATAGATTTGGACAAAAAGGTAATTAATGTAGCTCTAGATTGAATGGAAGCAAGTTTGTTCAAAAGAATGTCGTATGTTACAATTATAGTAGACCTGGACATATCTCTAAGTTTTGCAAATGCAAGGATGTAAAGAAGGATAAACCAATAAAGAAGAATGATCTAGTAGAAAAGGTTGATCCATTAGAGGTGAAGAAAGAGAAGGACAATATTTAGAAAAAAGAAGGAAGAGATAGAGGTTAAGGTTGAGCCAGTACCAACATCCATTATAGATGTATCCTTCAAAAACTAAGTTCAGAGCTTTTTCTCAAGGGGAGCTCTAATGGAAAATATTTCATCCCCTGTCGGAGAAATGGTGCTAATGCTTCAACATGTGCATATGAGGTGTGAATGAATGTGCTTGATCTACTGGAGAATATCTCAGAAGAAAGTGTTATGATGCAAAAATTTGTGGAGAATTTGAAGTTGATTGTGTAGTGTAGTTAGGGTTTTCACCAGCTTTTCAATTTATGAATTCAATGTGAAATTAGGTCATGAGGGAAGGTTTATAAGCGATATCACCTAATAAAATTAATTTACAAATGATTATGGAAGGAGTGAAGAGTAGATGAGGAGAAAAGTAGTGTGATTGAAGCATTTGAGATATGGTAAGTGAAACTGTAACTAGACAAGAATTTTAAAGGTATTTATAGTATCTATTTTCTCTAGTTTTTAAGAAAGTGTCTTGAATCAATTGAAATGGCTACTCCAATATTTTTTGAGGTCTTAGAATGACCCTAAAAAAATTTAAGAAATATCTTGATAAATCTATGGAGGTTGACTCGAATGACGCGTTATCGAGGGTCCCATATGGTGTCTTGAACACTGAGGACATAAGGATTTACATTCATGAGAAATTGGAAGAATATGACCACTTGAACCTAGGTGATGTGTGGGTGAAAGAACTCACTAGTGACAATTTTGTATTAAATCCTAAATATTAGAATTTGTTAATGAAGAAACTTGATGTATGGTAAGGGTTTCCCATCTTTTGCCATGATCATGTTTGTAGAAGAATTGAACTTGTAGTGTCAAAAAATATCGTTAGTGACATTTTCACATTTGTTTGGTCCCTCTTTATAAAATTGAGCTTAATGATCCCTTGACTTAGTGTTGTAATCTGTTTAACACACTCACATTAGGTATTGGGCCCTTATAAACTTAATTGACTTAATTTTACCTTATTTAGAGTGTTGTAAAGTGTTGTAATATTTTTTCACACTTTTCTATGGTTTTATTAAATAATTGAACTTATTTATGCTTTAATTGGTCTTATTTTGCATCCACAATCCTTAATTAATGCATCTTTTCAAGGATAATGCTGACATAAATCAACATCCAATCATAATTCAAGTGTTTTTAAGTTGTTTGGACTAGATTTAGTGATTTGAGACTTATACACCACCTTGGGCATATGATTCATACCTAGGGTTTTGGGTTTTTATATGGATTTTACATCTTTCTAAGCATTTTTTTAAATGTGTCCCATAATTATGCCTAATGGGACTCATATGCCACTTTTGGCATATGAGTTCTGTGTGGCCCAAAATTAAATTAAATTCAAATTCTTTGTAGGATTTTATCCTCCTAGATCTGAGTTAGCTGGTAGTGTTGTAATTTCAACAAATTAGGCATAAAAAAGTATAAATACAAGGTTATTTCACTCATTTTCACCTAAGCATTCAAGAGATCATCCTATGCCTTCATGTGTTCATGATTTATAGAGAATTGGAGTTCACAAGAGAATTCAAGTGCTTATAAGAGCACTCAAGAGTCTTTGATATATCATTATCAAGTGTTATTTAGGCATCAAGCATCATGTCAAAGTATTCATGAATCATGTTTGTTTTTGAGCTAACATTTGTGATGTAGGGTTTCATGATTCAAGTTAGCATTCAATTCAAGATCTATTGCATTCAAGAAAGAGTCAAGTTCTATATCCATTGGATCCATTTAATACATGTTTGCAACACTTTACTTCTAGGGATTGGTGAGTTACAACATTACATTTTGTTCACTCATCATTATCTTTTCCTATTTCATTTCAAGGTTTGATTAACAAAATGTGGTTTGACCAAGGCAAACCCCTTTCTACTAACAAAAAAAAATTTCCCCCTTTCTTTAGTGTGTGATTTGTAGATTTAGATTGAAGACATATTGAAGAGAAAGTTTGGGGAAAGTTGTAAGATTTTTTAATGTTGTGAAAGTTGTCACCTTGCATTAGAGATCATTGGACAACATCTACAAGATACAAATTGAAGATTCAAATCCAAAAATTAGGTGGAAAAGATAGAGAAAACCTTGAAGAGTGGAATTATACTTTGAATTTTTAGAAAACCCTATGTGGACTTATACACCAATTCTGGTGTATGAGTCCTAGTTTGGTCAAATTTGCATGTTTCAAAAGTTCTAAACACCTCTCTCCCAGATTTCAGTTTTTGCCCAAAAACCCTAATCAGGGACAAAATCACTGAGATTGATGTATGAGTCCCATAAGGCTTTAAAATCAATTTTTTTAGCATTTCAGGACTTCATCCAATCTTCTTCAAGTTTCTAGGTGTACACCTTTAATCTCCCAACATTTTTTTTTATTTACATGCATTTTTAGGCCATTTAGTGAAGTCTTGCATCATATTAAGGTTAAGCATTATATATTGAATTTAATTTAACATTCCAAGCCTTGGCTTGGTGTTGAACCCCTCAGTCTATAATCATACCCTAGGATATCCCTATTGCAAGATCTCTTTCACCTTTGTATATTATAGATTGAGATCTTTAGGGTTTTCCTTAAATGAGAGAGTCTGGAGATTGTTATTCTATCTCCCAAGTATAGAACCACCAAAATTCAAGCTTTTATTTTGGTTAACCTACATTTAGAACATCATAATTTTGATCTGGACTGCATCATCATCCTAGATCTTGCTTGCATTAACTTTGTATTAGGTTTTGCACTAGTTAATTAGAATTCTAGGGTTTCTAAATCTTGCATTAGTGAAAGTGCATATAGCTTGCATTTTTGCATCTTACATCATTGAAAATTATCTAAAAACTACATTTTCACTTAGGTTACAAATCATACAAACTAGAAAGCATAAAAATCACTTAAATTTATTTGAAAATCTTGAAAAAAAACCCTCACCGGGAATGATTTAGTCCTAGTGCACATTTTAAATTGTATTTTCTAGAATTCAATATTTTTTTGAGCTTCTATTTGATATTAATAACTTTATGTTTTATTTTATAGAATTTTTGTTATATACATTTTATTGAATTTTTCTTACATTGCATTTGCATTAATCTTGCATTTAGTATCCCTTGTGTGAGGATTTCTACTTTGTGTCCTATTTATAATAATCTAGTCAAACAAATCTCAAGATTGATGTCATCTCGTGATAGTACAATCATCATGGATCTTGTGTTATCTAGCTCTTTCACTCCTATTATTGACACTAGTTCACTAGGTATGGACCATATTGTCAACAATTCATTACCTTCAAGTAGTGTGACATATGTTGAAATAATGGTTTCTAGTATTCCACAAGAAAACATAATCCAAATTAATGAAGAATTAGAAAACCTACAAAATCAAATAAGTACTGAGAACATTTCAAACACTACTATCCCTACCATAGATAACATTCATCACATGCTTGAAAGTGAAGACATACTCTACCTTGTGTGTAACATAGTTCAAATATTTGGAAAAAACTTTACCTCAAACACTAGTTGTCCTTTACCTATGAAGAATGTTGCAAGATAAGGATGAAATAAAATTCCTCCTCCCACAACAATTGCCTCTATTCCTACCTATACCAACACTCAAGTTACAACAACAATTCAATCGACTAGTAATGTGATCCCTTCCTTAGGTATTTCTACTAGCATCCCAAGTACCTTTGTGGCATCGCATGTCATATCCCCTACCACTTTACCAACAATAATCATTCTATTAACTTGTGCTTCAAAAAAATACACACCTCCGTCATTTTAACCTCCATCTCATAACACAAGCAATGCCCCTCTCATAAACCAAGTTTTCCAAATTGTTTCATCCCTTCAAAAATAAGTTTCCACTATCAACAAAAATCAAAATGGCCCACCTACATATTACGTCAAAAGAAGTCCCTTATCCTTGGAGATATTGTGAAAAATGATGTAAAAATGTGTAGAGGTTCTTAGATTCAAGAAATATGGGGGGGAAGGAGATCCTTCTAAACATGTTTCTGATTATACAAGAATATGCAGTGACTTTGTTCTTGATGACAAACTCTTGGAAAAAGCTTTTCCCTAGATCCTTGAAGGATATTGCATTAGAATGGTTTTCTTCATTATGGAACAACTCAATTTGTTCATTCAATGAACTTGTTGAGGCATTTATAAACCATTTCCATTTTCTTATGACTACGAAGATGACCTTGGAAAATTTGATGAGATGTAAACAAAAAGAAGAAGAAAAGATTACTGACTTTATTTCATGCTATCAATCACTTTATTCCAAAATCATTGTAAAATTTTTTGACCCTCACCTTCAAAATATTTTCATAGAGAATTTGAAAAGTAAGATACAAGAGAATCTTACCATGATTAAATTCCCCTCCTTCATGCACTTATGTGTTTCCATATACGATTATCAAAACTTAGTTAGTAGTCGTGATACAAAATCCACCTCTAGCCAAACTGAGAAGTCTAAGTCTGCAAACCAAAACAATTATCAAACTTTTAGATTCCTTCAACTTAATCCCCCTCAACAAACAAGTCAAAATACCAATACCCAAGTAGCAGTCGTAAAAGAAATGATACCCTTTAACTATGGGGACTCAAAAAGACAATTCACTCCCCTACTCAATACCCTTCATAGCACAATGTCACAAATTTTAGAACAACAAATGATTATATTACCTCCCATAAAAATACCCAATACTAATAAGCCTCTACCTCTGAACTTTAGATAAAATGCTTATTATCATTATCACCAGAAAAACAGACATGTTACGAAACATTGTAAGCATCTTAAACATGTTGTGCAAGACCTCAATTATTCTAGTCAGCTTTCCATTGGAGGTGTTAATGATCAAGGAAATGAGTCTATTTCCCCTCCTAACCAAAACTTGCAAATCTTTACCAACCCCATGTTGAAATATAATATTTCATTTGTCAAAGCTAGTGAAACTACAAAGACTGATGTGATGAATGCTGACACAAATGATGAGAACATAGATATAATTCATCAAAGTCTTATGGATACTAATCAACAAGAAAAAAAATCCTATCAATTTCTTGGTTGCATTGGTTGAAAATCAGCATCATAAGGGATGAACTAAAAATCCTCTTGAAATTTCTTTCTCCTCTAAAGATATATTTAAACATTCACTTGATGGTCCTCTTTACATAGTCGACCGAATCTATGATAAGCCCACTAATGGGATATAAATAGATCTTGTCTATGAAGAGAATGTGATCACTGAGGAATTCTTACTTCTACATGGGATTTATCAAGAAATATATGAAAAAACAAAAGCATGGATTAAGACACATAATTGTTTGAGTTTCCCTATGATGGGATCAATCACCTTACCTCTAAAAGTATGACTTAAGACACTAGACATCTCATTCTCCATCATATAGAAATTAGATGAATTATGTGTGAAACTTGTTCACCCATGGCTATGATCCATGGGAGTGGTCCTATCGGTTGTGCAAAAATCCTTAAAGTTTCCCTTTGACAATGAAATTTTCACTGTGCATCATAGTGGCTTTAACCCTTTATCTTGATGTGGAATATTTTCCTTAGAATTCTTTTGGCCCAAGCTTATGGAACCTATTAACCCTCGTGAGGACTTCTTTTTCAAATTCTAACAAAATTTTAAGGAAAAATCCATAGCAAAATTACCCCTTTGAAACATACCTCTACCCACCACTGAGCCTACCATTCTTGATGAAACCATGATCATTGAACTACAAGACATTCCAAACAACCAAGATCAATCTATGACAAAACCTTTTCCTATTTCCTACAAAAGACTAAGAGACAATGAAAACAATCTCATAATGCCTCCTAGAATAATTTTTTTAAAAAAAGTTAAAGATAAAGTGGTTAAACAATTTTCCATTGTTCCTTCCCTTCCTCCCCTTGGGGAAGAAAAGAAACCTATGTTTGATCAATCCGCTCCAACAAAAATGTAACTTAAAAATTGAACTAAAATAAAAAAAGTGTTAGAGAGAGTAGGTGTAGGTGTTGTACTCTTGCTTGAAAGTTAAATGAAGAAAACAACAAAGAAAATAAAAATCTAAACTTGACTGAAGAAATGCATGATGATTCTTCGCCTTCACCAAAACAAAATGATCATATACCACAACTGCAACAAGAGCTAAACCATTCTTTGGAAGTTATCATTCAACCTCTTGTTGTTATTAATTTGGATGACAATGATGAGATTGCAAAGATTTATGAAAAAGTGCATAATGAATTGAATACATTAGTTTCCTCTTCTATGAGCTTAAACGACAATTCTCCTAAGAAGAGTGTTGAACCTAGTGATGGCCCTAGTTTGTCACATGAAATTATCCTTTTGGCTAGTTTTCCATGTATATATGATTAACACAATTGGGATGTGGATGATCTAATCATAGGTTGACTCACATATTCCTTACTAGTCGTTTGCATTATTTCCTTTTTGTGTGTTTTTCTTTGATCTGACTGCATGTGCGTAATGTGATCTCTCATATTTTTATGTTTGATGTATCTCTCTCTTTGTGGTATTCCTCTATTTGTACTTTCATTCTTCTCTATGTCGTAAATATTTATCTTTTCCTTCATCTTTTTCATTTGTCTTGTGTTTTCCTTTTGGGGATGAGGCAAGGCATCAAGACATTCATGTCTCTTCCATTTTGACTTGGAAAAGCTTTTCCTTTATCTTATCTTGTTCTATGTTCTCCTTTTGGGGATGATGCAAGGCATCGAGACATAAAGGTCTCTTCCATATTTACACAAAAGGTTTTTCTCTATTTTCACTCTTTTTGTGTCATTTGTCTAGTTCTATGACCATTTAGGGAATGATGACAATGCTAAGCTCTCTAAAAATATTGTACAAGAACATACTAACCCCAAATCCATGGATCCATCATGTGTTTGGAGTTTCATTTTTTGGGGAATCCCTCTCTTTTCTTTTGCATGTTGTAGCTTTACTCAGAAACATATGGCTTGGCGTAGGACTTTTCAAGTTATCTCTCATGTCTTCTTTATTGTTAGCATTTATCATTTTCTAGTTTAAATTAATTTCTCACATGGTGTTATGCAATTTATTTATTTAGTAGGGGAATACATTAACATTATTCTTTTGCATTTGATGTTTCATTGTGTAGTCTTCTTACTTTATGCGATGCATCTTTCATTTTGTGGATAACATTGGGTGTGATATCCTTCAAGAGCATGATCTCTCTTAGCATATTATATACCTCTTAGTGGCTTCATGTGACACATTGCATCCCATAAGTTGTGAATCTTCTATTCTTTGATTGTTTCTCTCTTGGAAATATTAGGCACAATGTTCTCTAAGCTAAATACCTTATGTGAAATAAGCAAGAAACCTTTGAATGTTCCCTATTTTTGCATTTTCAATTTTGGTTATATGGCCACCTTGCATAATACATCTTGCATGCATGTGGATCCATCTTGTTTATTCATTATTTCCAAGCATATAAAGCTTCTCTTTCCTCATGAATCTCAAAGTTCATTATTGTGTGGCACCTTATCAAAGTTATCAGGAGGTATAGCTTTGGTATGGTTTTATGAGAATCCCAACCGAGGCATGAATATCTAATAGCCACACATGTGTGTGTGTGAGTGAGTGCATACCAGCCATGTGTGTATGTGCCTCATCTCTTTCAAATTCTCACTTAGCAAATGACACAAAGTTATTTTTCCTTAGAGTGAGCATGCATTTTTAGAGAAATATCCTAGATTTGATCTGCATCATGCTAGACAAATGGTCGAAGCTTGATCCACCACTTTTGTTTTGTTTTTCTTTTCTTATTACCTTTGGAAATGTATACTTATTCCTTAACAATTCTCTTTATATAATTTTCATGTGTGTTCTTTTATGCCTATGTTGGTTTTCCATGGGATCTTGATGCTGGGGGCTTGATCACCCCTCTTGATCATTGTCATCCCATATTATTGGCATTAGTGCACTTGGACCCCTCTTAAATAAAGTTCATCTACTTTAGTGTGAGTTTGAAGCAAGTTCATCCTCTCACTAAAGTGGGGGCTAAATGTAGTGTTGAAAAATGTTGTCAGTGAAATTTTTACACTTGTTTGGGACCTCCTTATAAAATTGAGCTTATTGATGCCTTGACTTAGTGTTGTAATGTGTTTAACACACTCACATTAGGTCTTGTGCCCTTGTAAACTAAATGGACTTAATTATACCTTATTTAGAGTGTTGTAAAGCTTTGTAACACATTTTCATACTTGTCTATGGTTTTATTAAATAATTTGACTTCTTTATGCTTTAATTGGCCTTATTTTGCATCTACAAGCTTTAATTAATACATATTTTAAAAGATAATCTCAACATAAATCAACATCCAATCATAATTTAGGTGTTTTTAGGTTGTGTGGCCTAAATTTAGTGATTTTGGACTCATATGCCACCTTGGGCGTATGAGTCCCATCTAGGGTTTTGGGTCCTGATCTAGATTTTACACCTTTCTAAGAATTTTTGAAAATGTCTCATAATTATGCCTAATGGGACTCATACACCACTTATGGAATATGAGTCCTATGTGATCCAAAATTAAATTTAATGCAAATTCTTGGAAGGATTTTTTCCTCCTAGATCTAATGTTAGCTTGTAGTGTTTAATTTAGGGAAATTAGGCATAAACAAGTATAAATACAAGGTTATTTTATTCATTTTCACCTAAGCATTCAAGAGATCATCCTAAGCCTTCAAGTGTTCACGTATTATATAAAATTGGATTTCAAAAGAGCATTCAAGAGTCTTTGAGAGGTGATTATCAAGTGTTATTTAAGCATCAAGAATCATGTCAAAGTCTTCATGCATCATGTTTGTTTTTGAGCTAACATTTGTGATGTAGGGTTTCATGATTCAAGCTAGCATTCAATTCAAGATCTATCACATTCAAGCAAGAGTCAAGATCTACATCCATTGGATCCATTTCATACATGTTTGCTACACTTTATTACTATGGTTTGGTGAGTTGCAACATTACATTTTTTTCATTCATCATTCTCTTTTCCTATTTCATTTCAAGGTTTGACCAAGGTAAATCCTTTGCTACTAAAAAAACATTTTTTGCTCTCTTTAGTGTGCAATTTAGAGATTTAGGTTGAAGACATATTGAAGATAAATTTTGGAGAAAGTTGTCAAAGTTGTCACCTTGCATTAAAGATCATTGAAGGACATCTATAGGCTGTAAATTGAAGATTTAGATCAAGAAATGAGGTGGAAATGACATAGTATACCTTGAAGAGCATAATCAGACTTTGAATTTCCATTAAACCTTGACTAATACACCACTTCTATCATATGAGTCCTAGTTTGGTCAAATTTATAGGCTTTAGAAGTTCCAAACACCTCTTTGCTAGATTTCAGTTTCTGCTGAGAAACCCTAATTTGGGACTAAATCACCCAAAATGGCGTATGAGTCCCAATAGGCTTTAAAATTAATGTTTTTAGCACTTCAAGCCTTCATCCAATCTTCTTCAATTTTTCTAGGTGCACACCTTTCATCTCTTAGCTTTTTGTTTTGATTTACATGCATTTTTAGGTCATTTAGTGATGTCTTGCATCATATTAGGGTTAAGCATTAGATCTTGCATTTCATTTGTCTTTCCAAGATCTATCTTGGTGATGAAACCCTTAGTCTATAATAAAACCCTAGGACAACCCTATTGCACAAGATCTCTTTATCCTTTGCATATCTTAGATTTAGATATCTAGGGTATTCCTTAAATGAGAGTGTGAAGATTGTTATTCTATCTCCCAAGTATAGAAGCAACAAAATTCAATCATTTTCACTACAAGGTCAAGGTTTCTCTTCCCTACTATTTGTTTTGTTCCTTAAGAAAGAGTCTGGAAGACCATAAGAAAAACCTTAAAAGATATCCCATATTACATATTGGTTTGATAAGGTTAATTTGTGAACATTTCCAAAATATGCCTGCTGGTGCTAACCTAGATGCCTCCTCGGTGTTTGAGGAGGATAACACTGAACCTAGTTGTTTGGGGAATAAACCCAATTTAAGCCTGTTTAGGACTGTCCTAGATCTTCCCTCTGTCCAGACTGGAAAAAAACCCAAATACATAATTCCCAGTTTTTCAAAGTCTGCCCTACTTCTGAGCCTAAAAGCTCTACTCCCAAAGCCAAAGGTGTTGGCAAGAACTTTTATGTGAAAAACCTAGTTTTGTATTCTAAAGATTCACCTATTTCTGAGGACTCTAGTGCTAATATTAATTCTTCCTCTGTTGTCCCGTCGATGGAAAAAGATGTTAGAATTGGGTCCCCTGTAGCCTTTGACCCTACCAAAAGCTGTCTCAATCTTGATAGGGAACCATCTGTTGAATTTCTAAGTATAGCTAGGATTAATGCAATGGACCATTTCAGAATGTCAAAATGGATCTTTCATGAAATTAATGACCTAAAAATAAAATTTTGGCCCTCTAGAGTAAATTGGAAGAAGTGGGAGCTAAGGTTTTTGCATTAAGCAAGAAGGATGTAGAGCGTAATGAGAATACTGCTAGTAAAGAGATCCAGGACAAAACAGATAAGGATAGAAAGATTAACACTGACTTGGAAAAAAAAAATGTTGTTAAGATAATTACTGAATAGAATAACAAAATGGAAAGACATAATGCTATCATTATCAATGCTACGAATGAAAAACTAGATAAAGCTCAATAGGGGTCTTTGGTTGTCGATTTGGAAGAGGTGAAAGATAAAAACCACGAAGAGGACATTGGGATTTCGAAGAGAACCAGGGATAATCTGAAAATGAAGGATCCCCCCACTCCACAAATGATTCAAACTTTCAAGAAGGGAGTCCAGGATATGAAGGATCTAGAAGCCGAGGCTGAGATTGTTCTAAAGACTTTGGAGTAGGTGTTGCTGGTTTTTTGGTCTGCGGTCCAGCTGGCTCTTTGTTAGTTCTTCCTAGCTTTTTTTGGTTGGTAGCTGTTTATTTAGGTTTCTTCTTTTATTGTTGCATGTTTAATTTGTTGGACTTTTTTGTCCTTCTCTTTCTTTTGTTGTAAACTTTGTGGTTTTGGGTCCCTGTAAAACCCATTTTTTCCTTTATCAAAAACAAAATTCAACCTTTCAGAACTAAGTTGTATTGATGAAGAAAAATTCTAAATAGATATGCCTAGTATGATTACCAAGGAGGTAATTAGGGAAGCTATAGGATTGTTCTCAATCAAACCTATTTCAGTGCTTAAGTTAGTGAAGATTGAGGTTGTAATGGAGCTTACTAGTTGTAGTGTAGGAAAAAGTATGCCTTCTTCACACTTAATTTTTAAATAATTAATATTAAAATGAGTCTAATTTTCCCTTGATTTAGTGTTGTAATATGTTTTACATATTAAAATTAATTTTAGGGCCCTTTTTAAATAAAATAGAATTAATTATGCCTTATTTAAGGTGTACCTTTACTCTTTCACATTAATATAGGGCTTTATTAATTGATTGAGGTTAATTTTCCTTAATTGACACCTTTAATTCAAATCCAATCCTAATTAAATACAATTTTTGAGGGATAAAACCTAACATTCATAAATTCCATTTTACAACACTTAGTTTTAGAAGATGTGTGTCCTAGGTAAGTAACCTAGGACCCATTATCCATATTGTGAATGGGTCCTCACATAGACCTAGGACCCTATTTTTACATAATGTTTAACCTTGAGTGATGTGTGTCCTAGGTAAGTGGCCTAGAACCCATTCACCCTATGGCGAATGGGTCTTCACTTAGACCTAGGACCTCCATTTTTAATATGTTTTTGGTGGTATTTTAATGATTTTAAATCTATAATTTAATGTTATATTGTGATATTTGAATTTCAAAAATTAATATTAAGATATATATAAATACAAGGTTATTTCACTAAGTTTCATCATAAGAATTTCAAAAAATCAATAAATTTTCATAAGAGCATTATAGGAGCACTTCAAGAGAATTCAAGGCATTCAAGGGCATATTATTGAAGATTATTCCAACAATCAAGATTTGTTTCATCATGTTAAAGATGTATTGCATCATGCATATTTTTTGAGCTAGTATGGTGATGTAGTGTTCAAGATCTATACAAGTATTCAAGGACATTGTTTCACATCAAGTTTCATGATCAAGATCTACATTCATTGAGTCCAATTCATGCTAATTTGTAGATTTTTTATCTAAGCTTTCAAATAAGGTGTGTTCAGTTGTGATATTGTTGTTCATTCATCCTTCCTTTTGTATCGTACGAAAATGTATTCCTTTACATTTTCACACTTGTTTGGGACCTCCATGTTAAATCATGGCTTCTTTATGCCTTATTTGGTCCTATTTTTAATCCATAAGCCTTATTTAATACATCCTTTTGAGGATAATCTTGACATTTATTATATAAGCAATTATAATTAATGTTTTTGTGTTGTGTGTTCCAGATCTAGCGATCTAGGATTCATATGCCAACTTGGGCATATGGTTCCCACCTAGGGTTTGGGGCCTGGTCCTAAATATTGCATTAAACTTAACATTTCTTGAAGTTCAAGTGTGTCAAGTATACACTACTAAGACTCATTAGCCCCAATTGACGTATGAGTCCCACTTTAGCTTGGACCTATTTTGAATTCAATTCTTTGTGGGATATTATTCTCCTAGATCTAGTTTCAGCTTGTAGTGTTGTAATATTGAGAAATTTTGCATAAAAAAGTATAAATTCAAGGTTATTTCACATATCTTCTCCTAGCAATTCAAATCTTCAAGTATCCTAGAAATTTTGAGATCAAGCATTCTTAAGGAAAGGGCATTCAAGAGCTGATTATCAAGCATTTGAAGCATCAATTCAAGATTCAAGCATCATGTCAAAGTCATCATGAATCATGTGTGGTTTCTAGATAATATTTGTGATTTATGTTTTCAAGACTCAAGCAAGCATTCAAGATAAATATTTAAGCATTCAATCAAGAGTCAAGATCCACATCCATTGGAGATATTTCACACAATATTGTAGCCTTTATTTCAAGGGGGTTGGCGAGTTACAACATTACATATTGTTCACTCATCATTGCTTCATTCTATTTCATTACCTTTCAAGGTTTGATTACCCAAACGGGGTTTGAACAAGGAAAAACCCTATTCCCTAACAGAGCAACATTTTTCCCTCTTCATGTGTGATTATAGATCTAGGTGTTTTGAGGCTTGAAGATACTTTGAAGATAAAGTTGCAATATTGAATAAAGTTTTCAAATTTTTCAAGATGTCGTCATCTTCATGAAGACTTACTTATAGGCTAGAATTTAGACTTTTTGACATGGAGATTAGACAAGATGAAAGCTATAAAAGATCAATTGAGGTTACAAAAGTTTTAGTCAAGCTATTATAATACTAGGACTACATCACCACCTTGGGCATATGAGTCCCAGTATACCTATTTTTAGTAGTTTTCTATAGATCTTAATTTTCCAGTAGTAGATTCTAGATTCATCCCTGAAACCCTAAATTGACCCAGTCTGGTGTATGAGTCCTAGTGTACATCAAAATTTAGAATTCTAGAGTTGTAGAACTTTTTTTGGACATCTCCAGTCTTCTAGGTGCTTCTCTATTTATCCTCAATTTCTCATTTTTGATTTTAAGTTTCATTTTCTAGGTCATATAGTTAGATTTGCATATTGCTTTCATTTCCTTCTTTCTAAGCATTTTCTTAGTGGTGAATCCCCCTTTTAATCATACCTAAGGAAACCATCCTAACCCTAGTCCATTCCTCAATTAAGTCAGTTGGTTGAGCGATCTTTCTTTTCTAATGAAAGAAGCATGAAGTAAGGTTCCTAAAGTTGTCTATCTCATAGAAGGTGGATACACCCTATTTCCCCATATTTCATTTGTATAAACCCAACATTTGGACCCTTTATTTTTTATTTGGAGTGTATCTCAATCCTAGATCTAGCTTACATGAACTTTGTATTAGATCTTGCATTAGTTAATTTGGATTTAGGGTTTCTAAATCTTGCACTAGTGAAAAGTGCATATAGGTTGCATTTATGCATCTTAGATCATTCAATTTCACTAAAATTATGCAATTACAAATATTCAAGACAATATACAAGCTCAAAAACTTAACATTCACTTAGAATTTGTTGAATTTAGTGTCAAAACCCTAATTTGGGACTCATTCGCCTAGCTTGGAAATTTAGTCCCGATACAAGTTGTTTTACCTAATTTCTAGGAATTTTTTGTTGACTATTATTCACTATTTAAAGCTTCCAAAAACCCTAAATAGGATTCATTCACCCATCTAAGTGATTTATTCCCATATCAAACCTAAATTTATATTTTAACACATTAAAATTTTGTTTCTATGCTTCTTTTTGGTGTTGTTGTATCTCTATTTTAGTTCCATGAACTTCTATTTCATTCATTTCATTAGATCTAGCTTAATTCAGTACATTGTTTAATTTCAAAATTGCATTTACAACATTTCATTTTCATATTGTTGCATAGTGTAATTAGAAAATTACCTTGTTTAGAATCTAGAAATTACATTGCATTCCAACATTGATATGTTCTTTGGTAAGCTTTTGATGTCCTTGGAATCATTTGTAGAAATTATCCTAATGAAATTAAACTCACTCATGCTCAATCAACTCCTAATGCATGTTCTCCTCATGAATTTTATATCATTGGAGAAGATGATGAAAACATGAACAACTTCATAAATGATTTCCCTAACAACCTTGAGACTAATGCATCCTTTTATCCTTCTAAGAAAAAACAAACACAACTTGAGATGTTTTTTTCTTTTACATCCTAAAATTGAGACACAAACTAAATCTAAGCTCCCAATAATAGCTAAACCTAGAACCTCTAACCAAAAAAACATTAAACCATCCCATGTTATCAAAGTAACCAATAAATCAATCAACCTAGAAAAAAAATATGGAAAAGGATTCACAATCTTAAGAAAACAAGGATGTGACATAAAAAGTGAACATGAAATTCATCAAATATTAGAACAAGTACCAACTGAGCATACCGAAGGAGTTGGATATCAAGATCCCCCTCTTGACATAAGTGTCCTCTTTCCTAAAGAAAACCAAATGCCTCATAACAATGATAAAGATGATAGGATCATTTCAAGTCATCCTGCTCTACACCAACCTCTAAAACTTGGTGAATCTAGCAAGCAATGAAGGCCTTACAAATTAAAGAAGCTAAAATTCCCTTTTCCACTATCTGAAAGTGAAAGAACCTTACACATGCTTCTGATTCAAGGACTTATCACATTACCACCCATGAGAGAATTGAAATAACACATACATTTCTCATTGTTAATATCATATAGTTTTTGGACATACTACTAATGAGTTTCGTGCCTTAAAAAAAATATTTAAAAAGTATGATATCATAGAAATAGTCCCTTGAAAGGGTACCCTTCCGCTTCTTGCTATATAATAGTTATAGGATCCTAACATTCCCACTATTATATGTTTTAACATTCATTATAAATTATTTCAAAATGCAAGGAGCTCCTTCTCATCATCTACCTTGGCTCATTCTTGTCTTGCACTCAGTGAGGGCAAGAATTAGATAGCCTTTTCCTAGTACCACACTTGTTGTTGTCCCTCTACCTAGTTGTCTTCTTTCTATATATGATGAACAAGATTGGGATGTAGACAACCTACTATAGGTTGAGGGTATGTTCAAGATCATCATGAAAAAAAAGGCCCTTAAGTGGCAAAAAAATCAGAAAGATCAAAGTTAGGCAACTTGACGTAAACATTTGAATAAGTTATCTATATTATTTCAAAAATATGTAAGAATAGAATCTTTATAAAATTGAATGTAGTTTCTAAACTACTAGGTTTGTTTTAAAAAAAAAGAAATCTATTTGGTGAAAATTTGAAATTTCAATGCAATAGTACTTAAATTTTAGGGAAAAAATAAGTAGGTATCTGTCTGACCACCCTAACCACAATAAAATGATAATATTTTTTTTATAAGATTTTAGATATAAGTAGAGGACTCATGTCTCGATGTGATGCATATTTTTTTGTAATTTGTTTCCAAGTAAATAATTAATTATGAATTTTTTATTACAAGTTTTAAAAAATATTAAAAACTCGTATGTTTGACCACCTTAACATGGTCAAAGCTTCATGAAATTCAATTTTTATTTTTTTAATCCTATAGTATGTGAAGTGTAAAATGTGATGTATGTTTTGGATTCAAAAAATGTGATACCGTTTGAAAGCTATAGATGTTTTTTAATCAATCTATCAATTAGGACTTTAGTCATAATTTGAATAGAAAATGAATAATAATTACTTATTAAATTAAAGTAAAGCATAATTTATATTGGTGGAAAGATGAGAATATCCTTTAAAAACCCTTTTCGTTTCATCAATTTTGGGTAAAAAAAAAGTTATCAACCACATACCCATCATATTGCCACTTTTTGGCCCATCATGATCCTGCACATACCCTTGAATCACATGTGCCTTACTAGTCTTGTCTTTGTTTTCATTTTCATGTTATGTGTGTGATTGGATGTGCGTAATGTGATCTCACCATACCATTCTATTTGATGTATCTCTCTCTTTGTGACATTCTATTTGTATCTACATTCTTCCTTATGTTGTTAGCATTTTACCTTTTTTTGTCTTGTGTTTTCATTTTGGAGATGACACAAGGCATCGAGACATGTAGTTATCTTCCATGTTGATCCAAAATATTTTCCTTTATCTTTTTCTTTGTCTTGTGTTTTCCTTTTAGGTATGACACAAGGCATTGATACATTCTCTTTCATATTGACCTAAAAAAATTTCCTTTGTTTTTTCTATCTTTGTGTCATTCTTCTTGTTCCATAACTATTTAGGGAATGATGATGGTTTTGATCTCTCTAAAAATATTATAATGAAGACATACTGACGTTGAATCCATGGATCCTTTGTGTTATTTTTGGGATTTCAATTTTGGGGAAAACCGTTTTCATGACATAGCTTCATTTGGAAACATACGACTTGGAATAGGGATTTCCAAATAAAATCTCATGTCTTTTTTATTGTTAGCATTTATCATTTGCTACTTTAAATCAATTTATCACATGGTATTTAAAAATTTATTTAAAGTGGGGGCATACATTGGCATTATTCTTTTGCATTTCAATAACAACTCCTATTTCATTGTGCATTCTTCTTACTTCATGCGATGTGCTTTTCACTTTGTGGTGACATTGGGTGTGATGTCCCTAAAGAGTGTGATCTCTCTTAGTATATTATATTCCTCTTAGTGGCTTGATGTGACACACTACATTCCCCAAGTTTTGAATCTTCTATTCTTCGATTGTTCCTCTATTGAAGACATTAGGCATAATGTTCCCTAAGTTAATACCTTACATGAACTTAGTAAAACTCCTTTGAACATACCTTACACTATTTTTCATTTACAATAACTATTATATTGCCACCTTGCATAAAACACTTTTCTTTCTTGTGGAGCCATCCTGTTTATTCAGGAGTATTAGCATATGAACTTTTGCTTTCCTCATAGATCTTGTTGTTTGTGTTGTGTGGAACCTTATCAAAGTTATCAAGATGTATAGCTTTGGTATGGTTAACATATGGGAGCTGAACTTAGGTGTGACTTTCCCATAGCCACTTGCTTGTCTATGTGAGCACATACCAACCACATGTGTATGTGTCTTTGGCGGCTCACCTAGTGGATGGCTTGAGGTTCCACTAGCCCTTGTGAGCATGCGTTTGGTTTGCATAGTGGACATTGTGTTCCACTTGTAAACATGTTTGTACAAAAAACTTAGATCTAATCCACATCACATTGGAAAAATGGTTGAGGCTTGATCCACCCTTTCTTTTCTTTTTCTTTCTTCATTTTGCCTTTGACAATGTATGCTTGTACTTTTTTGTTGTTTCATACATCATTCACATGCTTTTTCTTTTGTACCTTTATTGGTTTTCCATAGGATCTTGATCTTGGGGGCTTGCACAACCCTCTTTATAATTTTCATTGTACCTCATTAGCATTGGTACTCTCAGACTCCTCTTGACGTGATTTTGTCTACTTTATCAAGAGTTTGAAGCAAGTGCCTCCACTTACTCAAGTGGGGGCTAAATGTAGTGTAGTAAAATGTATCCCTTTACATTTTAAAACTTGTTTCAGCCCTCCTTATTAAATCATGGCTTCTTTATGCCTTATTTGGTTCTATTTTGCATTCACAAACCTTATTAAATTCATCTTTTTGAGGATAATCCCAACATTTATTAAATGACCAATCATAATTCATGTTTTTGGGTTGTGTTTTCTAGATCTAATGATTTGTGACTCATACACCACCTTGGGTGTATGGGTCCCACCTAGGTTTTAGGGCATGATCTTACATATTACATTAAACTTAACATTTCTTAAAGTTTGTTTCCCAAGTTTAGGCTATTGGGACTCATATGCCCTAATTGGCGTATGAGTCCTACTTTAGCTTGGACCTAATTTGAATTCAATTCTTGGTGAGATTTTATTCTGCTAGATCTGATGTTAGCTTGTAGTGTTTTAATTTCAAAAAAAATGGCATAAACAAGTATAAATATAAGGTTATTTCACATATTTTCTCCTAGTAATTTTGAGATCAAGCATTCTTAAGGGAATAACATTCAAGAGCTGATTGTCAAGTATTTGAAGGATAAATTCAAGATTCAAGCCTCATGTCAAAGTCATTAGCAATCATGTGTTTTTATTAGCTAACATTTGTGATGTAGTTTTTCAAGATTCAAGCAAGTATTCAAGATAAATATTTAAGCATTCAAACAAGATTGCATCCTTTATTTCAATGGGTTTTGTGAGTTGCAACATTGCATATTGTTCATTCATCATTCTTTCATTCTATTTTATTTCATTTCAAGGTTTGATTACCAAAATGGGGTTTGACCACTAAGGAAAACCCTTATTCCCTAACACAACAAATTTTTTCCCTCTTCATGTGTGATTACACATGTAGGTGATTTGAGGCTTTAAGATCCTTTGAAGAAAAAGTTACGAGATTGAAGAAATTTGTCAAAATTATCAAGAAGTTGTCATCTTCCCAAAAACTCACCTATTTCCCCATATTTCAAATTCCTTCATGTTTCATTTTATTACAAGGTTTAATTACCAAAATGAGTTTTGACTAAGGCAAGCCCCCATTCCCTTACAAAACAAATTTTTTCTCTCTTTGATGTGTGATTGTGGGTTTTAGGTGGAATATCCTTTGAAGAAAAAAATTGAAGAAAGCTGCAAAGTTGTCAAAGTTGTAAGAAAAGTTGTCAAATCACAAAAGCGGGTATGTGCATGATCATCATGGAAAAAATAGGCCCTTAAGTGGCAAAAAATTCAGAAAAATCAGAGTTAGGAAACTTGACGTAAAAATTTGAATAAGCTATCTATATTATTTCAAAAATATGTAAAAAATAGAATTTGTAGAAAATTGAATGTTATTTCTAAACTATTAGGTATTTTTTATAAAAAAAATATATATTTGGTGAAAATTTGAAATTTCAATGCAGTAGTACTTAAATTTCAGGGAAAAAATAAGAAGTAGGTGTCTGTCTGACCACCCAAACCACAATAAAATGATAATATTTTTTATAAGATTTTAGATATAATTAGAGGACTCATGTTCCGATGTGATACATATTTTTTGTAATTTTTTTCCAAGTAAATAATTATTTATGAATTTTTTATTACAATTTTTAAAAAATATAAAAAAACTCGTATGTCTGACCACCTTAACCTGGTCAAAACTTCATGAAATTCATTTTTTCTTTTATTAATCCTATAGTATGCGAAGCATATAATGTGATGCATGTTTTGGATTCAAAAAATGTGATACCGTTTGAAAGCTATAGATGTTTTTCAATCACCCCATCAATCAGGACTTTAGTCGTAATTCAAATAGAAAATGAATAATAATTACTTATTTAATTCAAAGTAAAGAATAATTTATATTGGTGGAAAGCTTAGAATCTCCTCTAAAAACCCTTTTCATTTCATCAATTTTGGGTAAAAAAAGGTCATCAGCCACATACCCATCATATTGCCACTTTTTGGCCCATCATGATCCTGCAAATACCCAAGATCTTCTGCAATAGTTGTTTTTCAGCTATCTAATAGAGAACACCTAGAACCTGGAGGTGCAAACTAAGCAGAATAGAACCCAAAGGGTATTTTCTAGAAATCCTAGCTAGGACCCATTTTTCATAAGGCAAATGAGTCCTCAGTGAGGTCTAAAAAAGCATCTTTAGTGGTAGGTGCACATTTTTTCCCCTTTCCAGATCTCCCTTTTGATTACTATTTTAGTTAGATTTGATTAATCTTCTTCAATTGCACTTTATAACATATATTTTGAATGAAAGTTGGAAAATAGGTCCTTTGTGGTTCATCATTTTGTTGTGGTGAACACCCATCACACCAATTTTTTACTTTTTCATTTTGGTGAGCCTAAGTTTGATAATTGTATTTTTTTTATTTTAGAGTCCTCTTTCATCCTATATATTAGTTCTTGCATTAATTTTCATCTCTTTGCATTGAGTTGAGTCTTATTTTGGGTGTCTAGTTTGCATTCAACTTTTCATTTCATTTAAAGGTTTTAGGATTGCATTTTTACATTCTTTAAATCTGAAAAACACAAAAAAATCATCTTGCATATCATTTACATATCATTAAATCATATTAAATTGCATTTGAAAATTGAAATAAAATTGTAAATCAAACTTGGTTTTCTAGGTTGTCATTTTATCACATTTTGTACTTGAATTTAATATGCCATTCACACAAAATTAAAACTAAAACTTACTGCAACAAACTAGAATCTGAAAACCACATAAAATCACTAAAAAAATTGTAAAAAGTTGTTTCACAACCCCCACTAAGGACCCACTCGACCTAGGAGGAATGAGTCCCTGATCAAGGTCACATTCTAATCTTTTGTGCACTAAAATATTTATTTCAACATTTCTGTTTGTTGCTTTTAGATTTTTGTTACTATTTACAAAATTTATGTTTCATCAATTTGATCATATATAGCTTAAATTGATAATTTAGTGCATTGTGTTATTTCAAAATTGCATTTACAAGACTTCATTTTCCTATTTTTGAATAGTGTAATTAGAAAATTACCTTGTTTAGAATTTGAAAATTGCATTTACACATTGCATTATAGGTCATTGCATTTCCCTTTACCCTCTTTCCATTTTGGGTGTGTACACTAAGTTTGTGAATCTTGTATGAACTCTACAACTTGGTGTTCTCTTAGCAATAGTATTGAGAGATGTAGTTTGAGACTCATGTAATCCCACAATACACCATTCATTGTGGATCTTGGGTTTTTTGATGCTCTTTCTAATAGTGTTGATAATCAACCTCCTATGGATCATAACATGTATACCTCATTTCTAATCACTTCCTTACCTATAACCAATGTGCATTATGTTAGCAATACCATCCCTATTGTGACTAGTTGTACTCAAGATTTGGGGTATACCCAAAGCCAAGGAGGAATTTCAATTCCTCCTACAATACCCATCTCTATTCCTACATACACTAATACTCATGTTACCACAACCATTCAACCTACTAGCAATGTCAACACATCTTTAGGTATTTCCACAAGGAATCCTTCTAGCTTTGTGCATTCAAATCTCATATCTCACCAATCATATCCTCTTACAAACCTACAATTCACTTGTCCTCCAAAAACATACACCACTCCACCTTATTCCTTTCCATTGTACAATACCAATAATGATCCCATAATTAACACACTTTTGCAAAACATGGTATGCCTTCAACAACAAATTGCAACCCTAAATCAAAACAACAATGGCCAATCTTCATAATACATCAAAACCAACCTATTATCCCTAGAGATATTAAGAACACAAATGTCACAAGGTATGGAAGTTCCTAGATTCGAGAAATATGGTGGGAAAGGAGATCATGTTATCCATGTTTCTACATATACAACCCTATGTAGTGACTTTATCTTTGAAGATAAGCTCTTGGCTAAACTCTTCCCTAGATCTTTGAAAGATATTGCTTTATAGTGGTTTTTCTCTTTACTAAGAAACTTAATAAACTGATTCAATGAGCTTATTGATACATTTAATAACCATTTCCACATTCACATGGGTCCCAAGAAGACCGTAGCCGATTTAATGAAATATAAATAAAAGGATGATAGAAAGGTTATTGATTTCATAGTGAGATATCAAATGCTTTATGCACAAATAAACATTAAGATTCCTGATGCTGACCTTAAACGAATGTTTATTGCCAATTTAAGAAAAAAAATCTAAACCAAACTTGAGATGTTGAAGTTTCCATCCTTAATACACTTATGTACATCACTTTGTAATTATCAAAATTTGACTTATGGTTGTTATGTGAAAAATCCTCCTAGCCATCCTAAAAATTATAAATTTGTACCTCAAACCCTAAATTCAAGGCCACCTAGCATAACACACCTTGCTTTCCTATGGAGCTTTGCCTTATGGCACCTTATTTAAGTCATTAGAGGGATAGCTTTAGTATTCTTAGTATGATGTGAGTTGACACATAGGCATGACTTTCTCATTGTATGGTGAGAGCCTATAGACTTTGCATGACTTTCTCACTGAGCCACTTTATTGGAAGAGTCACCTAGTGGATAGCCTGAAGTTCCACTACCTCAGAGTCAGTAAAAACCAAAAGATTAGATGTGTTCCACATCATGTTGGAATGTCTAGGCTTGATATTCCTAGTCTTTGATGTTGTATGATTATCTATCTTTTACATTGTTGCATACATAAGTTTCTTGAATGTATAATTTAGTGTGAGTTTGACATGGGGTCATACTCTCAATAAAGTGGGCACAAAATGTAGTGTAGGAAAAATTATGCATCTTTCACACTTAATTTGGAAATAATTAATAATAAAATGACCCTAATGTTTCCTTAATTTAGTGTTGTAATATGTATTACATATTCACATTAAGTTTAGGGCCCTTTCTAAATAAAATGGACATAATTGTGCCTTATTTTTGATGTTGTAAGGGGTGCCTTTACACTTTCACATTAATCTAGGCCTTTATTAATTGATTGGGGTTAATTTTCCTTAATTGGCCCCTTTAATTCAAATCCAAGTCTAATTAAATGCATTTTTTGAGGGATAACACCCGACATTCATAAATTCTATTTCACAAAACTTAAGTTTGGAAGATTTGTGTCCTAGGTAAGTGAACTAGGACCCATTTTCCATAGGGTGAATGGGTCCTCACTTAGGGCTAGGATCCTATTTTTGCATAATGTTTAACCTTGAGTGATGTGTGTCCTAGGTAAGTGGCCTAGGACCCATTCGCCCTATGGCGAATGGGTCCTCAGGGTATGTGTAGGATCATGATGGGCCAAAAAGTGGCAATATTATGGGTATGTGTAGGGTATGTGGCTGATTAATTTTTTTTTACCCAAAATTGATGAAACAAAAAGGGTTTTTAAAGGATATTCGCAACTTTCCCCCATTATAAATTATGCTTTATTTTGAATTTAATAAATAGTTATTATTCATTTTCTATTTAAATTGTGACTAAATTCCTAGTTGATAGGTTGATTGAAAAACATCTATAGCTTTCAAACGGTATCACATTTTTGAATTGAAAACATGTGTCACATTCTATGCTTCACATACTATAGGATTAAAAAAATAAAGTTGAATTTCATGAATTTTTGACCAAGTTAAGGTGGTCAAACATACGAGTTTTTATATTTTTTAAAAGTTGTAATAAAAAATTCATAATTAATTATTTACTTGAAAAAAATTACAAAAAAATATGCATCACATCCGGACATGAGTCCTCTACTTATATCTAAAATATTATAAAAATATATCATCATTTTATTGTGGTTAGGGTGGTTAGATAGACACCTACTTATTTTTTCCCCTGAAATTTAAGTACTACTGATTGAAATTTCAAATTTTCACCAAATAATTCGCTTCAAAAAATAAATCTAGTAGTTTATAAACTACATTCAATTTGCTACAGATTCTATTCTTACATATTTTTGAAATAATATAGATAACTTATTCAAAATTTTTACATCAAGTTGCCTAACTCTGATTTTTTTGAATTTTTTGCCACTTAAAGGCCTATTTTTTCCATGATGATCCTACACATACCCCTCACTTAGACCTAGGACCTCCTTTTTTAATATTTTTTTAGTGGTATTTTAGTGATTTCAAATCTATAATTCAATTCCGGCTTGTGATATTTGAATTTTTGGAATTAATGTTAAGATATACATAAATAGAAGGTTATTTCATTAAGTTTCATCTTAAGAATTTTAATAAATCAAGATATTTTTACAAGAGCATTATAGGAGCACTTCAAGATCATTTTCAAGGCATTCAAGGGTAGATTATTGAAGATTATTGTAGCAATCAAGATTCATTTCATCATGTCAAAGATGTATTGCATCATGTGTTTGAGCTAATATGATGATGTAGCATTCAAGATATATGCAAGATTTTAAGGACATTGTTTCACATCAAGTTTGATGATCAAGATCTACATTCATCAACACCATTTAATGCTTGTTTGTAGATTTGTTATCCATGGTTTCAAAGAAGGTGTGGTGAGTTGTGACATTGTTGTTCATTCATTATCCCTTCTTTCATGTTTCATTTCAGTACAAGGTTTAATTACAAAAATGGGGTTTGACCAAGGAAAACCTCCATTCCCTAACAAAACAACATTTTTCTCTCTTTGATGTATGATTGTAGGATTTAGGTGGAAGATCTTGTAAAGAGAAAAATTGAAAAAAGTTGCAAAGTTGTAAGAAAATTTATCAAATCACAAAAAAACTCTTCTATAATATTTTTTTTCAACAATATGATAGTAAACACCTAGAATATTGAGGTCTAGACTAAGCATTACAACACCCAGAAAGAATTTTCCAAAAACCCTAGCTAGGACCCATTTTCCATAGGGTAAATGAGTCCTAAGTTCAAGGTCCAAAAAAGCATCTTTGGTAGTAGGTACACATTGTTTTCCCCTTTCCATATCTCCCTTTTGATTATTGTTTCAGTTATATTTGATTAATGTTCTTCATTTGCACTTTATAACATACATTTTTAATGAAAGTTGGAAAATAGGTCCTTTGTGGTTCATCACTTCATTATGGTGAACACTCATCAAAACAAAATTTCACCTTTTCATCTATGGATAGTATGATAGGAGAGACTTGACCATTAAGGACATAAAAAATATTGCAATCAAGTATGTTGTAATGATGATTAGTTACAAGTTCTACTTCTCTAAGAAAGATAATTTAGTTTCAGCCACTACAATTAACACAACATATGAAATGGTAGTGAATTGTGGGGACTTTGATTTATGTGAGCTATCAAGAGCATAACTAATGGATAATTTGTTAAAGACAAAGGATTCCAAATATCCTTTCAAATATGGGATATTGATCATATGTTTATTATTTTACTTCTTGAGAGAGCTACCCGGTACAAAGTGTGTTGTATGGTTAAAAGGAAGATCAGTTCTACACAAAATTAGAGACTTTCTAAGAGGAATTAGTGAAGAAGAGACATAGGATGAAAATATTTTTGGATTATTCATAGTTTTCAAGAAGAAAAAGTAGACAAGAGAAAGGATACCCCATAAGATGGTGGAAAAGTACAAACATGAAATTACATTCTTAGTGTCAAAGGATGAATGTGTCATACAAGTTGTTGAGCCTAGAATAGTAGGGATCCTAGAAATGGGATATGAAATCACTAAAAAAAATATTTTGGAGTCCACAAACTACATGTTGAGCCAACAAAGGGACATGTTTGAAGAGAGGTATAGAACCTATGAGGATAAGTCCATGAAAGTGTACATGGACCAAAGAAAAAACAAATAAGCAAGACTATGGAGAGAATGACTACACAAGTTGCAAAGATGGTTTGTTCTAACAAAAGAGGATATAGAGAAAGATAAAGGTATGGTTGATATTGAAAGAGGATTATCAATCATTAGGATATTTGGTATAGTAACTACCAATCCTCTAATTGCCTAAAAGTTCTCTAAGATAATCCCACCTCAGAGGAGAAAATAAAAGAGCATGTAATTACTTTGATAAAGGAGAAGACATCTCCAATTAAATAGAAAAAGAGTCCTTAAAAGGAAAAGGATACTTTGATAGCACAAAAAATTGGCCCTAAAAGGAGAGTGAAGAAAAAGGCCACAAGGGAAAAATTATGTGGGATTGAATGTTGAAGGTGAAGAAAAAGAAGAAGGACCGCAATTGGTCTAGAAAGGGAAGACTAAAGCTTCACAAGGAGAAGCTAGTGCAAAGAAAGTGAGAGTAGATACTGTGGATATGGATAAGAAAAAGAAGTTGAAAAAGAAAAGGAAGATTTTGTGATGTAGATGAGGGAAAAGAAAGCAGAGTTTGGTAAGTTAGAAAAGACACCAAAGAGAAGAAGAAGAAGAGGAAGAAAAATACTTCAGAAAGGGCACATGGACATATGAAACTTGATGCTCTATTTAATGGGATGAAAAAGCATGAGATGTTAGAAGAGACTATTGTTTTATATAGTGACACTAATGAGTTTGAAAAAAACTACCATTGTAGAAGCAATTATAAAATATATTGTCGTATTTGAGGTTAACATGGACATTGAAAAGAAGCTTCTCGAGGATCTAAGAAATTTTTTATATTCTAGAAGACAAGAGGCTACAGAAGAAGAAAAGTTAGAATATTATGCCTTAAAAAAGATTAGTACACCTCTCTCTAAAGAAAATAAAGCCACATTGGATAAATTATATAGAAAGGAGTTTTGAACAAAGAAAATGGTTACCATCCTCATGAGCAGTGATTAGAATGATCACAAAAGGCTTAAAAAAGAGATTGTAGAGACAATTGCAGAGTTATCTTAGAGATTAGGGATGATTCCAAAGAGCACAAAAGAAACTCATATTGAAATGCAAGTTGTGGATGTAAAAATTAAAGAAGAAAAATAGCATGATGATGCTCAACATGAGCATGACACTAAAGAAGGAAATGTGCAGGATAATGTTCCTCTAGAAATGGAATAAATTGAAGAAGAAAATGTTGTAAGTGAGGGAAATGTTGAAGAAGGGGCTACTAGAGAATACATTGCAGAGGAGGATACTACTATAGATCATCAAACAATCAAGGACAAATGGAGACAATCATTTCTCCAAATAACAATGATAAATCTGGTGTTGAAGATGTGCAAAAGGAGCAAAAGGATGAGGATTCTCTCAAAAATGAAGAGAAGGATGTAGAGATGCCAATTAACATTGGTGATAAGGAAAATGATTTGACGGGGAAGGTTGTAGAGGAGGATGTAAAGGCTACGTGTGAATCTGTTGACACCTTGAAAGAGTCCTTAAAGAATTTTTTAAGCATGTAGTTACAGTTCTAGCCTATAGTGTCCACCTAGTTACTACAACTTCCAAAGCAACAAGGGCATGTGGACATGGATAAGATATCTCCTCTTCACAATATTCAACTAGGTGATACATTTCACATATCTTCCAAGAATTAAATAATTGGGACTCATTAGAAGAGTGGAGAAATGATTGATGAGGTAGTAAAGGTTTTTTGAGAGACCATTCCCATTGTTACGAATGATAGTTCTCTATCTAGTATGGAAAATTTGAAGTTTTTACTTGATTTATTTAAGGAGTATGCTAGTGGGTTGAAAGGGAAGTTAGGGAAAGAAATATAGAAAAGGATAAATAAAAATATACTAAAGGATGTAATGGAGAACTTTGTTGTTGCAAAGAAAAAATTCCTAGAAAATATTCAATGTGTCCAGGCTTGTGTAGCAGAAGCCAATGTTTTATTTTAGTTTTGTATGGAGTGGCCAAGGTCTACAAAAAGTATAAAAGATGATATAGACTCTATTGAGTCCCAAATTGACAAATATTCCAGAGCTTATGATTTGGAACATGATTTGGATGGAAGCTCAAGGTTTGGAATTGAGAACTTGCATGTGAGTAGTACTTCCAACTGCAATCTCAAAAATAATAGATTATATTGTAGTTTGGTAATCTCAAGGATCTAGTGAACACCAAGTTCATTTATGTTTCTAGTGCCCTATTGAGTGATACAAAGTATTCAATGCTAAATCCAATACCCAACACTTAAAATGATGGTGAAGAACTCTTGATGGAATTAAATGCCTAGCTAAGAAGAGTTGGGAGGAAGGAAATCAAGAATAGAAAGCCCATCTTGAAAAGCTACAAGAGTCAAATGCTTCCTTTGAGTGAATGAATTTCTTTCCTTCTATACATTGTAATTATTGCTTCAAACTTCTATGTACATATGTGGATAGTATAAGGAAAATTTCCAATAAAAATTTTATTTTTGGATTGCACCCTTAGGGTGATTCTATTAAGTTTTCATCTTGTATATATATACATATCAGTTCGGGGGAGTTCCAGTATATGAGAACTTATGTTTTGTTCCCATTTTCCTTGATGTCAAAGGGGGAGAATAAGTTTGGAGATAATTGAGGTATGTTTCCATTAATGACAAAAGGGGGAATTTTTTTAAAGAATAAGGATTTTTTCATTGAAACATTTGTTGGCAACATGAGCATAAGGGATACATGCATTGCATTACAGTGTTTTCATTGATGTCAATATTGTATTTTGGTATGAATATAATCACGTAGATCAGTTTGTACAACTTGAACATGTTTGAAGAGGGTAATCTAGTGGGAATTTACAAGAAGGTTTCATCTGGTGAATGCTATTGATATGGAAATTGATTAAGTTTCAATACTGGTAATTTTTTGTATAGGACATCCAGTTATTGGGTTGCATTGGTCCGCTATGTAGTATCTTGCTTTGTTCCCTTGAGATAAGTTTCCTAGATATTATAGAAGCTTATATCTATAGTTCCATATTTTTTTGGTCTTCTAGTGAAGAAGTTATGTGTGATAGAAGTTCAGTCTGACAAATAGTAGAGGTTTAAAGTTTAGTGTACATGTATTGGTGAGTGCACACTACTCCATGGATTGAAATATAGCTTTGAAAATTTTTGGGGATGTTGACAAATGTCAATAGCACCTATATTCCAATTGGCATAGAATTTGGAGGTCCGCATATCTATTCATGGTTGTATAGTTGGGAAATTTTGATACTAGGTCATTACTGATGCCAACCTAATAATTTTTGTATATTGTAGAGTTTGAATAAGTGCCAATCTATTATGTGGGAGCTATTATGGGTCCATGATGACAAATTTTGTGTGTCGCCAAAAAATTTATACTTGGAAATTTTTACACTCATTTGAGTCTCTCTTATAGATTTTAGCTTGATTTTTCCTTTATTTAATGTTGTAATGTGGTCAACACATTCACATTAGGTCTTGGACCCTTGTGAATCAATAAGAATTCTAGGATGTCTTGTAAAAGTGTTGTGAAGTGTTGTAACCCACTTTCACACTTTTCTAAGACCTTTTTTTATTATAATTCACTTAAATAACCCCTTTTTATCACTTACCAAGTCTTATTTCAAAGTTTTGTAACAAACTCTCATGCTTTTCTAGGTTTGTCATCACTAATTTGAACCTTTCTTATGTTTAAATGACCCCTTAATGTACTTTTTAGCCCTACTTAAGTGTATTTTTTAGAATAAGCTCGTCAAAAATCATTAAATACACTTAATTATTGACACCCAATAAACTTTCCCTAGTGGGACCAAGTCACCACTTGGGGTGACTTAGTCCCATTGGGAACAAAAATGAAAATTATTTTAAATTTCTAGTGAGAAATTATTCTCTTAACCTTGAGGTTGGCTTGTGATGTGTTATTTTAGGGAAATATTGTAAAATCAAGTATAAATAAATGGTTTTCCTCTCATTTTCACCCCCAATTAGTCTAATACATTCATTCACATAGTAGCATAGAATCATTCATAATTCTGAAGCATTCTAGGCACTATCAAGCATCCATTAGAGCATCTATTTGCATATCTTTAGATTTCTACATCAAGGGTTTGGTGAGTTGTGACATTTCATGTTGTTCATTCAATATTATCTCTTTATTTAATTTGATTATCAAGGGTTTGATTACCGAATTGGGGCTTAACCAAGGAAAACCCTTTTTTCCCTTCTTTGCATGTGTGTTTTGTAGGTCTTGCATGTAGATTTCTCAAAGAGGAAGGTGTTAAAAGGTGTTGTCAGCTCATCAAAATCATTCAAGTCAACAAATCCCTAAGTGAAGCTTGGAGACCATATTCAACCCAATTTCTATAGTTTCAGAATTGAACACCTATCAAGAAGAGGATTTCAGACTGAGAGCTACAAATTACTGTCCCAAAATTCTTGAAAGCTAAAAGTGGACTAAGTTTCCATCAATGGCGAATTAGTCCTACTACTAGGCTTGAAAATTGGTTTTTGCATTTCTGGATACCCATTTGGCTGAAACCTATTTTGGTAGAATCTCTCCAAAATAGGACTTGGTTGCCCAGCTTGGTGTAAGTATCCTAGTTGGCTTCAAAAGCAAATTCTATAGGATTCTAGATACTCTCTACATCACATTCTAGTTTCTAGGCACATCTCTCCAATTAGTTTCATTTATGTTATTGTTTGTTTACATTATTAGGTCATTTCTACATATGGGTATGTGCAGGATCATGATGGGCCAAAAAGTGGCAATATGATGGGTATGTGGCTGATGACTTTTTTTTACCCAAAATTGATGAAACAAAAAGGGTTTTTAAAGGAGAATCTCATCTTTCCACCAATATAGATTATGCTTTACTTTTAATTTAATAAGTAATTATTATTCATTTTCTATTCAAATTATGACTAAAGTCTGAATTGATAGAATGATTGAAAAACATCTATAACTTTCAAATGGTATCACATTTTTTTAATCTAAAACATGCATCACATTCTATGCTTTTCATACTATAGGATTAAAAAAAGAAAAATTGAATTTCATGAAGTTTTGATCAAGTTAAGGTGGTCAGACATACAAGTTTTTTATATTTTTTAAAAGTTGTAATAAAAAAATCATAATTAATTATTTACTTGGAAAAAAATTACAAAAAAATATGCATCACATCAGGACATGAGTCCTCTACTTATATGTAAAATATTATAAAAAAAATTATCATTTTATTGTGGTTAGGGTGGTCAGATAAACACCTACTTCTTATTTTTTCCCTAAAATTGAAGTACTACTACATTGAAATTTCAAATTTTCACCAACTAGATTTATTTCTTTTTTAAACAAACCTAGTAGTTTAGAAGTTGCATTCAATTTTATATAGATTCTATTCTTACATATTTTTGAAATAATATAGATAACTTATTCAAATTTTTACATCAAGTTGCCTAACTCTGATTTTTCTAAACTTTTTGCCACTTAACGGACTGTTTTTTCATGATGATCCTGCACATGCCCATATCACAATGTGTTTTTAAACAACTTACATTTCTTAAGTTTTACATTAATAATCAATATCTTTTATTATTTTATTGCATTAAGAAATTTCATTTAGGCATATTTCACTCATACTTGCATTAGTTTTGAGTGGGGAAATTATGCATTTTGGCCCATTTCTCTCCTTTTAGGTGAAAAACCCTAGAAGAGCAAGAGAACTTGTGGGTAACAAAATCGATGTCCACATCTTGGTGAACCCACCTTTAGAACATTTTACTTATGATTTCAAGTGCATCATAGGAATATATTGCATTGGAATTGCATTGTATTGGCATTGTTCAAATTGCATGCTAGGTTTTTAACAAATTGCATTAGTGAAAGGCTCATGTAGCTTGCATTTTTGCATTACATTTCATTGAAAGAAAGTTTTTTTTGCATTTTCATACTATATTTGCAGCTAAAAATTTTAAAAACATAAAATCTAATTTAAAAATTCTAAAAATTCTCAATAAAAATCTCTACTGGGACTAATTCACCACACTAGGCGACTTAGTCCTCGTGCACATTCTACACTATAATTTATATCATTTTTAAATCATTGTCCATATTTCTATTTTATGTTAATGCATCTTTGTTACAGTTTCTGGATTTATAGTTTTATTCAATTTCTTGCATTTAGTTTACTTTCATTCATTTGCATCATGGCTATGTTTTAATAAGTTTTGGATGTCATTAAAATATTTAGTTGGCATATCAAGCTGTGCCTTTGGAACTGATCCTAATGACATTGAGCTTCTTCATGCTCCTTCAACTCCTCATGAATGTGCTCCTTGTGATGTTGACATCATTGGAGAAGATGATGGCAGCATGAATAAGTTCCTAAATGAATTCCTTGACAACCTTGAATCCAATGCATCCTTTTATCCAACCATGAAACAATAAGACCTTCCCACAGTCTCACCTCCTGATATGTTTGGTTAAGGGTAAGTGCAGGATCATGATGGTCCAAAAAGTGGCAATATGATGGGTATGTGTAGGGTATGTGGCTGATGAATTTTTTTTACCAAAAATTGATGAAACAAAAAGGGTTTTTATAGGAGATTCTCAGTTTTCTTTCAATATAAATTATGATTTACTTTGAATTTAATAAATAATTATTATTCATTTTCTATTTGAATTACGACTAAAGTCCTTATTGATAGGCTGATTGAAAAAAAAATATAGCTTTCAATGTATAACATTTTTTGAATCTGAAACATGCATCACATTCTATGCTTTGCATATTATAGGATTAAAAAAATGAATTTCATGAAGTTTTGACCAAGTTAAGGTGGTCAAACATATGATTTTTTTATATTTTTTAAAATTGTAATAAAAATTCATAAATAATTATTTACATGAAAAAAAATTACAAAAAAATATGCATCACATTTGGACATGACTTTACTTATATCTAAAATATTATAAAAATATATATTATATTTTATTGTGGTTAGGGTGGTTAGACAGACACCCACTTCTTATTTTTTCCCTAAAATTTAAGTACTACTGCATTGAAATTTATAATTTTCAACAAATAGATTTTATTTTTAAAAAAATAAACCTAGTGTTTTAGAAACTACATTCAATTTACTACATATTTTATTCTTACATATTTTTGAAATAATATAGATAACTTATTCAAATTTTTACGTCAAGTTACCTAACTCTGATTTTTTTGAATTTTTTGCCACATAAGGGCCTATTTTTTCCATGATGATCATGCACATACCCTTACTAACATCCTGAAACAAATGAAATAACTAAGTTCCCTCCATCAGGTGAACCTAGTTCTTCTAAACAACCAAACCCTCAACCACTCTATGATAACAAAGTCACTAGTACTCTAATCAATCTTGAAGAAACCTATGGCAAAGGTTTTACCATTTTAAGCAAACAAGGATGTGACACAACACCTGAACATTCCATTCATCAATTTTTAGAAAAAAATCCAAAAGATGAAACCACAACAAGGTTAGGATATCAAGATCATCCTCATGATAATAAGCCTCCTCGAGAATATTGGAGACTTTGTGATGATGGCACAGTGATCTTTGATTCCCCCCATAATTTGAATGTCTTCCTTCCATGTGAAAAACCCTTACATGATAACAATGACAAGGATGATAGGATCACTTTGGGTCATCCTCCTCCTCCAATTTGAGAAAAGGGTGAATTTAGCAAACACAAGAGGCCTTAAAATTTACAAAAACTCAAGTTTCCTCTTCGTCCATCACCTGAATGTGAAAAGAAATTGCAAATACTTTCAAAAAAAGGACTCATACTATTACCACGTATGAATAGGTTGGTGATATATCATAAAGATTCTAATGTCCCACATTATGCATATCATCACATTCTTGGACATAGAAGTGATGAGTGTTTCCAATTGAAAGAAATACTGAGAAAGTATCATTTCAATGGAAATAATTGATATCCTATAATTCCATAAACCACTGTCAAACACCTTATCATGTAATAGTTGAATTAATTTCCCTTATCACTATTACATGACCCTCCCCATCACCTACCTCAGCTCATTCTTGTCTTGCACTCAGTGGGGGCAAGAACTTCCTAGCCTTGACCTAGTAATGCATTTTTTTGTTGCCCCTTAGTTAAGTTATTCACCTTCCTCTTATACTAATTAAGAATGGGAGGTGGATAACTTGCTCGATGGTTGACTCACATTTTCCTTAATAGTCTTTTGCATTTTCTTTTTCTTTTTCTTTTGTGTGTTTTCATGTGTGTAACGTGCTCCCTCATAATATGATGTTTGATGTTCTCTCTCTCTCTTTGTGAAATTCTTCTATTTGTACCTTCATTCTTCTATATGTCATGCATCTCTTTTGTCTATTTATTTTCTTGTGTTTTCCTTTTGGGGATGGGACAAGGCATTGAGACTGAAATTTCTCTTTCATGTTGACCCAAAAGGCCCCTTTTCTTTTTCATTTTCTTTTCCTTTTTCTTTTTCTTATATTCTCCTTTTGGGGATGACACAAGGAATTGAGATTGAAATGTTTCTTTTATGTTGACCCAAAAGGCCCCTTTTCTTTTTATTTTCTATTTATTTTCTTGTTTTTTCCTTTTGGGGATGACCTAAGGTATTGAGACCGAAATGTCTCTCTCATGTAGGCCCAAAATATTTTCCATTTTTCGTTCTCCTTTTTATTTTTTCTTTTGTATTCCTTTTGGGGATGATGCAAAGCATTGAGACACCCTATGTCTCTTCCATGTTGACCCAAACAAATCTTTTTTTTCACTCTCTTTATGTCATTCTTCTAGTTCTACATATTTGAGGAATGATAATAGTTCTGAGCTCTTTACGAAACATTGCAGAAAAACACATACTGACCCCAAATCCATAGATCCCTTATGTGTTTAGTGTTTCCATATTTGGGGCAACCCCTTGCTTTTCTCTTTTTCCTTTCCTTCACATGACACAACCTTACTCGGAACATATGACTTGGAATAGGGGCTTTCCAAGTTGGCTCTCATGTATTATATCTTGGTTGCATTTTTTATTTGCTACTTTAAAGTAATTGCTCATAGACCAATGTGTAGCAATTCCTTTAAAGTGGGGGCATACATTGGCATTACTCATTTTTCATTTCTCTTTTTCTTGTTTGTTATTGCAACCTTATTATTTCATACAATACATTTTTTCTCTTTGTGGATGACATTGGGAGTAGTGTCATTCATGAGCATGATCTATCTTAGAATATTACATTCCTCTTTGTGGCTTGATGCGACACACTGCATCCCCTAAGTTGTGAATTTTCTATTATTTAATCGGTCCTATCTTGGAGACATTAGACACAATGTTCCCTAAGTTAATGACCTCATATGAACTAAGAAAGAATCCTTTGAAAATATTTTGCATGTTGTATTTTGCATTTATTATATGGCCACCTTGCGTAAAATAACTTGCATGCCTATGGTGCCATAGTGTTTGTTCATGAGCTCCAAGCATACAAAGTTTTTCTTGTCTCATGAAGCTCGAAATATCATTTTATTTTGTGGTGCATTATTAAAGTTATTGGGAGCTATAAATTTGGTATAGTAGAGTGGGAATCTCATTATGAGGCATGACTTTTCCCATAGCCACCTATGTGTGTGTGAGAGTGAATAACTATTGTGAGTGTATGTTTCTCACCTTTTGGGCCTTCTCACCCAGTGGAAAGCCATGAGTTCGATCACCTTAGAGTGAGTATACATTTCATTTTCCAAACAAACAACCTAGATTTGATCCACAATGGCATGGAAAAATGAATGAAGCTTGATCAGACTCTCTTTTCTTTTTCCTCTCTCTTTCATTCTTTTTCATCATTTTCACGTGTGTTCCTTTGTGTAATGTTTGCTTTTCCATGGGATCTTGATCATCCCTCTTGATTGTTTTTTTCTTATCTTAATAGTATGTGCTCATTTGGATCCCTCTTGATGTGTATTTTGGGCAACTTTAGTGTGAGTTTGAAGCAAGTTCATCCTCTCACTAAAGTGGGGGCTTAATCTATTGCCAAAAAATGTATACTTGGATAGTTTTACACTCATTTGAGTCTCTATTATGGATTTTGGCTTTATTTTTCCTAGATTTAATGTTGTAATATGGTCAACACATTAACATTAGGTCTTGGACCCTTGTGAATCAATAAAAATTCTATGATGTCTTGTAAAAGTGTTGTGAAGTTTTGTAACCCACTTTCACACTTTTCTATGACCTTTTCATTATAATTCACTTAAATAACCCCTTTTTATCACTTACCAAGTCTTATATTTCAAAGTGTTGTAAAGAGTTGTAACAAAGTCTCATGCTTTTCTAGGCCTATCATCACTAATTTGACCCTTATGTTAAAATGACACCTTAATGCACTTTTCGGCCCTATGTAAGTGTATTTTTTAGAATAATCTTGTTAAACATCATTAAATACACTTTAATTCTTGACACCCAATAAAATTTCCCTAGTGGGATGAAGTTGTCACCTAGGGCGACTTAGTCCCACTAGGCACAAAAATCAAAATTATTTTAAATTCTTGGTGGGATATTATTCTGTTAACCTTGAGGTCAGCTTGTGATATGTTATTTTCAAAAATATTGTAAAATCATGTATAAATAAATGGTTTCCTCTAATTTTCATCCCCAATTAGTCTAATACATTCATTCACACATTAGCATACAATCATTCATAATTCTCAAGTATTCTAGGCACTATCAGGCATCCATTGGAGCATATATTTTCATATCTTTGGATTTCTACATCAAGGGTTTTGAGTTATGAAATTTCATGTTTTTCATTCATCATTCTCTCTTTATTTCATTTTATTATAGAGGGTTGGTTACCAAATTATGGTTTGACCAAGGAAAATCCCTATTATCTAACCCTTAACCCCTTTTCCCCCTCTTTGCATGTGTGTTTTGCAGGTCTTGCATGAATATTTATCAAAGAGGAAGGTGTTAAAAGGTGTTATCATTTCATCAAAGTCATTCAAGTCAAAAAATCCCTAAGTGAAGCTTGGTGACCCTTTTCAACTTGATTTCTACAGTTTTAGAACCAAACACCTACCAGGAAGAGGATTGTAGACTAAGAGCTATAGATTCCTATCCTAAAATTCTCGAAAGATGAAGGTGGACTAAGTCACCATCAGTGGAAAATTAGTCCCATAGCTAGGGCTAAAAAGTGGCTTCTACATTTCTAGATACCCATTTGGCTAAAATCTATTCTCGTACAATCTCCCTGAAACAAGACTAAGTCGCCCAGCTTGGCGTAAGTGCCCTAGTTGGCTTTAACATTAAATTTTGTAGGATTCCAGAGCCTCTCTGCATCACATTCTAGTTTCTAGTTGCAACTCTCTAATCTCTTTCATTTCAAGTCCTTCAAGCACTTCCTCAAATCCACACTAAACAAGTGCTTCCAACAATAACAACAAAGCAGTTCTATTTCTTAAAGCATGAACCGAAGGAAAACTGACATTTATAGAGGTGTTTTGTCTCATTTACAAAATTACACTAAACATAATTCATATGATACTGAATTCACCATTCTATAATAAAGTCAAGTATAAAAAACACTCTAGTTATACCTGACGCTAGATCTTTAGCCTTGCAAGAGAGAAGTCTTCAATTTGGACTTCATACAATACTTCTTCAAATGCAAATTCCATAGTATTTTGACATATTTGCATAGAGTCTCAAAATCACAATTCTTCCCTCAAGATGCTCTGAAAAATGCTATCACTTGGATGCTTTGATCTCGATGCTAAATCCTCATATGCTTCCTCAAAAGCATACTCTAAATACTTTGATTTGAATTGGATGCCTTGATGCCTTCCTTGCATCCCCCTTTTTATACAAAAATTGGCCCAATATGGTTAAAACTATAAAATATGGCCTATTCCCCCTTTAAGGTTAGGATTTAACCAATCCCTCTTATTTTAAAAATAAAACAATAACAATCCCCAAACCATTAATTTGTTTTAAGGGCTTAATTATTTTCATATTTGGGCTCTTGTGGTTTTTGTTGTTTTTTTTTTCATTTTCAACATTTAGCTGTAACCATTTAAGGTTACTTTGTTAAGGTTTTGGGCTTAGCTGTTATACAAAAATAACCTGGCCCATATAAATACTCAAGTTGCTAAGTGGAATGCCAGTGAGTAAGCCTTTTAGCAGTGGGGATTTTGAGAGTTCAACTCCCTCCGCTCTTTATTTGTTAACAGATCCTTTATTTACATAACAAAACAAAGTGGCACCCAATATAGGTAGCACACAAAGCATGCAACATAATAGTGAGCCACTATGTTGGGAAGAGAGAGGTCGGGGGTTTGCCTCCCACCGTTTGTATTTTGGTAATCCAACAAACCAATGGGTAGTGTGAGTAGTGCCAGGTAGCGTACAAAGATGGTGTCGTGTGGCATCTAATGATTTGTCGAAAACACAAGGATGCTCCGTTAGCCACCACATCAGTAGCCACATTATATGTTGTATCACCATGTGCTCTATCTAGTCACCTATATGGTCCACCACATGTCACTCGCCAATTGGTCCAGGGTGTTATATGGTGCCACATCAACTACCATGTCAACGTATGGTCTACTAAGTTAGCATGTTGACCTTAGCATTTATATAGCTTGTTCAACCTTAGTAGTCAAAACTTTGACTTGCAATAACTTCTACGCACATGCTCATATTTTTGTGAAATGAGTGGCGTTGGGTTTGTGTTGACAATCTCTTCGATTTGACACTAATTTTAACTGATTCCAAGTTGCTCAAATTTTTACCTTTTTGACTGCCTCTATAATTGATCTAACCAAACTTTGACTGGCCATAACTTTGATGAATGAACTCCTTTTTTTCTTGTTCAAGCTATGTTAAGTCCAATTTTCTAAACACTTTGATATGATGTTGTTTTCAAGGATAGTTGAAGTAGTTGAATTTTAGGGTTTTGTGATCCACCTAGATCAAGCCTCCCCACTGAAGAACTTTTGGTCTCCAAAAGTTTACTATTGCTTTGGAACATGCTCCTTCCCCTGAATTATGTAACTCAAAAATTCCAAGGAAGATTTTGGAATAAAACTGATGCTCGTCCTTGCTCACAAACTTCTTGAGTAATGGTGATTATGCCTCAAAGTGATACATTCCTTCACCTTTATACTTCATAATGGCTAATTCAAGACTTCACCATTCAGCTCTATCCATGCTTGCTATAGCAACAAGGCCATTGAAAAGAACCACCTCTTGTAGGCCTTTTTAATCATCATCTAACTAAGATCAGACTAAGCCTTAAGATTAGACCAAGTCCTGATGTGTAGATGGTCTATCCATTTTGTACAAAATGGTCTTCTTCTTGTTCAATAGAAGCTAGTGACACACTCTTGCCTCAAGAATTAGTGTCAACCACTTGAGCACTAGAATAAATCTACAAGAAACAAATTTTTAACCTACATAAAGAAGTCTTCAAGTATTCTCCTTTTGATTACAAGAGATATGGCTTCAAAATCCTTACAAAATCTCAAGCTTAAAGAAATACAAATTCATACAAATACTTGATTTTTTTTTTCATTTAGAGTCTTTCACTCAAAACCACACTGGTTTGATTACCACATTAAAAAATGTAACATGAAACAAAGTTGATACACTTATTTAGTCAACAAAGTTTCCCATCTTTTAAGAGCTGAACAAAGGAACTTCCCACTTCTAGCTAATTATGTTTCAACTGAGGTTCTTCATGAATTTCCTTAGGAATGGTAACCATAGGTTCTTCCTTTACCTCTACAACCTCCTATTGACTAGGTTCTTTTCTAGACCTTGGTGAATGTTGAAGCTTTGGGTGCAGCTTCTAGCATTTCTCAACCCAATGCCCACTTATTTTGTAGTGAGTACAATAATTTTGGGCTTTGTCCTGCATTGTAGCTACCTTCCTCAGAGAGGAATGTTGAAGGTATGATGCATGCCTTACTATCTCTTTAGCTAGCATGACTAACTTTCTACAAAGCCTCTAATTTTTTCTACACCTTGCTACATAGTGGTTAGGTGCATGAAAAAATGTGCATGATCGCATATTCGATAAGGCTTGCACAAAAGAATTACTACTTTCAAAATCAATAATAGATTTAAAGTGTTCATCACCTTTGAATTTCCCTTGACCAGCTTGAGCACTGAACTACTTAGGAGAACCTACTTTTCCTTTGTCAGGTTTTGAATCAAACTATTGAAGATAGTCTGCCTTATATTTTCCTCCATCATGTTCATCTTTTGTAGGAGATGACTTGTAGTCACTTCGACTACTATAGTTAGAAGTGTCAACTTCTCCATAGCCTAATTCCTGATATCAAGGTTTTGCTTCTACCTCTATGAGACTAACAATACCTTGGCCATTGATTCCAAGGCCTTTCCCATTGTAGCCCATATTCATTAGTAGTTTCATACCAATACCCTTGGTATGTTTTTCAAATTCTCCAAAAGAATGATCATGGTTAAAGGAAGGAACTAAACTTAATTCACTTTTTACCTTCTCTAATGCTTGGTCAACTTCCTGAATGTTTTCCAATGGATCCTTCTAAATTACTATAGATGAAGCCTCCAAACTATTAGGTTGTGTGAGGGGGACATATGAGGAATCCTTTGAATGTGGAAAAAAAGTACAGATGTTAAGATTTTAAATCCTAGGAGGACTCTTTACAGTAGAACTGTCTCCAATCTACTCGTCCACAACACTTTGCAACTTCAGGTGTAACTTCCTCTTCTCATCTTCAAAATCTTCAAGGTGACTCCTTAGCTCAACATTTTCTATCTGGATATGCTGATTGGCTTCCTCAAGTCCTTGAAGCTTCTTGGACTTATCCTAATAGAGTCCTTCAATCATCCTTTTCATGGAAAGAAAGTCATCCATCATGGATGCATAATTTATCACCTTGGATGCTTCCCCTTACTTAGATTCCATCTTTCTCTTGGATGTACACCTGTTAAACTTGCAAAATTGCAAACCAACAAATCAACAAACTGATCAAAATAGAAAAATTGCATAAACTAATAATCTACTTAACCAAGAAAATTGAGAAAAATTGAGCTAACTGACAAACTTTTGAAACTGGTCACTTGAGCTTAGTAACCACTCTGATACCACTTGATCTGAAAAAATATAGAGTGTTCTTACTCACCTAAGTTCTTTACTTATCAGATTCGAAACTAGTTGCTTAACTTACTAAATCTCAAAACAGTGCTAAGATATTTAATAATGGTTTGAATCCAATATGTAGACTCAATCCATCAATTTACTAAGCTCATTGAACAATCGATTTGTGAAATTAAAATATAACCCATCATCAAGAACCAACCAAAAGATCAAAGACACATTTCATTATGGAGTTCACCTCTCAAGTCTAAATCTCTAGATCCACTCAACAAGCATGATCAATTGTCATTAATGTTGTTACTTGCAAATTGCTTACAAAATCTAGTCTTTTGACTACATAGTGTTGGTTGTTTTTACTGTAACCAAGTTAATCTTCTAATCTACCTATGGAATTTCCAATTCCAATCAAGGGAAACTCGAAGGACTTGGACCAACTGACAAGGACTTTAAAAGCCTCCTACAGTTCAGGCTCTGCAAGACTCAGAAGGCTGGTCCCTTAATGTGTTTATAACCTCTGTATCATTATGATAAACAAAATTAATATACAACAGATGATCTCATTTAATAGCTCAACACAATAGGATAATACTAAATAGAATTGGTTGTTCATCAGTATTATCAGCTTTTTGGAGCATGAGATAACTACAACACATTTCATAGTATAAGATAGTCATTGATTTTCAATTTGTAGCAAGCTCCAGGTAAAGGAAAATAAACACTGAATCATGTGAATAAACACAACTTAGATGAGTGCCATATATCCATTTTAAGAGTCAAATTCATAAGCATCTATGGGTTTATGATAGATTTAACACATAACATATAATATCCCTAATAACATTAAATTACAATCTTATCAATATGCATTCTAACCCAATACTACTTATCAAATCCTAATAAAGAACATATCCACCTATAATCCCATTCAAGCATTTTAATTAATCCCTTGAATTAAAGCTAAAATAAGGATCATACACACAACAACAATGAGATGAATGAAACAGCCCTTAGTCATCTTATTCAAAATTCAGATATGCATGTACAATGGAGAGACATGAGTTTGAATTTATCATTTCAACTCAAATGCTAGTACTATTATACAACATTAAATCCCCATGAATTAAAAACCTATTACAGAATTCCTCAAAACCTAAATTGCATTTCCCTTGAAACCATTGAACTTTACAATTTTCTTTGCAACTTCACCTAGACTCGACCCAAAATTATCTAACTTGCTAACTCGTACTTCTAGCCTGGAAATCCCTCTTATAGAAAATGAAGGAGAAAACAAGGATCGAGCCAAAAAGTACATGTGTCACTAGCCAAATGGAGCACTTGGTGATATTCAAAAAATCGTTATAAAATCCATCACCTTAGAGAATATTCTTGTTCATCGTGCTTGTTGAGAAAGGTTGATGCACCAACAAAAACCTCAAGAATCTTGCACCAAGACTGCCATCAAAAATAAAACTGGAAACCATTTTAACTGCATCAGCTAATTTTCCAATCGTTAGTAGCCCACTCTTTTACTCCTTAGTTAAATACTTATTTACCCATTTCTGATATTCCTCATTAGTTGGCTAGTCACAATTAATTAACTCATTCACCTTGACATTATAAGGTGTGTATTTAAGTGCTACATAATTTTCCTCTCTTTCAAAAGATTCCAAAAATGAGCTGGTATTAATGATTTTTTCATTATAGCTCACCAAAAAATCATAAACTAAGTCATCACAAATAAATTTAATTTGATCATTGATGACCTCATTTTTCTGATCCTACCACCATTGGAGTGACCTAATATTCCCCTGCTCATCAATTATGTCAGGTAACAATTTGTTACCCCAATCATCAAAATTCTTCACCAATTCTTTGATCTTCCTACTCAAGTCATCTAGTAAGGTCTGAAAACCTTGCAATGATTTAACTAACACCTGAGTAGGCCTTAATGATTGGGGCCTATTATTTATATCAAACTTTGAGGCCTTATACATTATGTCTAAATCACTGGCCCTTGGGATCCAATTTTCAATCAATGGTATCACTATCTCCCGATCCCTATCAATATTCTTTATTGCATCTAATAATAAAGAATATAAAGAATGTATAGATGACAATTTATTATCAACTTTCTCATTTAAATGTCCTAATATAGTAGTAACAATCTCCTTTTGCTTTAAAAGGGATCCCTCCTCAGTTACCTTCAATGATGCCCGTAATTCTTTAATTTTATTCATCACCTACTTCTTTGTAGGATCAACTAAGCATTCTACCTCTTCATCAATTTGTTCTAAAGAAGGGGTGAGGGAAGGATTTTGACTAGGAGACCTTGGTGTAGAAACAATAGGAGAAGTAGGAGGCACTGAACCTGATGTAGAAGGAAATGTACTGATCCTTGGAGCACTTGATGTTTCCCCAATCTATTTGTACCTTAACCTATCCACCTAAGTCTAAAGTTCAACATTCCTTTGTTGTATCTTACTATAATCCTCAATCAAAAGATTATATTTCTCCATTAGGCTTTTCTTTTCAGCCTCTTCTCATTTAGCAATATTTTGGGCCAATTTGGCCACATTTACAGTTAAATTAGTAGCCTGAGTGGTTGAGGTCTCTGAAGCCCTCTTTACTATTAACCCTCCTCTAAAATTTGGGTTAATATCAGTAAAATTTGGATTTTTCCCTTGAGGGGCCAATGCCCAAATTCCCAAGGTCTCATATTCTTCACTGAAGGCAGAATCTTGCAATGTTGCCTTGACCTCTTCTTTAGAGTCTTGCAATGGATGCTTGGACTCCAGATTAGCATCAAAAGAGCTCCAACATCTGCAATGCACCATTCAGGAAAAATTAGAAAACCATCCTGACTTACTAGTTTTCTTCCTTCCTCAGGAGTGATGTTCTTGAATTCATCCATTAATTTAGCTTTTATTTCATCATCATTCTCCTAGTCTGACCTTTTATGTCTCAGTTCTCCTCTCTTCTTACATTTATCCTAGTATTCTTCAAATTTCATCCTCCATATGGGTAAAAGCAAGAAGTTGGGTACACAAAGAGGGGAAGTTTCAGCCAAAAAAAAATCTCACAGAAAATGCATACGCATTATTAAAAAAATGTGTATGCATTTAGGATCGGGTACTCGATCCTAAAAAAATGCTTATGCACTATCAAACGCATACGCGTTATAGAATGCATACACATTTTATAACACATAAAAATTAATTATTTAAAAAAATAAATACTTTTTAGAAACACGTACATGTTTTACAACGCGTACGCATTTTGAACTCAAAATGCGTACACATTTTATAACGCGTATGCGTTTTAGAACACCTACGCGTTTCTAAAAAGTATTTATTTTTTAAATAATCAAAAAAGTAAGGAACGCATATGCATTTTGTAATGCATACATGTTTTGTAAAAACATGTATACATTTTTTAAATTCAAAATTCCCAACCCACATTCTGCCTCAGTTTTAGGCTTGGAAAAGGTTGGCAATCCGAGCCTTAGCCTTTGACCTGCAACTAAAAAACTAAGGTAGATTGAAGAAGAATGTCAAACTTTGACAACATAGATGATTGACTTTTTTTCTGAATGAGTTTATAAAATTAAAACCCATTAGAGAACACAATGTCTACTTTCTAAATATATATTTTTTGTTAAAATTGGATTACATTTGCTATTTTTTAATTAATTTCTAAGCAAACTAGACCTTAAACTTGAAATATCAGGTTTCTTTGGTTTTTTAATAACATTTTATTAGTTGATTTTCTTGTAAAAAAATTATATGGGACCAAACTTAAGACAATTCTCTACATAATGAAAAAAAAAAGAGTCAAAAAATGTTTTGTTTAGGTCCAATTATGTTGTCCGTACACGTTGATTTGAAAAAATATCAATTAAGGCCAATAAAAATTTAATAAAAAAAAATATTCAACCAAAAATTACAAAAAAAAATCCAGACCAAACTTCATGTTGTTAGCTCTCTTTTCCTAAAAGGAATTAGCAAAATAATTTTATTTGGGTCAAAAAGTGTTGTCCGTACACCTGCTTGGTATGGTAAAAAAAAGGGACTTTTAAAAAGTGGTTTTTATAGATCCTTATCAAAATGTAATTTCTATAAACTAGGTATTTTAATAATTTGCATATTTGGAAACTAGATTCAAAATGATAAATTTCACATTAATGATTTTTTTTAAGATTCATTGTGGAAGTGCCTCAATTTTTCAGTCCAAGTATGACAAATTCTGAAAAATAGCAAAAATATTTCCACTTTTTGAGCTTTTTGTGTACCCAACTTCTTGCATCAGCCCATACCAATTGCAAGAAGAAAATATTTTTTACAAATGCATCATCATCTAGAAACTCCTTACATGCTTCCATTATTGCATCTTGCACATATTTACCTTTCATATCTAGGTCATATAGAACTAACTCAACTGGCCTAGGACGGGAAGGCATACCAATCTGCATATCCTGATTAGTAACAAAAATTTCATCTATCAAATGATCTTACGGTTGATCAATTATTTGCCTCTTAGGGCTTGGCTTGGATGGTTGTGATCATGGACTATCCTCAGGTGATGATTCCAAATCAATGATTTTAATTTCCCCAAACATTTTGAATTTTGGACCTAGCTATGTAGGAAATTTCATTATTTATTTTCCTTTTCTAACCACTTCCTCCTCATCACTTATGTCATCCTTTTTCCTCTTGTAAGTGGGCCATTTTTCTATAGGTTGGTATGTTGGCCTTGTCTCAATTGGCCTAGCACCTTGTTCCTATACATCCAGACTCAATTCAAAGTTTATCTTCTTGGTCCTCAAGGTGCCCATAATTTCTTTGAAGTTCTCCATCAGAAAGTCAATTTTCTTATGGTGTGGACTTAACTCCAACAATGGATCATACTTTGGATCCATTTTATGCACAATATCCAATAGCTTATCATAAGCTATCCATTTCTCCTTATTCAACTCTTGCCTATTTAGGTCAAATTCATTTCCAATCAAATCCACAGGAAAGTTGAACTCATGCAAAAACTTACCACCTTTTATTCTTTGTCTAAAAAAGAAAAAGAAACCCTCAGGATCATGTTGTTGCTTTGGACCACACCTCAAATGGTAATCTTCAAAGAATTTTCCAAAATGCACCCATCCTCCTTTTGAAAATATAAAATCTAATGCCACTGTATAATTTGGGAAAAAAGTTCATTTACCCTTCCTAGTAAGGTTGTCCTCATGGATACAATCAATAAACCACATAACCTCTGCAAACCCCACTCTTGGTGACACATTGTATAGCAATATATGAGGGGTCCCTTGAAAGTCGTACACCCTCAAAATAGTGTTGACTGGGTATAGAATAATGTCACCCCAGTTATGGAAAACTTTCAATTCTAGCCTCCTCCCCTTTGGTCTAAGGAAATCATGCAATTCCTAAGGAATATTGGGTACATTCACCATCAATCTGGACCTCAATCTAGAAGCAAAACAATTATCAAATTGCACATAACTGGTGCTTTCCTTATTATAAGATAAATTTGTAGTCCATATCTGTATTGGAAATCTTTGTCCATTAACTGATTTCCTTAATTCCATCTTCTCAGAGAAAAATTCAGCATGCTTGAACAAGAACATATACATTAACAAAGAATACCAAAAGAATTGAGTGCTTGTATCATTTTTCTGCAACTTCGATAGCCCTTCATGTATCCTTTCAGCCAAGAAAGAAGCAAAATCATAAGTTATAGAGACTATACCTAGGGTGTTGTATTTACACCCCCATGAACATGTAAGCAATTGACATCACAATACTAGGATTGAAACCTAGAATTTGACATAATGAATAAAAAGTGGGGGTATGTGCATGATCATCATGGAAAAAATAGGCCCTTAAGTGGCAAAAAATTTCAAAAAGTCAAACTTAAGCAACTTGACGTAAAAATTTGAATAAGTTATCTATATTATTTCAAAAATATGGAACAATAGAATCTGTAGCAAATTGAATGTAGTTTCTAAACTACTAGGTTTATTTAAAAAAAATAAAATTATCTGGTGAAAATTTAAAATTTCAATACAGTATATTAGTGTAGAGTAGAGTATTAATGTAGAACAATATAAAGTGTGTGAAGTTAGTATATTGAGTTTCAATAGAAATGTAACTCATACATATGATAGATGTAATTATAACATTTCAAACTTGGATGTGAGCCACCTCTCTATTCTATCTTTTCTTCTTTTAGTGGGACATCAGTCCACCTATAGTGAGAACTTATATAATATCTTATAACCAGTTATAATATATTGTGAGCTAATCCTCACCATGGTTTTTCCCATTTTGGATTTCCCACATAAAAAATTGGTGTTCATGTGTTATGTGATGTTGATGGTTGCTTTCATGCTTTCCTTTCCTACTACAAATTTAATATGTTGGATATGTGCAGGATCATCATGGAAAAAAAAGGCCCTTAAGTGGCAAAAAATTTAGAAAAATCAGTGTTAGGCAACTTGACGTAAAAATTTGAATAAGTTATCTATATGATTTGGGTATGTGCAATATCATCATGGAAAAAACAAGCCCTTAATTGGCAAAAAATTAAAAAAAATCAGTGTTACGCAACTTGACATAAAATTTTGAATAAGTTATCTATATTATTTCAAAAATATGTAAGAACATAATCTATAGAAAATTGAATTTAGTTTCTAAACTACTAGGTTTATTTAAAAATAAATAAAATCTATTTGGTGAAAATTTGAAATTTCAATCAGTAGTACTTAGATTTCAGGGAAAAAAGAAGAAGTAGGTGTTTGTCTGACCACCCTAACCATAATAAAATGATAATATTTTTTTATAAGATTTTATATATAAATAGAGGACTCATGTCTGGATGTGATGCATATTTTTTTGTAATTTTTTCCAAGTAAATAATTAATTATGAATTCCTTATTACAACTTTTAAAAAATATAAAAAATCGTCTTTCTAACCACTGTAACTTGCTCAAAACTTCATGAAATTTATTTTTTATTTTTTTAATCCTATAGTATGTGATGCATGTTTTAAATTCAAAAAATTTGATACCATTTGAAAGTTATAGATTTTTTCAATTAGCCTATTAATCAGGACTTTAGTCATAATTCTAATAGAAAATGAATAATAATTATTAATTAAATTGAAATTAAAGCATAATTTAGATTGGTGGAAAGCTAAGAATCTCCTCAAAAAACCCTTTTTATTTCATCAATTTTGGGTAAAAAAAAGTCATCAGCCACATACCCTACAAATACCCATAATATTGCCACTTTTTGGCCCATCATGATCCTTCACATACCCATTTCAAAAATATGTAAGAATAGAATCTATAGAAAATTGAATGTAGTTTCTAAAGTACTAGGTTTCTTTAAAAAAAAATCCATTTGGTGAAATTTTGAAATTTCAATGTAGTAGTACTTAAATTTCAGGGAAAAAATAAGTAGGTGTCTGTCTAACCACCCTAACCACAATAAAATGGTAATATTTTTTATAATATTTTAGATATAAGTAGAGGAATCATGTTTGAATGTGATGCATATTTTTTTATAATTTTTTTTAAAAATAAAATCCCACGGAGCAAAATAAAACATTAAGACGAAAAGGACCCAACCTAGAAAAAACAATGTGGCATAAGTTGTTTTAAAACCCTTCCAAAAGGTAACAACAAAATAGATCCCACCCAAGGCATAAAATAAACACTAGGGTTTTACGTGAAGAAAAAGATTAAACCCCAACCCTAGGACTTTCCCAACACTATGAAAGACCAGAGACATAAGGTAGGACAAGAATGGAACACAAGGAGCAAAATTTTGAAATTCCATCATTGGCTCCAATTGGGGACGTTCATTCCACCAGAATGAAGCAAGAATTTAGAATCTGAGGTTGAGTAGACCAAGTGCAGAGATGACCAAAAATGGATTGTCTAGACAAAACAAACCAAAATATATGCAAAATATATACAAACCTAAACTATTGCTCATGGAAAAGAATACTACAAGTGAAGTACAACTTCAAGAACTATCTATGAACTGGCAGTTTAAGAATATCCCCAGTCATATTTTGGAGGAAGTATGAATCTTCACCCCACTTACCATTTATAAAAGATGGACCCAACCAAATTGCATCAAATTTACCATGCTTCCCTTTATCTTCTAATCTAGCATTCCACATTAAAACAAAATCTCCATATTTGAAACTCCTTGCGGTTCCCCTCTTTTCATACAAATTCTTTATTTGCAACTACAATTTTGCACTTCTCTTTTGAGCTTCCCTCCTAGTTTCATCTAATTCTATGAGAGCTTCCACTCTTGATTGCATCTCATCATCAATTTCATTATCATACATTTGGAAAAACTTATACATTTCCATCAAGTTGTTTTGGGGCAACCTTGCATTTATCCCATAAAACAAGTCAAATGGGGCACAACCTATTGCCTTCTTCACAGTTACCCTGTCTGCCCAGATTGCTAATCCTAGCTTAGAATCTCAAGCCCTTTCATTCTGATCCAAGATTTTCTTGATGATCTTCATCAAGATTTTATTGCTTGACTCTAATTTTCCATTTTCAAAAAATCCTATGTATTCCTCAGATTTGAAACACATTTCATTGTTTGGCACAATCCTTTCTAGACATCCAAACCTATTCAATATGTTGCTCATTAGGAAGTCAATTACCACTTTACTAGTGGCTTTCTTTGTTGGAATTGCTTCCACCAACTTGGTAAAATAATCAGTGGCCACTAATATCCATGAGTGACCTCCACTAGATTTACATGCTATCTCTCCTACAAAATCAATACCCCACTACTAGAATGGAGCTTGTACTGTAACTGGTTTTAGAGGCAAGTTACCAGAAAAAATTAACTTACTAGAGAAACGTTGACAAGCATCACATATCTTCACTAGTTTGTGTGCATACTTAAAAAAAATAGGCCACCAAAATCTATCCCTCATTATCTTATGTGTAGTCATTTTAGCCATATAATTCCCCCCACAAACTCCACCATGCATCTCACTCAAAAGTTCTTATGCGTGATCTTGGTCAACACACTTCAACATGACACCTTCTCCATTTCTCCACCAGAGCTTTCTAGCTATGATAACATATTTGGTGGCATGTAACTTCAATGTTCTTTTTTCATTTTCACTCAATTTGTCAGGACATCTCATTTTTTGTAAATAATATACCACATCTTTATACCATTGAGAATGCTCCATATCAAATATGTGTGATCTATTCTCCTCTTCTAGCAAATTTAACTTATTTGTTTCCAAATTACTTTGGGCCATGAGCTTGGCCAATCCTTGTCCTCTCACTAGTTTAGTAATTTGGATCTCCATATTGAATTCCTAGATCCTATTTATCCACCTACACCTTCTTTCTGACACCTCCTACTATGTGAAAATGTCCTTGACAACAACACGAGGAACATATGCAACTATAGTAGCTCCCATCAAATAAGGCCTAAAATATTTTATTTCTTTTACTAATGCATATGCCTATTTTTCATTTATATCATACTTAAGTTCACAAACTTGTAAAGATTTGCTAAAAAAGAATATAGGCTATTTGAAACCCTCTACATTTTCTTGCAACAACATAGCTGCAATTATGTGGAAAGAGGCAAACGAAAAAATCTATAAAGGTTTGGAAAAATTAGGGGTTCTTAAGATAGGAGCCTCCTTTATTGCTTGCTTAATGGCTTGGAAAGCCTGCATAAACTCCTCATTCCATTCCACCTTAGCTCATTTCTTGAGAATTTTAGAAATCGGGTGAACTATCTCAACAAAATTTGTCACAAACCTCCTTAAAAAAAAATTTGTCTAAAGAAAGATTGTATTCCTTTGACATTGCGGGGTTGTGGAATTTTATCTATTGCAATTAACCTCTCTGGATCAATTTTTAGCCCATCTTTGGAAACAATATGTCCCAATAGTTTTCCCTCTCATACTACAAACAAAAATTTCTTTGGATTCAAAAAAATACCATACTCCAATGCTCTAATGAATATCTTCTCTAGATGCTCACAATGATCCTCTTTCTTTTTAGAATATGTTGTCAAGTCGTCTTAGTAAATCATCAAAAACAAGTTAATGAAATCTATTTATGCCACATCCATGGCTCTCTAAAAAGTAGCCCCTGCATTTGTAAGACCAAACGACATTCTCATATAAACATATGTTCCCCATGGTGTAGTGAAAGTTTTCTTAAACTGCTCAGACTCCTTGACCATTAGTTGGTTGTAACAAGAGAAACCATCCATCATAGACATTAATTCACAACTTTTCACCCATTGCAACATTGCTTCCATATTTGGTAATGCATAGTTGTCTTTTAATGAAGACACATTCAAATTTATGAAGTCTACACATAACCTGATGTCTCCATTTTTCTTCCTTACTGGTACCAGTTTTGACACCTAGGATGAATGTCTGATTGGCTTGATGATCCCTGCATCCCTTAGTTTCATCAATTCTTCTTGCATTTTTGGGGCCAAGGTGGGATTAATGGGCCTTTGCTTTTTTCTGAATGGCTTGGCACCATCACACAAAGGAATCTCATGTTGGAAGAGATCCTCCCTATATGCCTTAAGGTCATCATAGGAACATGCAAACACATGCCTAAACTTCCTTAATAAATCAATTAGCATCCTTCTCACCTTTGGTGACATTTTCTTTCCAATATACACCTTTTTTAGTGATGCTTATGTTCCAAGATTTATCTCTTCCAAATCATTAGGATGGGAAACAGTATGATTAGCCTCTGTCCTATCCTAATTATCAAACTCTTTCTAGTACAACTAGACCCTTGGGAATTGCGTTTGTCTTTAACTAAATGACTTCATTTCCAAATATAGTATCTTTACCATCAACATCTTCAACAAAAGCTCCAAAGTCAATTTCTTGATTTTCATATTCACCCACAAAATTCAAAAACCTTAAAATATCATCACCATTATCAAAAACTTGCCATTTTTTTATATTATCAAGGATGGATGGCCTGGTTTGCTTCTCAACCTTTGAAATTCCAGCATAAGTCATATCATTTGGTTTTACTACAATATTGGCTAATAAATTTGCCACTTTTTTTTACCTCTCTCCATCCATCCTATGCCAAATGTATCAAATCTCTCCAATTCATCCCAAACAACATTCCCATACTATTTCAACCTCTTGTTCATTGATACATACCTAGATCTAACTTGGGAGACCACAAGCTCAGAATCCCCAATTGCCTTGAGCTTCTTAATCCCATGTTTTTCAGCCAATCTCAACCCCAATAACAAGGCATCATACTCTACCACATTATTTGTGCATTGAAATAGCATAGTGAAAGAGAACCTAAATGTCTTTCCACTTGGTGATCATAATAGAACACCTGCACTAGAACCTTCTTTTGAACTTGCACCATCGAAGTACATAGTCCACAAGTCATTAGACTCTAACATTTTTTTTACTTTTGTATCAATCAGTGCAGTAGGCTTATCATAATTGCTAGGGAATTCCTCAACCTTGAATTTATTTATTCCACTATCAATAAAACATGTCATATTCTCAATCGGGCCATGCTCAAACATATGGGGTACTTTTGATTCTTTTTCAATCTTGACATCCTTACCATCAATGCAGAAAGTAGCAAATGACAGATCACAGTGCATGTTACCTCCCATTAATGCACTCCACTTTCTTGACAAAATCATTCCAAAATGAGATGGGGTGTCTACAACTAATACAGTCATGACTAAGTCTTTCTCAGGGTGCTGAGTTAGCTTATAAGGTAATGCTCTGATAGTTCCAACAATGGGAACTTCTCTTGAATCCATGGCATTACATTTTACCCTAAGTAGTTTCTATTGTCAAGCCCATTTCCTCCATTATTTTTACTAGCATAATATTATTTGATTCCCCTAAGTCTATCATATAGTTAATTAAAAAATTTCCATTAATATTCACACTTAAGAAAAAAGGGGCTATGTTTTCAAGGAACATGTTAATAGAATTTCCTAAATATACAGGGGGAATTTGTGACACAATTCCCTCCACCTCTTTCTCTTTCTCTTCATCCTTTTCTTCTTTACCACTACCTTGTTCATTCTTATTACCAACAACATTTGTGATTAAGGCTATTATCTTTTCTTTGTATTCATTTATTCTCATCATTTCTAGCAAAGGTAAGTACAATTACTTTAACCTGAGAAAGCACATGAAACATATCTATAGGTGTTTATTTAGAAAAATTAGACACCATACCTTCATCATTTTCCTTTTTCTCTTCTTGATTGCTTCCTCCTAGCTTCTTTTGCTTCTTATCCTTTGTAGCAGGTTCAACAAACTTTGTAATCACCTTGGTCTTCACTAATGATGAATTCACATCTTCTTGAGGCTTTGGGTCTTCATTCTTTTTTTCCCAAACCTTATCATTTTTAACCTCTTTGAATTTTACAACATCCTTTTTGTTGTCAACTTTAACACCATTATTTTTTTCCTTTTGTTCTTTAATAAACATGCCAACGGGTTTACCCTATTCACCACCCATAGTTCTATTTCTCAATTGAAGTGAAATTATCATTTGAGCAGCCATTTTCTCAATCAATCTTGCAATCTCTTCTTTTGATGGTCTCCTTAAGGACACTGAACCTTTAGCCTGCTCCATGTTGCAAGCATTATGGTCAAAATCACCTTCCTCATCAGAAAAGACCAATTGATGGTACATTTCACTTTTTTGTCTCTAACTATCCACATCATCTTCATGTAATTCATCATCAGAGGAACATTCTTCCTTATCAATGTATGATCTAGCCATACAAACATCTACATCATCCTACTCACATTCCAACATCTGCTCATGAGCATCCTCATCTACTTCCTCAACAACAAGCAACTGAGCAATACCATAGTAATTTTGAGCATGTGGATGTTCACACACTTCACACCATGGTCTATCTAGTACTAGATTCACTAAATGCTTCTACAAGTGGTCTGGTGTATGCTGATTAGTTTTAGGCTTCTGGCCAAGAAAAACTGGTTTTCCATCTTTCCAGTTTGTTTTGTAAGGATAATTTCGCATTTTGGGTAGCCTATCATTTTTATTATATAGTTTCCTTTCATTCCGTATACCCTTCTCTTGCTTGGAAACAATATGCTTTATGTCTTTCAAAGTTTTGTAAACCCTTTCCCACTTTTCATCATATTTAGGATTTGCACCAAAAGCTTTCTCAGTCTTATTCTTAGGATTCTTTAAAAGTGTGGATTCTTCTCTCCTACCATATTTACCAGAAGCTCTTCTATTACTCTCAATATTTATAGCCACCCTAAATGCATCCCTCATAGTCTGAGGGTCCTTATCTCTAAGGAGATATGCCATCTTAGCATCAAAAGCATTGAAATAGGTAGTCAAACACACATTTTCATCAATCCTCAAAACCTAAAACAACTTATACATTGATTTTTGAAATCTTAAATTAAACTCTATCACAGGCTCATTCAATGACTTCTTGATGTTATTGAACTCATTTAGCATGAAACTAGCATTAGTTTTATCACCATATTGCTCTTTGAAACACTTTTTAAATTTATTCCATGAACCAATACTAGTATTAGGTAGACCTCTATACCAATCCCTCACATCCTCTACTAAAGATTGTACAAACAATTTCATTACATCTTCATGCTCTACGTCATAATTGTTTAGCATATCCATAAAAGCTTCCAAGTGTTCCTCTACTATCACAACATTATTGCCAACAAACTTAATCATGTTTTCTCTCAAGTCAGCAGGGATGGGATTTGGATAACTAGGAATACCATCAAAGAATAATAGCCAATACAATTCCAACTGTATAGGTCCTCATTGAAATAATCCTTCATTCCTCTAAGAATAAACTCTAGACTCTAAATTTTGTACCCTAGGACCATCTTGATTTGGTTTTACAAACCTAGTTGCATGAATCTTCGGGGAAAAATTATTTGTGGTGGGATCTGGAGTAATTTTAGGATTGTTCTTTAAGGCATCTTGGTGGCTTGATGAGGTTGTATCCTATGTAGCTTCATCCATTCTTGACATCTTTAGGAAACTTATTTTCCTCTTCATTTATGCATTTGCAACCTCAATCTCCATCCTCTCCAACTCTTTTGCAAGAGCCTCACTCTCCCTTCTAGCCTTTTCTAAGTTAGATTCTATTTGTAATGAAACATGTGGTGGGAGACTTTGTTGAGGGAAGTGGGAAGTCACCTTCTCATTTATTTTGATCCCCTCAACCTTCTGCTTTCCCTTATCCAAGACAGGCTTAGGGTTTGGATCACTTGATTGAGAATTAATAGGATTTGAGGGTTTTGGGTCTGCAGCTCTAGGTTAGACATCAATTTGACCTACAGGGTTTTCCTTAGACATAGGTTTTACCTCCTTATCAACATCTGATTTAGTTTTTTCTTGGTTCAAGAGCTTCATTTTCGCTAACTGTCTGATCAACCTATCCCTTTCAATCACAATGTTCACCAATTTTGTTTCCCTCTCCTTTTCTCTTTTCATTCTAAGCTTAGCTTGCTCATGGATTTCCCACTTCAAGGAATTAATGTCTCTAAGAAAATCATTAGGGTTAGGAAAAGTCATATCAAAACTCGATGTATCACTTAGATCTATTAGATTGACCCCTTCCATTACATGTTTAGACAATAAAGGGGTTACATCAGTTTCAACAAGAGGAGGCACATCACAAGTGCATTCTCTGTGATGGCTTTGACTTCTACTCCCGCCTCTTCTTTTTTCATCATATCTGGCACTAACAGGCCCTTTATTTTGACATGTTACATATTCTTGAATAGGTGTATTAAATAATGCATGAAAATATCCACAACTATTTGATTTTGAATTTCTAGACACCTCTTCAAGATTTTAAGGGATAGGGTGTAAAGGCTTAAGTTTGTACCTTTGTGTACAGGGTTTTGTGACATGGGAGCAAGATTACTAGACTCTAGTCTTTTCTTTACCCAGTCGTTCTTCTTCATTTTGGGAAGTTCACCCTCCAATTTCTGTTCTAGATGATTCTTCATGAATGACCTAGTGTTCTTCATTTTCTATACTTGTCCAAAAGATCCTTCCACTTATATTAAATCTTCAATATAAAATGCACACTAGTATAGAGATTTCAGAGTCACCAACCAATTATCTTGGGAATACCAAATATCTAAATACACGTGGTGGAAATTAAAATACCTTTGGAACTTTGTACTGACAACATACAAAAGTGCTTTACAAAATAACTCATAACACTTATGAAAATAGAAGAAATGGACAAACCCAACACAAAACTATAGGCTCAACCTTCAAATTACAGAAACGCTATGAGAACTCTATGAAAAATGGACAGCCGACATACTGACAAGAAATATTGAAATTGGCTCCCCAATAGAGTCACCATTTTATTAGTTGTTTTTATTGTAACTAGGTTGGTCTTCTAATCTACCTATGGAATTGCCAATTCCAATCAAGGGCAGCTTGAAGGACCTGGATCAACTAATAAGGACCTTAAAAGCCTCCTACACTTTGGGCTTTGCAAGGCCTAGGAGGGTGGTCCATTAATGTGTTTACAACCTCTGCATCATTATCATAAACAACATTAATATACAACAAGATGATCTCATTTAATAGAACAACACAATAGGATAATACCAAATAGAATTGGTTGTTCATTAGTATAATCAACTTTTTAGATCATGAGATAACTACAACACATTTCACAATATAATATAGTCATTGATTTGAAATTTGTAGCAAGCTCTAGGTAAAGGAAAACAAATATTGAATCATATGAATAAACACAACTTAGATCAGTGCCATATATCCATTGTAGGAGTCAAATTCATAAGTATCTAAGGGTTTATGACAGATTTAACACATAACATATAAGATCCCTAATAACATTACATTGCAATCTTATCAATATGCATTCTAACCTAATACTACTTATCAAATCCTTTTACGGAGCATATCCACCTATAATCCCATTCAATCATTTTAATTAATCTCTTAAATTAAAGATAAAATAAAGATCATACATGTCACAACAGCGAGATGAATGAAATGACCCTTAGTCATCTTATTCAAAATTTAGATATGCATGTACAATGGAGAGACATGAGTTTGAATTTATCATTTCAACTCAAATACTAGTACTGTCATACAACATTAAATCCCCATGAATTAAAAACCTATTATAGAATGAATCAAAACCTAAATTGCATTTCCCTTGAAACCATCGAAGTTTACAATTTTCTTCGCAACTTCACCTAGACTTGACCCAAAATTATCTAACTTGCTAACTTGTACTTCTGGCGTTGAAATCCTTCTTATAGAAAATGAAGGAGCAAACAAGCATCAGGCCAAAAAGTACACGTGTCACCAGCCAAATGGAGCACCTGTTGGTATTCCAAAAATAATTACAATAACCATCACCCTGGAGAATATTCTTGTTCATCGTGCTTGCTAGGAAAGGTTGAAGCAACAACAAAACCTCAAGAATCCCACATGAAGACTGCCATAAAAAAGAAAACTAGAAACCATTTTAACTGCAATAGCTAATTTTCCAACTGTTATCATCCCACTCTTTTACTCCTCCTTAGTTAAATACTTATTTACCCATTTATGATATTCCTCATTGGTTGGCCAGTCAAAATTAATTACCTCATTCACCTTGACATTATAAGGTGTGTATTTAACTACTACCGGATTTTCCTCTCTTTCAAAAGATTCCAAAAATGAGTTGGTTCCAATGATTTTGTCCATACAGCTCACCAACAAATCATAATCTGAGTCATCAAAAATTAATTTAATTTCATCATTGATGACCTCATTTTCCTGATCTTGCCAGTATTGGAGTGACTTGATATTCCCCTGTTCATCAATTATGTCAGGTAACAATGTGTTACCCCAATCATCAAAATTCTTCACCAACTCTTTGATCTTCCTACTCAAGTCATTTGGTAAGGTCTGAAAACCTTGCAATGATTTAACTAACACCTGAGTAAGCCTTAATGATTGGGACCTATTATTTATATCAAACCTTGAGGCCTTATAAATTATGTCTAAATCACTAGCCTTAAGGATCCAATTTTCAATCAATGGTATCACTACCTCTTGATCCCTATCAATATTCTTTATTGCATATAATAATAAAGAATATAAATAATGTATAGATGACAATATATTATCAACTTTCTCATTTAAATGTCTTAATACAACAATAACAATCTCCTTTTGCTTTAAAAGGTATCCCTTCTCACTTACCTTCAATGATGCTTGTAATTCTTCATTTTTTTGCATCAACTGCTTCTTTGTAGGATCATTTGAGCATTCTACCTTTTCATCATTTTTTTCTAAAGAAGGGGTGAGGGAAGGATTTTGACTAGGAGACCCTAGTGTGGAAACAATAGGAGAAGCAGGAGGCACTTACCCTGATGTAGAAGGCAATGTAATGATCCTTGGAGCACTTGATGTTTCCCCAATCTGTTTGTAACTTAACCTATCCACCTAATTCTATAGTTCAACATTCCTTTAGTTTGTCTTACTATACTCTTCAATCAAAAGATTATATTTCTCCATTAGGCTTTTCTTTTCAACCTCCTCTCTTTCAGTAGTCTTTTGGGCCAATTTGGCCATATTTATAGTTAAATTAGTAGCCTCAGTGGTTGAGGTCTCTGAAGCCCTCTTTATTATTAACCCTCCTCTAAAATTTGGGTTAATATTAGTAACATTTGGCTTTTTCCCTTGAGGGGTCAATGCCCAAATTGCCAAGGTCTCATATTCTTCACTAAAGGAAAAATCTTGCAATGTTTCCTTGACCTCTTCTTGAAAGTCTTGCAATGGATGCTTTGACTTTAGAATTGCATTAAAAGCTACAACATCTACAATGTCCCATTCAGGAAAAATTAAAACACCAGCCTGACTTACCAACTTTCTTCCTTCTTCAGGAGTGATGCTCTTGAATTCATCCATTAATTCAGCTTTCACTTCATCATCATTCTCCTAGTCTGACATGTCAGGTATCAATTTTCTTCTCTTCTTACATTTATCTTGGTATTCTTCAAATTTCATCCTCCATACCAATTGCAAGAAGACAAGAGTTTTTACAAATGCATCATCATCTAGATACTCCTTACATGCTTCCATTCTTGCATCTTGCACATATTTACCATTCATATCCAAGTTGTATAGAACCAACTTAGCTGTCCTAGGAGGGGAAGACATAACAATCTATATATCCTAATCAGTAACAACAATTTCATCCATCAAATGCTCTTGTGGTTGATCGGTTCTTTTCCTCTTAGGGATTGGCTCAGATGGTGGTGATGAGGGACTATCCTCAGGTGATGATTACAAATCAATGATTTTAATTTCCCTAGGAATTTTGAATTTTGGACCTAGCTATGTAGGAAATTTAATTATTTGTTTTCCTTTTCTATCCACTTCCTCATCATCACTGTTTTCATCATTTTTCCTCCTATAAATGGGCCACCTTTCTATAGGTTGGTATGTTGGCCTTCTCTCAATTGGCCCGACACCTTGTTCCTGTACACCTAGACTCAATTCTAAGTTTATGTTCTTGGTCCTCAAGGTGCCAATAATTCCTTTGAAGTTCTCCATTAGAAAGTCAATTTTCTTATGGTTTGGACTGAACTCCAACAATGGATCATACTTTGGATCCATTTTGTGCACAATTTGCAATAGCTTTTCATAAGCTATACATTTCTCCTTGTTCAACTCCTACCTATTTAGATCAAATTCATTTCTAATCAAATCCTCAGGAAATTTGAACTCATGCACAAACTTACCACCTTTTATTCTTTGTCTGAAAAGGGAAAATAAACCCTCAGGATCATGTTGCCGCTTTGGACCACACCTCAAACGGTAATGTTCAAAGAATTTTCCAAAATGCACCCAACCTCCTTTTGAAAATACAAAATTTCATACCACTATATAATCTGGGGAAAAAAGTTCCTTTACCCTTCCCAATAAGGTTGTCCTCATGGATACAACCAATATACCACATAACCTCTACAAACCCCACTCTTGGTGGCACATTGTATGGAAATATATAAGGGTTTCCTTGAAAACCGTACACCCTCAAAATAGTGCTTACTAGGTATGGAATAAAGTCACCCCAGTTATGGCAGACTTTCAATTCTGGCCTCCTTCCTTTTGTTCTGAGGAAATCATGCAATTCCTCAGGAATCCTAAGTACATTCACCATCAGTCTAGCCCTCAATCTAGAAGAAAACCAATTATAAAATTGCACATAACTAGTGCTTTTCTTATTACAAGATAAATCTCCAGCCCATATCTATACTGGCAATCTTTCCCCATCGACTAATTACCTTAATTCCATCTTCTCAGAGAAGAAGTCAGCACTCTTGGACAAGAACATATACATTAACAAAGAATACCAAAATAATTGAGTTCCTGTATCACTTTTACTGCAACTTCAACAACCCTTCATGTATCCTTTCATCCAAGAAAGAAGCAAAATCATAAATTATAGAGAAGTTAGGGTGTTGTATTTGTACCCCCATGAACATGTAAGCAATGGGCATCATAGTACTAGGATTGTAACCTAGAATCTGGCATAATGAATAAAAAGTGGCCAAGAAATGATTTGCAAAACAATTTAATTCGAAAGGTTCTTGGTAACTAGGGCTAATATGAAATCTTGAACCTCTTGCACTAGCCAAATGAGATGGGAGCAACTTGGCCCTTAAAAGTGATTTCAACTTCCCATATTCCTGCTTCATTTCCTCAAGATTAATAGGAACCAAGTATACACTTGGCTAAATGAAATAAAAAACTTGCTAGAATTCTTCTTTGTTAATGCTTAACAAAACCCTTCCATTATTATCTCTGATTATTCGTGTGATAGGGTCATATTGTGCAGCCACTGCCCTAAGTAGGTCTACATCAGGGAACACATTTGGAACCATTAGCTTCCCCATATCATACATCCAGCCATTCAAAAAGGGGTGAGGAAAACTCATCTGTCCATACCACAATCTGAACATTCCCAAGCCTATAAGAGGAACTCTAGCATTAGCTCAATTATATACTAACCCTTCCCCTAGGATTTTTCCTTGCATCAAAACCAATCCCTTCTTCCTATCATTCATTGACAAGGGCAATTGATCTAGGAAGTCATCATACAGATTTCTACTTAAATAATCAATTTGGCCAAAATGTTGCTTTGGCTAACCAAGATATATGAAATTACGAGATAAATCCTTGCAATTTCCCACAATTTAGTTAACCTATAGCCCTAAAATATTTATCGACAAGCCTTACGACAAGTACATAATTTTTTTTCCCAAATTTAAGTTTAGAATAACCAGGAGATACAAAAATACACTCACAACTTTGTATTTGCATAAATCCTAATTCCTTGTAAAAACTTACAACTTCACCTTCAACTTTGATACTACTTCGCAAAGATACTTGAATTCTTTATGATACAATAAAAGCAATATAATTGATTTTATTTTGATCAAATCATGCTAGCAAGTGCCTCATCTGCCATTAAAGCTCACTCACGTGCTGCACGAATGACTCCAATCGTATTTGATGTAGATTTAAATATAAGTCATCGATCCTTTAGTTTGATGAGAGCATCAAACGACAACCTTTAAAACAAACTGACACAATAATCTACCTGACAATAAGGGACCACCATACTATACGTTTGTAAGGGAATTCGCGTGACACTCACCTGCAATATCACAATCAATAAAAACCTTACAACTTCTAATCACAGGATAACGGGCAACCGTAGATCTTGATCATCGGTAGTCCAATTCCTTCAACATAGTCACCAAATTTATCATTTACTGTTGACTATCTTATGTGCCGAGATTATAAAATCTATGTTGATTTGAAACATGTGCATCTCACAAACAATTTAGTAACTCACTACATAATATATTAAAACCAGATTAATTTATTCAAGTATTTCCATCATTCTTTTGGCTTCACTAAATGAGACACGTGGCACCTACCCATGATATCACAATCAACCAAAGCAGTGTGGTGGGGCCATGGTGGGATTGTGGGGAATGGTTGAGATCAAACGACAATTGATCGATGGCGACACAAATTTGTACCTCTACAAAATAAAAAATTTATTAAAAGAATGAGGAGACATCACTAGGTAGACGAAAAAAAATGACATAAGTTGTTTTAAAATGATAAACCACATGACCAACCAAGACTTAAGGAAAATAAAATCCCATAGAGAAAAATAAAACATTAAGACCAAAAGGACCCAGCCTAGACAAAACGATGGGGCATAAGATATTTTAAAACCCTTCCAAAAAGTAACAACAAAATAGATCCCACCCAAGGCATAAAATAAATACTAGGTTTTTACATGAAGACAAAGATAAAACCCAAACCCTAGGAATTTCCCAACACCATGAAAGACCAGAGACATAAGCCAAGACAGGAATGGAACATAAGGAGAAATTTTTTGAAGTTCTATCACATAGAAAAAGCTATCACTACAAGGAAATTTCAAGCCCTACAAGCACTTCCTAAATCCACACTAAACAAGTGCTTCCAAAAATAACAAAAAAGTAGTCCTAGTTCTCAAAGAATTAATTGAATGCAAACTAGTATAGAGGTATTTTTCCTTGTTTACAAAATTATACGAAACATAATTTTGATGATACTAAATTCACCATTCGAGAATAAAGTCACGTATCAAAAATGCTCTAGTTATACCCAACATTGGATCTTCAACCTTGCAAGAGAGAAATATTCAATCTGGACTTTGTACAATACTCCTTCAAGTGTAAATTCATGATTCTTCTGATGTATCTACATAGAGTCTCAAAATCACAATTCTTCCCTCAGGATGCTCTGCAAAATCCTATCACTTAGATGCTTGGATCTCGAATGTTGAATCCTCAGATGCTTCCTCAAGAGCATACTTTGAATTGGATTTTTAATGCTTTGATCTGAATCGGATGCCTTGATGTCTTCCTTGTATCCCCCTTTCTATACAAAAATTGGCCCAATATGGTTAAAACCATCAAATCTAGCCTATTCCCCCTTTAAGGTTAGGATTTAACCAATACCCCTTATTTTGGAAATAAAGCAATAACAATCCCCAAACCATTAATTTTTTTTAAGCCCTTAATTCCTTTCATATCTCAGCTCTTGTATTTTAGGTTACTTTTTTTTTCATTTTTAGGGTTTAATTGTAACCATTTAAGGTTACTTTGTTAAGGTTTCAAGCTTAAATGTTATACAAAAAATAACCTAACTCATACGAATACTTAAGCCGATAAGCAATGTGGCAATGAGTAAGCCTTTTAGTAGTGGGAAGGTTGAGAGTTCAACCCCCATCACTCTTTATTTCTTAATAGATCCTTTATTTACATAACAAAACAAAGTAGAACCCAAAATAGCTAGTGTACAAAGTGTGTGACACAACGATGAGCCACTATGCTAGGAAGAGAGAGGTCAAGGTTCACCTCACACTATTAGTATATTTTGTATTCCAAAAAACTAATGGGAATTGTGAGTGGTGTGATGTGGTCTACAAAAATGGTGCCATGTGACACCCAATGATTCGTTAAAAACACAAGGATGCTCCATCATCCACCACATCAACAACCACATCAAACACTATACTACCACATGCTATGTCTAGTCAATAGTATGGTTTGTCACATGTCACTCACCAATCAGTCCATGTTGTTGTATGGTGCCACATCAGCTACCACGTCAGCATATGGTTTGCTAAGTTATCATGCTGACATCAACATCCATATGGCTGGTCAACCTTAGTAATTAAAAGTTTGACTTGTGATAACTTTTACGTACGAGCTCAGATTTCAGTGAAATGAGTGGTGTTGGGTTCATGTTGATGACCTCTTTGATTTGACATTGATTTCAACCGATGTTGAGTTAGTCAAAGTTTTTCCTTTGTGATTGGCCTATACCTAATTTGACCAAACTTTTTCTAGCCATAGCTTTGATGTATGAAATCCTTTTTCACCCATTCAAGTTGCATTGATTCCAATTTTCTAAGCACTTTGATATGATGATGTTTTCAAGGATAATTGAAATAGTTGAATTTTTAGGGTTTTGAGATCCACCTAAATTAGGCATGAAAGGTGAATGTATTTATGTTGAGTTGATAAGGTATAATTGGTATGATACACCTAATTAGGTTGAACTAATTGATGGTGTAGGTGTTTGTGGATGAAGCAGTATATATGTAAGTTCTTGTTTTGTGTTTTGGAGATAGTGAAGTGATATGATGTGAAGTTGATGCAAATTGTGTGAGTATAAGGCAAATGTAGAGTAGAGTAGAGTATTAGTGTAGAACAATATGAAGTGTGTGAAGTTAGTATATTGAGTTTCAATAGAAATGTAATTCATACATATGATAGATGTAATTATAACATTTCAAACTTGGCTGTGAGCCAACTCTCATTCTATCTTTTCTTCCTTTAGTGGGATATCAGTCCACCTGTAGTGAGAACTTATATAATATCTTATAGCCAATTATAATATATTTTGAGCTAATCCTCACTATGGTTTTTCCCATTTTGGGTTTCCCACATAAAAAATTGGTGTTCATGTGTTATGTGATGTTGATGGTTGCTTTTATGCTTTCCTTTCCTAATACAAATTTAATGAGCTATATGGAATGAATTTTTAAATATTTAAGTGGTTTAAAAGAATACTAGTTCACCGCCCCTCTCAGTATTTAGGGTGTTGAAAATTTCTTAAGGATGTACCACAACTTGATAAAAATATTTTTCTCAAGCCTAATTAGGCAGGGAAGGAGTATTTTGACCTTCAAAACAAGAGATTTGACAATGACCTTGTAGAAGATATTCAATAAGATGATAGTTTGGGACTAGTTGGATACTTCCTCTACATCATTAGCATTAGTTATGAACATAATTATATTTATTGATTATATTCTCTAAATAATTCTCTTGTAAAGTTTCCAATTACACGTCATGAGGGTCTTCACCCATAATATCCATTTTTTTTATAGAGATCACATGGGAATCCATCTAAGCTAGGGGATTTTTCATTGCACATAATGAATGATACCTCACAAAAATATTCTTTATTGAGAATTTAGTCGCATGGAATGAGTTAATATTCATAAACTTGAGAAGGGGCCATACTTAGGAATTATTATAAACTAATTATTTAACATGGAATATACTCTGGAGTATTGAAATCTTTCTTATAATTCTAGATAAAGATGTGAAGAATTTCTATAATCTTAGTAAAGATTTTTTCCCTTAATTTTTTTTTAATGGCTTGAGATTTGTGATGAGATCTTAGAGCATAGAAATATACTTAAAAAACCCTTTCTCTAATCTTAATCTAATCAATTCAAGATTTCATTTCTAAACCATGAGTAAAGTGGGCATCTAAAATCTATTTTTTATGTTGATGAATGAAGCAAGGATTATCTTCTAGGTCAAAGGTCAAAGGTTCCAAAGTGGTAGTCTCTTGAAAAAAAATTGAGGTGGTGTTCTTGCAAGTGCAATTGTAGGAATGATCAAGATGACCATAATAAATAGGGAGGACATAGAAATATTAAATGAGAAAAATTGTGTTGTTAGTAAATAATGAAATGTTTGAAAAAAAAGTCTTCATGGCCTTAGGTTTGGTAAGTTACACTCAATAAAAACCCATATTGGAAAGTGGTCTAAAAGCACAACAATTGATAAAGGATTCATTGGAAAAGAGTAATATCAAGAAAAATAAATGAATGATTGAAAATATCATATTACTTTATCAAGCCAACCTATAAATTATATCTTTGAGGTTACTACATATTATTATAGTAGTGACCAATATTAAGATCATAAATCCCTAATTTATTATGCATGAAGTACCATGAATCTCTTTATATAGCTATGTAATACATAGGCAAGGCCTCACATATAGCACATGCCATTCCAATCATACTAAAATCATTATGAAAAGCCCAAGTTGCAAAAAAAAAAAAAATTGTGATGTGTCTCTAGAGTGTAGATCTCTCAACATAATTATTTGAGGCATCAACATTAATAAAATTAGAAGAAAATATTATTAATCTTGCAAAAAGATTAATATGCTTACTTGGTGGTCTCACATGCTTGATCAAATAACGATTATACCATATTGGGTAGAGAAATGTGAAGAAATCACCATGGCCTACTATATATTTGGGACATTAAATTGATTATAAGGTCAAATAATGCATCAAGTTATAGAATGAAATAAATTAAAAATATTAAACTCTTGTATGAATAGAATATGAAGCCATAACAAATGTTGATGGGATTCATAAATATAATACTTATGTGGGTGGTCCAATAGTTTTTAAAGATTATAAGTAGAAAAATTCATGAACAAGTGTTGACATTCATCTCCTCATTATCTACATCATCTAGAGTTGAGTAATTATTTTATAGAAATGTTTCCATTGAATTGAAGGTACATATCTAGATGGAAAGATAAATAGGGCCTTTTTATTTGGCACATAATAAACTTATTTTAGTTATCTTAGTGGGTTGTGGGATATATACTATGTATTTGGGGTGATAAAGTACATCAAACAATGGTGGATTCTTGAGAGGAAGAAAATGACTTCCCTAAAGATGCTTGGCAGAAATTTTCCTCACCAAATATATCTCCCCATGAGGGGATTCAATTAATTTCCTTGTGTTTAGAGGTTTGAAAAGTATACTTTGACATTTGAGGATTGACCCCAAAAAGTAAGGATGGTTTATCTATGGAGTTCTTATTTCAAGGTTTCTTAACTTTAAAATTCACTAGTGTAGACTAAGCTTATTATTTATTTATGAACTTAGGTAGAGACTAAGAAGTAAATGTACAATAAATATGAACATCAATAAATGTAGTATATTAATCACAGTTTGTATTATATTTATATATTAATTTTTTATATTATATAAAATATAATAATTATTAATTATTAATTATACTAATTAGTTTTGTTAAAGAATATATAATATAAGATAAGTAATATAATTATATTATATCAAATATACATTATATATTATATGTAGGGTAAAGGATGTTGAAATGTACTCATTATTAGGATCTTGGTCATAATTTTCATTTTAATAAACATACTCTAAAACCATCGAAACCTTATTTTCTAGCTATAGCTCGCCAAATTGGAAAAGTGAGAGAGCAATACTAGGAGGAAGAGTTTGGAGGAGCATAAACCAATAGCGACGGGGAAAGAAACTAAAAATGGCAAAAAATAGCCAAAAAAATGGTGAAAAATGATAAATAGATGAGATTTTCTTAATCATCTTGAATTGGCATAGACAACGCACACGAATAATTGATTTGTTGACCAATGAGGTTGAGAGTGTTAAAATGGATACTATAGCTAACTCTCTCAAGTTGGCATTCTCTAATTGAATGAAGTCCACAAGGATTGAAATGACTACATATGGCATGAAAAATAGTGAAAAGTAGTGACAAATTGAGAAATAGTGAAAATCAATGGATAAAAAATCAAATGATGGACAGGGTCTCAATCATCTACCATGCGTTCTTAAAAAGGGTGAACCATCAATTTATAAAGTTAGCTTTCTCTTGTTTAGATTGGATACGCCTTTGGTGTAAATTAGTTATATGTAATTTTATAGGATTTTCATTTTTAAATATAATTTTTTTTTTAATATCTATTTATAGTAAAAATTTGGAGGTCACACGACTTATCACACAAATAATTATATGTAGTCACAAGTGTTCTTAAAATAATTTTTAAAATTTAACCAAAATTTTATCATACAATTCTAAATAATTGAAAAAATATATCATTTGTTTTTAGGTCAGTACATGATATTCTTTTTAAAAATCTCATAGATAAATAAATTCATGAATTAATATGAAACATATATCTTTTAAATTTAAATATTAAAAAAAAAATCATATTTTTAATATTAATGGAGATTTATATATTATGTTTGATATTGTTCCCAATTTTATTTATTTATATTTTTTTGGTATTTTTGTTTTAATTGTTAATTATTTATTTGAATTAAAATATATATGTATATTTTTCACATTTTAATATTTAGAAAATAAATAAATTAATTGAAACATAGAGAAAGGGAGAGGGCTATGAAGTCTAACCCCCTGTGTCTAGTTAGGGTTTCATTCAAAAGATGAGATTCAAGAGTCTTGAAATAACTATAAATCCAAGAGGTTAATTAAGTTAAGATTTACGGATCTTGCAATCTTTCCTTTATGCAAGGATAGGGTGGTGAGCTAAATCACAACTTGGGGGGAATGAATTAATCCAATATGCAAACCCTAATCCCATGTCTAACACATATAATGCATAAATTTCTAACACAAAACATAATGAAACTATAACATTTTTGGAAAAACAGGAGATAATATTGTGCACCTCACCAAATCTAAATTTTCTAAATTGTTAATAAGGACTCATTTTCCACCAAAGTCGAATGGGTCCTAGTAGGCTTGTTCGGGGATCTCTAAACTTGAAGAAAAAGTTTGTACATTGTAAAATATATGGCCCTTGAATCCCTAATAGGGACTCATTCGCCACTAAAGGAGAATGGGTCTTGCTAGGTCCTTTTAGAAATCTTTGAATTTGATCAACAACTTCTAGGTCTTATGTTCTCCTACATGAGTTGGTGACACGACATTTGGAGGAGGATATTTAGTTGCTATAAGAGGTTGTTTTTTTTTTGGTATACCTCATGCTACCTATGAGGTATCACGATGGTATGCTACTAGCCCTGGCTAAGAGATGGGATGTAGGTACTTGTACCTTCCATCTTCTAACTAGAGAGATCATAGTTACTTTGGAGGCTATACACCACATTCTACGAATACCTATCTGAGGTGAGCATGTCCATCTATCTAGTGAAAAATCATTTTCATAGATGAGATATGACATATAGTGTTGTTGAGAGTGGCGTATTTGGTGTTCGGGCATCAATCTGCATGTGGAGCGTAAAGGAATCCTAAACATGTGGTTGCCACTTTTGTAATGGATTATGATTATGATAGTAGTGCTCAAATTAGTGTGAAATGGTTGAGGGGTGCACCTAGATGGTGGTTTAGTTCATACTATTAGGGGGATGGAGGAGCAACAAACTATTTATGCCTGTTGTCTCAACATACTCGCCTAGTTGTACTATGATTTGAGTCGATTTGTATTCAGAGAGCTCCATAGCATCGTGCATTATACACCACTATAGATATGGAATTTTGAGCATATTACCTATACAACACCTACATGGTTTCCTATCACTGTGGCCATGAGCGAGCCAAAGGTCTTCTATTATCCCCTTAGACAGTCATGCTATGAGGGAGACCTATTAGATCAAAGGACTAGATTTGACTAACTAGATGAGGCTGACACCTGTTGTAGACCATATCATTGGATATTGTAGTGGGAAGATAAGAGATATGGGATACACAGGATTTAGATTGATTGGTTTCTTTTAGGCATAAATTATTATGTAATTAGAACTTTCTATTATGATTGTGTGATGAGACAGTTCAAAGACATCTAGGTGCCTCCATGTTCTAGACTGACATATCAACAATCAACACAAAGTGTCGCTAGTCCAGAGGATAGCCGTCATCTTACTATGGATGATGTAAATTTTAGTGATTCAAATGATGAGGACCATGATCTACCCACAGTCTTTAAGGCTAATGATGTAGGTACCACTCTAGGCTATGAGGAGTGGTGGATTATAGCTAGGCTAGTGCTAGTGTTCCCTCTACACCACCTTTTGGTTTTTTTCAGACCTCTTATAGGTCATTAAGGGGACATATATGATGCTATGATAGATGAAGTCATAGATGATGATACTATTCCTGACGTCTTTGTAGGTTCAGATGGGGAGGATGAGGAGGATGGGGATTATGATGAGGATGATGATGAGGAGGCATAGTCCATGAGTGAGGATACTACTGAGACCAAGGAGGATCTAGTTGCCTTTGATAGGGTAGAGATACCACCTCTTAGATTGACCAGATCACATACCACAGTCTAGCTTGAGATCCACATGTATGAGAATGAGGATGCCAATGGAAGTAGGCCACCCACACCACTAGCATAGTGTTGTATTGAAGTTGAGTTGAGTGCCCAATGCATGTTGCAGTGATGTCCAAAATTTTAACGTAAAGAGTGGGTCTCTATCTGAAATGATCCTTTGAGGGACTCTATGAAGTATTACATCATCTATGAATAATCTTGCTACATTGGAGTTGTATAAGTCATGTACATAGGTGGAAAATTGGCTACTTTAATCAAATTTTCAATAGTCACCATGATGGAATCATGTCAGTGTGAAGTCAAGGGTAGACCAACAATGAAGTCTATTGAAATTATATCCCATTTCTACTTAGGAATATCATGCCGATAGAGAATACCTATTGGATGTTGATGTTTGGCTTTGACTCTCTGAAACTCAAGGCATTGAGTTATAAAATTTTGAATGTATCATTGCATCCTTTCCCAATGATAAAGTTGTCTAAGGTTAGCATGCATATTATTTACTCCTAGATGTGTTGCATAAGGTGGTTTATGTGCCTCTAAAATTATGACTGTATAGAGATTGTCTACACTAGGTACATAGATGTGAGCTCTATGATGTAATAAGCCATCAAAATATAAGGTATATCATAAAAAAATTCCCTTAAGGGCCCTCTGTGACTAGATCTCTCGCTGGACCTCCATGTACCATTCATCCTCTGGTAAATGTTGTAGTACATGACTCCTCAAATTAGTGCCCAAGGACATGGATGATAGCACATGTCACCTCCTACTCAAAGCATCCACTATAACATTCTCCTTCTCTTTTATGTAATTCACATCAAAATTGTACTCACATAGAAACTCCATCCAACGTCGTTGATGGGAATTCAAATTTTTTTCAGTGAATAAATACTATAGGCTCTAGTGGTCTAAATGTAACTCAAAGTGATGACCTCGAAGAACATGTCTCCAATGAAATAGAGCATGAACTACTACTTCCAACTCCAAGTCATGAGTAGGGTAGTTTAGCTCATGAGTCTTGAGTTTTCACAACTCATTCATGATCACTCTACCCTCTTGCATAAGTACTACACCTAATCCATCAATCGAGGCATCAACACATACCATGAAATATCTTAATGGATTTGGGATTGATAATATAGGAGCACAAGTAAGATGCTCCATGAGGGTCTGGAAGGCCCTCTAACACTAATCTGTCCACTCAAACTTCTTGCCTTTTCACTGAAGATAAGTGATAGGATGTGCAATGCTAGAAAAGCCCTAAAAAAAATGATGATAATTATTTGCTAAGCCAATAAAAATCCTAACCTTTGTCATAGAAGTGGGTGTTGGCCAATCCATAATGGCCCTAATATTTGATGGATCTATTGAGATACCATCACCAGATATAATATGACCAAGATAATGAATCTCTAAATGAAAGAATGCACACTTGGACAAGTTACCATATAATTGATGCTCCCTCAAACATTGAAGAACCTATCTCAAGTGCTCCTCATGTTCCTCCTCAGTCTGTGAATATATGAAAATTTCATCTAAGAATATTACCACAAATTGATCTAGGAAAGTACAAAATACTTTGTTCATGAGGCACATGAACACTTCAGGAGCATTTGTCAATCCAAATGGTACCATTGTGAACTCATAGTGCCCATACCTAGTCTTAAAGGTAGCCTTATGAATATCTACTTTTGAAATCCACAACTAATGATAACTAGACTTAAGTTCAATTTTTGAGAACACTCTCACTCCCTGTAATTGATCAAAAAATCCATTGATCTTTGGAAGCGGGTAATGATTCTTGATCTTCACCTTGTTTAACTGTTTATAATCTATATAAAGACTAAGGGATCCATCCTTCTTCATGAAGATGATAGAAGCACCCCAAGGCGAGACACTTAGATGAATACAACCCTTCTCTAGCAACTCCTTTATCTAAATCTTGAGCTCACTTAGCTCATGTGTAGTCATCCTATAAGATGCCCCCAATATTGGTTGAGCTCATGGTATCAAATCTATACAAAATTCAATCGCTCACTGTTGTGGCATACTTGGTAACATAGAAGGAAAAACAATGGAAAAATCTCCAAAAATGGGATGGTCTAGTGAAGTCTCTTTCTTCTCCTCATCCAAATCGCTAATGGTGACGATTAAGGGTATGTGCAGGATAATTATGGAAAAAATAGGCCCTTAAGTGGCAAAAAATTCAGAAAAATCAGTGTTAGGAAACTTGATGTAAAAATTTGAATAAGTTATCTATATTATTTCAAAAATATGTAAGAATAGAATCTGTAGAAAATTTAATGTAGTTTCTAAACAACTAGGTTTATTTAAAAATAAATAAAATCTATTTGGTGAAAATTTGAAATTTCAATGCATTAGTAATTAAATTTTAGGAAAAATAAGAAGTAGGTGTTTGTCGACCACCCTAACCATAATAAAATGATAATTTTTTTATAATATTTTATATATAAGTAGAGGACTCATTTCTGGATGTGATGCATATTTTTTATAATTTTTTCCAAGTAAATAATTAATTATGATTTTTTTATTACAACTTTTAAAAAATATAAAACTCGTAAGTCGACCACCTTAACTTGGTAAAACTTCATGAAATTTAATTTCTCTTTTTAAATCCTATAGTATGTGAAGCATAGAATGTGACACATGTTTCAAATTCAAAAAATGTGATAATTGTTTGAAAGTTATAAATGTTTTTCAATCATCCTATTGATCAGACTTTAGTAATTCTAATAGAAAATAAATAATAATTATTTATTAAATTCAAATTAAAGCATAATTTATATTGGTGGAAAGTTGAGAATCTCCTCTAAAACCCTTTTCATTTCATCAATTTTGGGTAAAAAAAAGTCATTAGCCACATACCCTACAAATACCCATAATATTGCCACTTTTGGCCCATCATGATCCTACACATACCTGAAAAACATTTGATATCCCTTTCGCATACACTACTTCAACTTAATAGAGTATATAGTGCAAAGGGAAATGGGTCTATGTACCCCTAAAATCATCACTATTGTACCCTGATCATCTTCACATTCAATCATAATTCATTGAAAATACATCTTAGCTTGGTGTGCCTCGAGCTAATCCATACCCTTAACTAATCCATAGGAGCCTAAAGGGGTAATACAAAGGTCAAATGAAGTGGTAAAATCTCCAACTCATAGTGGACAAGCTCTGAGTATTGAATCTACATAAACCTTGGTCCCCAAGGCTAACTCAACCTACCACCTATTGTCTTGCATAGATTCCACTATCCTACTACATTCCACTATAGAAGGGGATATAAAAAAATCTAATACCCCAAAATCAAATAAAATAGATACATGAGTATTACCTATCATACCTGAGGCCTCAATCACCCTGGCCTGATGCTCATCTTGGTGGTTCTTTATGCCACATAAACTCTATGAAACTTCCTTGAATCCCCCAATTTTTGTTCAGATCCTATTTTCCACTACCCTCCAACTATAAAACCTTGAAGAAAATCCTTGGATAAATGTCCTACTTCATCGCACACAAAGCAAGAACCTTTGTTCTAACCTTGCGATGACTGTGTCCTGCTGAACTACTATCCACCAAACCTAGTAGATTAACTATGTCCACCATGGGAAGACTACTGAGAATGTGTTGGAGTAGCACCCTATGTTTGTAGATGTTGATCCCTATGGGGACCCTATGATTTCCATGGTCTAAACTGACCACCTTGAAATCCCTTATGAGGTTTAGTCCTCTAACTAAATTGCTGCTACTTGGAGGCCTAGGGGATCCTGTAGGGGGTCCTTATCCTCCCTTAAAAGGAAGAGGAGGTTGACATAGTCCCTGTACTTGTGTAAGTAGATTGCGGTTTTGATACTATTCTTGTGCATTGTAGGATTTTCCTTGAATCTCCTCTATAATAAGGTACTTTTCTATAGTAACCCAAAGCTTCTCTAGATTAATTATATGTACAAGTTCTGATATGCTAGCATTCAGACCCCCAAAAAAATGATTTACAAGAATCTTCTAATCATGGAGATAGTCTACATAATGTAATAGCTCTAGGAAACAACTCTCATACTATGCTACTGTCAATCCCCTTTGCTAAAGATCATGAAACTCATTAATGCAACAATGTATAAAATTCTCAAACAAGTAGCATGCTCTAAAATGCTCAAGGAAAGGATCTCGTGTAATGGTTTCCATAGTAAAGTGATGCTTGTGCTCCTCTTGGCACCACCATGTAGATGTTGTATCTCCAAGTAAATGAATAGCAAAGCATGCTTTGATATTTCTCGCATACGTATGCAACCCAAAACATCTCTCAAGGCTAAGAAGCCAAGCTTTGGCCTCAACACCATCTATAATTCCTTCAAATTTTGGTGTACATAAATGTAATAAGTCCTTGATCTCATCACCTACATCTTGAGCTAGTTTAGGCTCAACTCATACCTTTGGTCGAGTTTCATAAGGTGGAGGATCCATATTAACTGATCCTCTCTCTCCATTATCATATTGCTTATTAGGAACATGAGGGGAACTCTTGCTATGCTCTCTACAATCTGATCTATGTGCTCTAGTAGAATCCTATGTTTGCTCATGACAGGGACCCTCCCCTATGTCTTGCAATCTAGCATGTATCACCCCAATCAAATCCTTGAGTGCATGGAGGATCTATGAACTGAGGTTTGGTTGTGGCTCATTTTGTGGTACCTTAGGAAGCTATGATACTATTGGTTGTGTTGTAGATCTCTCTCCTTATGCTCCACATCGTCTACCATGACCATGACTAGATCAATGACCTACTCCCCTGTTAAGTTCGATCCTACATGATAATGCCAAGATGGACTATTAAAATGATATACACATATACCCAAAGCTCCTAGTGTTTGAAAACCGGGGTTTGATACCAAATGTAATGCCCAAGATTTCCACCTTGGACAAACAACACAACTCACAAATATTATTTTTATAACTAGGTAAATTCTACAATTCTCATTTTATCTACTTGTGCTTAATTTCTACTTTAAACAATAAACAAAATAGATTATATATATATATATAACTTATACCCCAAAAAAATAATTTATTTAATAAGATCCATTTATGCTCTTACCTTATAATCCATATACATATATATAATTAACACTTAATTATTACTATCATACATATATTAATATATGTGAAATACACCAAGAATTATCTTTTCTCAAGGCACTTATTTTCATCAACTTATTCAAAACAATAGAAAACTGCCCATATGCTATCACTGTTTCAATAAATCAAATAATATATGAGTAAAATAAATTAGGTAGAAAGACTCAATAGTGAAATAAAGCTAGAAAAGACCCAATAGCACATTAGAGGTTAAACACAAAGATGCTTAGTTGTCTTATGAGTTCCCCATGAAATTTGAATTGACGTATTTTAATTATAATTTGATTTTCAATACATATGTCCAATTTCTTCTTTAAAAAAATGTGATACAATTGTTAATTAAAAGATAAGATCAAATATTAAATTTATGTATTTTCTTCACAAAGATACAAGATAAGGATATGTGCAGGATCATGACAGGACAAAAACTAGCAATATGATGGGTATTTGTAAGGTATGTGGCTGACAACCTTTTTTTACCCAAAATTGATGAAGTGAAAAGGGTTTTTAAAGGAGATTCTTAGCTTTCCACCAATATAAATTATACTTTACTTTGAATTTAATAAATAATTATTATTCATTTTCTATTTGAATTGTGACTAAAGTGTTTATTGATAGGCTGATTGAAAAACATCAATAGCTTTCAAACAATAATATATTTTTTGAGTCCAAAACATGCATCACATTCTATGTTTCACATAATATAGGATTAAAAAAATAAAAAATTGAATTTCATGAAGTTTTGACCAAGTTGAGGTGGTCATACATACGAGTTTTTATATTTTTTAAAAGTTATAATAAAAAAATCATAATTAATTATTTACTTGGAAAAAAATTACAAAAAAATATGCATCACATCTAGACATGAGTCCTCTACTTATGTCTAAAATCTTATAAAAAAAAATATTATTATTTTATTGTGGTTAGGGTGGTCAAACAGACACCTAGTTCTTATTTTTTCCCTAAAATTTAAGTACTACTACATTGAAATTTTAATTTTTCACCAAATAGATTTTTTTTTGAAAACCTAGTAGTTTAGAAACTACGTTCAATTATCTACAAATTCTATTCTTACATATTTTTGAAGTAATATAGATAACTTATTCAAAATTTTATGTCAAGTTTCCTAACTCTGATTTTTCTAATTTTTTTACCACTTAAGGGCTTGTTTTTTCCATGATGATTCAACACATACCCATAAGGTAACCAAACCCTGGTTTTGATTCTATCACATATTAAGAAAATGTAACCTTTCCAAGTTCCAAACCAAATGAGCCATAGCAAGTCTAGGAGACTTTCCATCCCACTCAATAATAAAACAACCAAAAATAAAAAAGCAATAAACCTTACAACTCTTTGAATCTTTGTTTTTTTTTACTACAACAAAAATTATAAAAATACAATTGGTTTCAGTAGGACTAAATCCAAATTTGTGATAGCTAAATTCAAGTGAATCCAAAAAGTGTAAAGTCAAACCTATGAGAAATCCAACTCCAGGAGACTAAAGCCAAACCATGAAGTTTTGAAATATTTATGATTCAACAACCTCTCTTAATAAAGGTATTCATGAATTCAAAGATAAGAACATCTAAAGAAAGCTATGAATAAAATAGATTTAAAATTGCTTTTAAAAAAAAAGCAAAAAAACTAAAAACTATTGAAAAATAAATAAAAATAAAATAAATACACTATTCAAAAATAAACAAAAAAAAAATTAAAATAAATACATGTTGAAATTTCTTATAATTATAATTTTTTTTTGTGTTACTACTATAAAAAAATGCTCATTCTAAACACTTTAAAATTTATTACATGACACTAAGTATTTAGTTTTAATATATTTTAATAGAGGTCTTCATGAATTTGTGAATAAAACAACTTTAAAACTGCTTTAAAAACAAAGCAAAAAACTAAAAACTATTGAAAAATAAATTAAAAAATTACAAATAAATACATTGAAATTTGTTATAATTATTAAAAATATATTTATGTTACTACTATAAATAAATGTTCACCCTAAAAACTTAAAAAAATATTAAATGATTCTAAGTATTTAGTTTTAATTTATTTATTTTTAGTTAAATTGATTTTAAAATCTATCTTTATAATTATAATATGAATTATGAAATACTATTGCAAATGAGGAAAAATGATGAAAATAAGTGCCTCAAAAAGGATAACTCGTGACGTATTTTATATAAATAATAATGTTATATAAATACTAATTTATTATAATAATTACTATAATTAAATTAATTATAATTATTAATATTAAATTTTAGTATTAATAATAATAAAATTGAAATCATTATAAAATTGATTATGATATTAAAAATAAGTATTTTGGAGTGAATAAAATAACAAATCGATTTTAAACCGTTTTTAAATCTACTTTAAATCTACTTTAAATTTGCTTGAAAAATGTCTACATACAATGAATGTAGTTATGCTAGCTGCATGTCATTTGAACACCAAATTCAAATTAAAGATTTTTTCCTTACATTGAATTTTACTTTTTGATGGACGCCATTGTAATACACCTCTTAGTGTAATTATAATTTATATATAAATATATTATACCATCATTAATTAAAAGAACTCATAATTAAAAATTTCTAACCTATATATCTATATATATATATATACACACACACATTTTGAGAAACTAATTTTCACTTTAAAAAAAAAATGAATCACAAACAAATTTTATAAACCTATATTTCTATATTTAAATTAGATACAACAATTATTTAAATTCTAAATGAGGAATATACATATGTTTTTTTTTCTTTTTAATACTAAGAAATGTAACAAATTCCATAATATTTTTACTTTAAGAGAGGGGGATTTTTAATTTCTAGTTTTTGCATTAGAGAATGTAGGGACATGTAGATTAATATTTTTTAGTGCTCATAAACAAATAAAAAGTAGTACTTGACTCCTCCCTATTCTTCCTAACTTCACTCATACAAAAAAGATCACTAAAACAATAAGCTTTTATTTTTTAAAAATTTTGTGGCTATCCATGGAAATCGAGTATGTCAAACAAAACATCTTTCAAATATTCAAAGTAAATTGCATGAATCACGAAAGGAAAAAAATGAATATTTCTATGGCCCAAAAAGCACAATTAAATAAAAAGAACTTATTGATTTTATTTATTTCATAAGGAAACCTTAGAGATCGCTATGAATAAATTGTAGGTGTAAACGAATCATAAAGAAATAAAAGAAGATTGTAGTTATCCCAAACGTAAATGATGCAGATAAATAGAAACTATTCTCAATGCTCAAGGTGTGAGCCCTAATTTTCTCTCGTTGCATTTGTTATTTTATTTCTTTCTTGTGCAGGTCTAAGGCATGGGTGACGATTCAGACACAGAGAAGGAATACAAAAAATGTTTCAAAACTATCCACTATTTAACAATCTTTCAATCATACCCATTCTTATCTTATTTCCATATTACAATTCAGAGACTAAAAGTTAAAACAGGTCAGGGTTTGATCTAAAAACCATGCTATAGGTTTCATGGTCTAGGACGATTGATGTATTTTTTATCTTATGTAGGTCTGAGTTTCATGTTTCATCTGGGAGTGTTCATAATTAGCATACATATATTGTCCATCTCAAGAACAATCATTCACAAAATAATGAGATTTATTTTCCTATGCTATTTTTTTACATAACACCAACAAAAAAATCAAGAAATTGTAGGAAACACTATATTTGTTTTCAATAGCTAATAGCTGATTTATGAGGACAAAAATAATGCATAGATCTAAAAGTAACATTCATACAACAAAAGTTAAATTTTCAATAATCTTTGGCTAATAAGGATGTGTATGGCTAAAATCTCCTCTCTATGCAAATTCTAATCTCAAAGGTTAATTTCCTAATTGATATAAATTATATGCTTTCCACCAATATAAATTATGCTTAACCCTAGGATTGGGCACTTAATTCCACTAAAGTCCTGATTGATAGGTTGATTGAAAAACATCTATAGCTTTCAAATGGTATCACATTTTTTGAATTTGAAACATGTGTCACATTCTATGCTTCACATACTATAGGATTAAAAATAGAAACATTGAATTTTATGAAGTTTTGACTAAGTTAAGGTGGTTAGACATATGAGTTTTTATATTTTTTTAAAGTTGTAATAAAAAATTCATAATTAATTACTTGGAAAAAAATTACAAAAAAATATGCTTCATATCGGGACATGAGTCCTCTACCTATATCTAAAATCTTATAAAAAGTAATTATCATTTTATTGTGGTGAGGGTGGTCAGATAGACACCTACTTATTTTTTCCATAAATTTAAGTACTACTACATTGAAATTTCAAAATTTTACCAAATGGATTTTCTTTTTTTAAAAATAAACCTAGTAGTTTAGAAACTACATTCAATTTTCTATAGATTCTATTCTTACACATTTTTGAAATAATATAGATAACTTTTTCAAATTTTTATGTCAAGTTGCTTAACTCTGATTTTTCTGAATTTTTTGCCACTTAAGGGCCTATTTTTTCCATGATGATCCTGCACATGCCCTAGTCTACATCAAAAGATGATGTCAATAGTCAATACACAAATCACACTATCCATCCAAAATAATAAAGTAGCATGGTATCAAGTATCACTAGTGGGTCCCACAAGAGGCGACCATTATATGGTAAGACCTTGACCAGTGGACTAGAGAGCTAGGTGATGATTTGCTATTTACATTATTTATTTACACATGCATGCTTTATATATCATTTATATATGATTATGATTATTACTGATATTCTTATGATTTCTATTTTGTAGGATCTACCCGAAAGTGGTGCGATCTCTACCAATGAGCGCTCACAACAATTAAGCCTTAGCTTCATGTGGAGGATGATGTACTTGGAGTGTACATTCCCACACCTTCTATGGGACCACATGTAGACCTCTTCATTTCTATGGAGAGATTTGGTGCAATGTACAAGAGGTCCAGGAGTTACATCGACTAGATTCAAGAAGAGCTCACAATAGTCTTATCCTCTAGAGTTACTACCGATAGTGGAGTAGAAAGTGATTTGTCAGGATAGACATCTTAAGGCTATGAGAAGAGCTTGCAATGGTACAAGCAGATAGGGATCACATAGATCGAGAGCAGGTTGAGGCACTCATGTGAGAGGTGAGAGCATCTGGTTTGGTGGAGGGGATGAGACTAAACTCGAGTAGATCACATACTACTATATCATGACAACCATAGAGATCACTAGCCACTGAGGGATCTAATGGTATTAAATTCATATAAGGATTAAAATTAACATAACACAAAAAATTTAGATAGTATGGAAACTAAATTAATTAAACAAATAATTTGAGTAATTACCCTAGAGTATAAGATACACACATGTTATCATGTATCAAAGAAGAATGCAATGTGAGATAAGATAGAAAATATCTACTTAACCTAACAACATTACTCTAACATACTATTCAAAAGAGCTAATACTAGATGTAATACCAACGTAAATGCACAAAATTTATAGGTGTACCATCCATTTTTGTCAATGTGTAGGCTCCATACCCATAGTTTTCTTTGATAATGTAAGAACCTAACTAGTTAGGGCTGAATTTTCCTTTTTCATTCAGGAGGGCATTGAAATTTTTTTGATTTTCATATAACATTAGGTAGCCTTGATTAAATTCATGATGGATGGAATTGTCATTGTAACCACATTGCATTCTTTGAGAGTAAGCTTGTAAATGCTCAAGAACATTGATACACTATTCCTCAAGCATTTTGAGCTAATGCAATTGTTGTTCTTTGTAAGTGGTGTCATCAATGAGCCCTTTAAGAGCAATTCTCAAGGAAGGAATTTCTAACTCTAAGGGAATTATTTCTTTAGCACCGTAGACGAGGTTCATATGGGGTAATTACAGTGGATGTTCTAACGCTCATATGATAAGCCCATAATGTGCATGTTAATTATGTATGCCAATCTTTATTGTGTTTACTTATTGTTTTTTGCAAGAATTTTTGATAGTCTTGTTAGTTTCTTCTACTTGTTTTTTTGGTTGTGGGTAGTATGGTGTTGAAAAACAATGTTGAATATTGAATACTTCCAAGAATTTTTTCATGCCATTATTTTTTAACAGAGTTCCATTATCTAAAACTAATGTGGAAGAGAGACTAAAGTGAGCAATAATATGTTCTAATATGAAACGACATATTCCATTAGTTGTTGTGGAATGAAGAGGGATAGCTTCTACCCATTTCATGAAATAATCAGTTGTAGTAATGATAAATGTATGTCTAGAAGAAGAAGGTGGTGATATCTTCTCAATAAGATCCAAACCCCAAACTGAAAATGGCCAAATAGGAACTTGAGCACAAAGTTTAGAGTTAGCGGCATGAATCAAATTGTTGTGTTCTTAACATTTATGAAATTTCTTCACATACTCAAAACATGTTGCAAGTATGAGCAAGTTTGGTGGTGTTTTCATTGATGTCAACACAGTTCAATATTTTGTAGATTGTACATGTATAGTTGAGATGATTTTGAGATGTTGTGAGTACATGGAGCTATTTTCATGATGTTGAAAATGTGTTAAAATGATGAGTTTCCAAGTGCTTTTGAGAAAATTAATAAAGAAGAGAAGTTGGAGTTATGAATGTGTTCAAAATGTGCTTCGGTATGTGCTCTATGTTTCTCCTATGTGTATCCTATGCTTGTGCAGATCTAAAGGTTGGCTAATAGTGATCTAGTGGTGATATCTCCTAAGTCGAAGTTTTTGGTTTGATGGGATGTGAAAGTTACATTCACCAATGTGTGAACTATTCTGGTAGAATTGGTCTTTTGTGGACTAGGAGAAATGTTTCTACTCCGCAGTCCTCTACTATTTTTGTTCTAGATCTTACATATCTTGAATATGTCTTATATTGGTGTTTTCTTGGTTCAAGAAAAGATGTGTGTGGTTTCACTGATACATTTTGAACCATTTTTCGATGACAGATCGTCAGAATTTTGATGGATGTTTGTCACTATTTTTGCATTAGAATTTTGATGATATTTGAAACGTCGAAATTCTAACCCGGCAGTCATCGAAAAATGGTTCAAAATGTATCAGTGTTTGGTCATTCAAAAATCAACTTTCAAAGTTTTTTGTATGTGTTTGCGCAGTCCAGATGGACTAATGGAAGAATTTTGATGTTCAAAGATTGTTGCACTTTCTATGGATGTATCTAAAGGAATTTGAGATGTGTTTTTGTGCATACTAAAGAATTTTGCATTTTCTGCATGTTATCTTCTTGTTGGGAAGCATGTACATCAATGTTCATTTGTGTTTTCATTAGGTTTGGCCAACCTAGTGTTTACACTTCATTTAAAGAATTAAAATTAATCAAGGAAGAATGCGGTTGATCTAAGACATTATTTTTGGTCCTCGTTAAGTATTTTTATTGGACCACTCTCATTCTTTTCCACTGCGGGAATTTTGAGTTGCCGACCTAATTTGAATTTTATGAAATGAAGCTTATGTCGATGACATTGGAGAATGTTTATAAGGTTGAAGATGGTATAAATACAAGTTGGATTGTGAATATTTAGATGTAGATGTAAAGTGATGAAGTAAGCAACAAATCAAAAGAGCAGAAGTGTGTGCAAGTGAGTTGAGGCAGTAGTACTTCATTGTGTTAGATTCTTGAAGATAGTGAGCTAAAGGTTTTTGCAATCTTTTGATCAAGGTTGTGGATGTGTGTTAATTGTTCTGGTAGATATTTTGTTCTCTTTTGTATTAGTAGGAAGTGAGCCTCCTTTTTGTATAGTGAGTCCTTTTTGTAGGCAGTGAGCCTCCTTTGTAAGCAATTAGATTTTGTATTTGGACAATGAGTCCTCTTCTAAGTAGTGAGCCCTTGGCAGTGAGACTCTATATTCAATTTTATAATGTCTTTATATTGTGATTTAATCCTCACCATGGTTTTTCCCTTATTGGGTTTTCCACATAAAAAAGTTAGTGTCCATTGTGTTGATTTTAATTTCTATTATTTGCATTTAATGTTCATACTTAAAAACAAAATAGTGTGGTTGTGGGATTGGTAAGTGTTGAAGTTTTGAATTTGAATTTGTGTGACAATTAATTCACCCCCCCTCTTAGTTGTCCTGCATCTTTTTAGCAATTGGTATAAGAGCTTTGGTTCCTTGGTGTAGAGATTAACCACTTAAGGAAAGATCTGATGCCACATAAGTTGGTGATCCCTATGTTTGATGGATCTGATTATAGTGATTGGAAAGTGTAGATGAGAATATATATTGTTTCTATTGGTTACAAGACTTGGAAGGATATTAAGACAAAGTATGTTTCTCCAGCAAGTGGTCCCTCTACTATAGATGAGACTTCTACTTATGAGGAGAATGATAAAGCGAGGTATGCTATTTATAGTGCTTTATCTAAAACTGAGTGAACTAAGGGTCTTTCTTTAGACATTGCTTATGAAGTTTGGAACAATTTGGAACAACTATATGGAGGAAATGAAAGATTAAAGTTGACAAAGAAGCTGGCAACAAACCACAAATATGATAATTTGAAAATGGAAGAAGGTGAAGAGTTTACAAGATATTCCTAGAGGGTTGAGATGACAAAAAATGAAGTTAGGAATCAAGGGGGAAAATTGACCAATGAAGATATTATTGAGAATATCCTTATCACCCTACCAGATTGCTACAATGATAAGATCTTAATTATTGAAGAGATGTATGATCCTAAGAGGTATACTAAAGAATAGTTATTTGACACCTTGCAAAAATTTGAGATGAAAATTTTTAGGAAAGAAGACAAGAAAGAAGAAAATACATAAACAACATTTAAGGAAATGAAGATTGAAGATGATCTAGAGAGTGATGGTTCTGATGAGTTTGAAGTGAATTTCACCAAGAGGTTGAAAAAAGGTATCATATAGTATAAAGGTATTTTCCCTTTCAATGTTTCAGTTGTGGTAATATTGGTCATTATGCTTCAAGATGTCCAAATAGAGTTGTACATAAGAAGAACAAGGATTGTAAAGATAAGGATAGAAACTTGGATAAGAAATACAAGTTGTATTATGTTAAAGAAGAAGCAAGAATCTTTGATGATGAATCTGAAAATGAGGTTGATGATAGCGAATGCTTGTTTTTAGCTTTGGAAAACAAATATGTATCCAATAACCACAGAAAATGTACAAGAAAGAATGCTCCGGAGAACAAAAAGAATAAGATGGAAGGTACTTTGGTCACTGCCCTTGATGAAAGTTAGGATAAATACTACTTGGTGATTGACTATGGATGTTCTAATCACATGACTAGAGATAAGAGTAAGTTCAATAAACTTGAAAAGTATGATGGTGGTTTAGTCATGTTTTGTGATGATTCAAGAGCTAAGATTTGTGGGAAAGGTACAATTAGTTTTGATTGAGTACACAACACTGATGATGTATATTACATGAAAGGTTTGAGGCATAACCTTTTGAGTCTTGGAAAAATGTGTAGCAATGGTTTTAAACTTGTGTTTCAAAATAATACCTGTGAAATCAGAAAAAGATCCAGAAATGGAGATATGGTTGCTACTGGAAGGAGAACTCATGGAAACATCTATCAACTTAAGGGAGTTGGTGGTCAGTGCCTTGTATCTCAGGTCAGAGAAAGTTGGTTATGGAACCAAAGAATGGGACATGTAATTTTTGATAATCTGGTTAGAATCAGTTCAAGAGATGTTGTCCTAGGTTTGCCTAGAATCATAAAGCATGGGGAAATATACAAGATGTGACTTTAAGGGAAAGGAGAAATCTACTACTAGAATGTTGGAGTTAATTCATACTAACCTCTGTGGTTTGACTAGAACATGAAGCCTGAATGGTGATAGGTATTTCATGCTCCTTATTGATGATTATTCTTGAATGACATGGGTTTCTTTTCTTAGAGATAAGACTTGGGCTCTGGACAGGTTTCAAGTGTTCAAAGCAAGAGTGGAAAATGAAGTAAATTTGAAAATAAAATGTTTGAGATCTGATAGAGGTGGAGAATTCACTTCTAGTGGGTATAATACATTTTATGAAGAGCATGGCATAAAGAGATTTTTTTGCTCCAAGCACCCCTCAACAAAATGGGTAGTTGAGAGGAAAAATGAGATATTACAATCTGTAAGAACCATGATGAAAGAATCAAATGTACCAGATGTGTACAGGAGAGAGGCAACACACACTACTATTTATGTTCTTAATAGAGTTTAGATTAGAGGCAACAACACAAAGACTCCTTTTGAGTTATGGATTGGTAAGACTCCTACTGTGAAGTACTTGAAGGTATTTGGAAGCAGATGTTACATTAAAAATATCATGAAAATCTTCGAAAGTTTGATGCTAGATGTGATGAAGGAGTTTTTCTTGGGTACTCTATTACCAACAAAGCATATAGATGCTTCAATAAAAGATTAAGGAAGACTGTTGGAAGTGCTAATGTGAAAGTTGATGAAGACATGCACAAACCTATTGAGATAAGTAAAGTTGAACCTAATGATCCTATCTATGGACAAGTACCTAAAGAGAATAAGGAGAAGGAGAAAGAAGAAGATAACTTATAGATTGAGGAAGAAGAAGAGAATGAACCAAAACCCATTGTTAAGACTCCTAATTGTGCACAAGAGAATCATCTGGAGGAATAGATAATTTGAGATAAGAGTGAAGGTGTGAAGATAAGAAGTAAAGTAGCAGTTGAGGTAAATTTGTGTTTACTCTTTAAAGTTGAACCTAAGTCTGTGAGTGAAGAATGCGAAGATGAGAGTTGGATGAAAGCTATGAAAGAAGAATTGCAACAAATAGATAACAATTAGACATGGGAATTAGTTCCTAGACCCATGAATAAGAATGAGGTTGGTTCAAAATGGGTGTTCTAGAATAAGCTAAATGAAAATGGAGAAGTTATAAGGAATAAGGCAAGACTTGTATGCAAGGGATATTCACAAGTTGAAGGCACAAACTATGAAGAAATTTTTTCCCTTGTGGCTAGAATGGAAGCTATTAGAATGTTTTTTCCATTTTTTGCCTACAAGGATTTCAAAGTGTATTAGATGGATGTCAAGTAAACATTTTTGAATGGTGAATTGGAGGAAGAAGTATACATGGAACAACCTAAAGGATTTTAGTTATTTGACAAACTAGATATGATTTTTAAGTTGAAGGCATTGTATGGACTGAAGTAAGTTCCCAGAGTGTGGTATGCATGATTGGATATATACCTAACAAAGCAAGGATTCAACAAAGGCTTTTCTAACATCAATCTTTACTTGAAAGTGCAAGGTAAAAAAATTATGATAGTAGTTGTATATGTTGATGATATCATATTTGGTGGAAATGAATGCACGTGTAAAAGATTTGTAGAAGAAACACAATTTTTTTTTGAAATGTCCATGATTGGTGAGTTGAATTTCTTATTCTTCAAGTGAATCAAACTGATGAAGGGATATTCATTTCATAATCTATGTAAAAGAGTTGTTGAAGAAGTTTGGAATGGATGAATCCAAACCAATTAGTACTCTTGTGGTAATCGAATGTAATCTAAGTAAAGATGATGAATCTACTAAAATTGATAAGAGCAAATATAGATCTATGATTGGTGGACTACTATATATTATTGCTACCAAACCATATATTATGCATGCAATATGTTTAGTTTCCAGATTTCAAGAAGATCCTAAAGAGGCACATGTTACAACTATAAAGAGGATATTTAGATATCTTAAAGGTACACTAAATTATGGCTTATGGTATCCTAAGGGTTTTGATTTCACCTTGAGTGCTTATACCAATGCAGATTGGGATGGTTGTGTGGATGATCGAAAGAGTACTAGTGGAGGTGACTTCTTTCTTGTCTGTAGACTAGTTTCTTGGTTGAGTAAGTAACAAGACTCAATTTCTTTATCCATTGCAGAGGCATAATATATTGTTGGGTATGTGCAGGATCATCATGGAAAAAATAGGCCCTTAAGTGGCAAAAAAATTAGAAAAATCAGAGTTAGGAAACTTGACATAAAAATTTGAATAAGTTATCAATATTATTTCAAAAATATGTAAGAATAGAATCTATAGAAAATTGAATGTAGTTTCTAAACTACTAGGTTTGTTTAAAAAAAAAAATCTATTTGGTGAAAATTTGAAATTTCAATGCATGGTACTTAAATTTTAGGGAAAAAATAAGAAGTAGGTGTTTGTCTAACCACCCTAACCACAATAAAATGATAATATTATTTTATAAGATTTTAGATATAAGTAGAGGAGTCATGCCCCGATGTGATGCATATTTTTTTGTAATTTTTTTCCAAGTAAATAATTAATTATGAATTTTTTATTACAACTTTTTTAAAAATATAAAAACAAGTATGTCTGACCACCTTAACTTGGTCAAAACTTCATGAAATTCAATTTTTATTTTTTTTTAATCCTATAGTATGCAAATGATAGAATGCGATGCATGTTTTGGATTCAAAAAATGTGATATTGTTTGAAAGCTATAGATGTTTTTCAATCAGCCTATCAATCATGACTTTAGTTGTAATTTGAATAGAAAATGAATAATAATTACTTATTAAATTCAAAGTAAAGCATAATTTATATCAGTGGAATGTTGATAAGCTCCTTTAAAAACCCTTTTCATTTCATCAATTTTGGGTAAAAGAAAGTTGTCAGCCACATATCCATCATATTGCCACTTTTTGGCCCATCATGGTCTTGCACATACCCTATTGCAACATCTTGTTGCACACAGGTTCTGTGGATGAAGCAAAATCTTAAAGACATTGGAGTAATATGTGATGAGATTATTCCTATTTTCTATGACAACACAAGTGTTATAAACATTTCAAAGAATCTGGTTATGGATTCAAGAACAAAACACATATCTATGAAATATCATTTCTTGAGAGAAAAAAAGTATTGGAGAATGAAGTCAGATTGGAGTATGTGACAACAAAGGAACAAATTGTAGATATATTTAATAAGGTTCTTCCAAAGGATAATTTTGAGCATCTTAGGGAGAGGTTGGGGGACATTGGCTCTCCGAACTAGGTGCACATGAGCGTGCATCAGTCTAGTGAATTCATCGATTCTTCATTTATTTGAACTGATGAATGGGTCTACTCAATAGGGGGAGTAGAAAAGGTTTTCATTGTTGCAGTATGAGTTGAATGGGTGAACTCCTAAGGGGGAATGATTAGAGTTTTGATATTTTCCATTGATGTCAAAGGAGGAGAGAAATTCATGTGAAAAATAGTAGTAGAGGAAGAGAAGGTGTTCTCCTGGAATATTGTGAAGGATGTTGTCTTTGATGGTTTTTCACATCATTTGTTGCCATCAATGAAAAGGGGGAGATTGTTGCAAGTATGAGCAAGTTTGGTGGTGTTTTCATTAATGTTGTCATTGATGTCATCATAGTTCAGTATGTTGTAGATTATACATGTATATTTGAGATTCTTTTGAGATGTTGTGAGTACATGGAGCTATCTTCATGATGTTCTAGATTAGCTAAAATGATGAGTTTCCAAGTGCTTTTGAGAAAATTAATAAACAAGAGAAGTCAAAGTTATGAATGTGTTCAGAATGTGCTCTAGTATGTGATATGTGTTTCTCTTGTGTTTATCCTATGCTTGTTTGGATCTAAGGGTTTAATAATAGTGATCTAGTGGTGGTATCTCCTCAGTTGAATTTTTTGGTTTGATAGGATGTGAAAATTACATTCACTAGTGTGTGAACTATTCTTGTAGAATTGGTCTTCTATGGACTAGGAGATATTTTTTTTACTCCATAGTTCTTCATTGTTCTATTTCAGATCTAGTGGATCTAGAATATGTCATATATTGGTGCTCTCTTGGTTCAACAAAAGATGTGTGTGGTTTGGTGATCCAAAATCAAGTTTCAGAGTTGTTGTATATGTTTGCATAGTTTGGATCAACTGATGGAAGAAGTTTGATGTTCAAAGATTGTTGCACTTGTTGTGGATGTATTTGAAGGAATATGACATGTCTTCTTGTGCATAATGAAGTTTTTTACATCATCCGCATGTTATCTTCTTATTGGGAAGTGTGTAAATCAATAATCATTTGTGTTTTCGTTAGTTTTAGTTGACCTAGTTGTTGTGCCCTCAGCACACACGCCTCATTCGGAACGGGGGCCCTCTTTTTCTTTTGCCTTGCAGGGTCATTTTTTCTCACTGCCTCATTTTGTGTGCCTCATTTTAGTGTTCTACATGGTCAATGTACCTCGAAAATATCATCTTGAGTTGACCATATTGTGCCTCTCCAATTTTTTCAAGTCCTAGTTCCTTGCGGAGTCTCCTTGGCAGTTTGCCTCTACCAGCGGCCTTCCCGCCCTTCGGGCCCACCTTGCCGAGTTTCCCTGGCCTGGTTTCCCCCTTGACTTCATAGTTCTGAATGGTGGAAGGCTTCTGACTCCCCAGACCTTGGGACCTGGCTCCCTATTCTCTGTCCAATAAAAATTGTAAATTTTCTTGGTTTCCTTCACCTCCTCTGGGCCCGACCCTCCGGACTTTTGTTCCCAGAACTTCGTACGGGCTTCACTGTTCTTGACAGAAAATCACTGAAAAAACTCCATCCTTTGGGCCCAGAGATCCCCTTGGTTGTCAGTACATGAAATGAATTTCAAACGGTCATCATCTCTCATCTTTCCGCCTCCCAGACCCCAGACCTCCCACCGGCGTCCGCAAATTCAAATCCACCAACTATATGCTTTGTCGTACTTGCATTTAATGGAGCCATTAATGGTGGTGGGAGTATAAATATCTTGCCCAACCCGTCATTTTCACTTATCAGGATTTCAGAGAGAGATCAAAGTGCTTGCCAAAGAGGATCACTGCCTTTGTCGATCGCCACCCTCACACCCGTTGTCGTCACTTGCCGATCATTAGTGGATTTCATGCCTTCTCACATCGGGTGTCCAAGGTAGGTTTACCATTTTCCCTACCAATATTTTTTCATGATTTTAAACCTAAAGTGATGAGAAACCCAGGTTAAAAATACATTTAAATGATAGAACATAAGACAACACACAAAACCCATGAGATAGAATCTTTTATAAACCTCCAAAGCACCCCCTTAAGATCGACTTGGAAGTTAGCCCACATGCGGCTATTCTTTGCTCAAGGCATTCGCAGCATCCAGGCCCGAGCTTCTTCTTTATCGGTAAAACTAATAAAATTCAACATCCTTTTCAAAACGGCCGCACCATCTCTCGGGCCCAGATCATCGGGTTTCCTGGCATCACAAACTTAAACTTTGAAAATCGACCACCATTTTGGCCTCCAGGGCCCGCACCCCTAGACTTCCGCATTCTGGATTCCGCCAAGCTCCCACCATTCTTGAACGGAAAAAGAACCACGTCTTCCCGAGCTCTGGACCCCAGGCTTCCTTTTGTTGCACGTTCCTGCACTGAAACCCACCTTCTGGCACCTTGTCACGTCCCAATTCATGGAATTCCATCCACGGACTTCCATCCATGGACTTTCGCAGGAGATTCATTGTTTCGAACAACAATCTATTGGTGTCCTTCCACCTCGTGAACCTCGGGCCTCCTTTTTCTATGAGGATTCCAAGTCATAGAACTATATTGTGCCTGCCCTTCCGAGCTCCGGGCTCTGCCTTCCTGCTTGCCATGGAAACTCATTATGAAAATCTAACGTCCAACCTAAGTGTTGGGTCTGATCTGCTAGGCCGCCCCCTCCGGACTTCCATCTGATGATTTCCATTTTGAACGACGAGGGCATGACAACTTCCTGGCTCCCCGGGCCTGAACACTTTAAAATTACAAAATTATCGGCTTCCCTTGAACCCACCAGGTCCCAGACCCTAGAATTCTATCTCTGGAATTCCCTTTGTCTCTAGCCATTTCAAATAGCCAATGCCGAATGAATTTTTGGCCTTGTACCTTTGGATGCTCCTAAAATGATCTAATTGACCTCAAATTTGAAATATGATCTCTACCCCATGCTCAAATTTAGCCTTCTCCTACATTGACCTTTTGAATGAACAAAATCTGAAGGCAATAAATCTCCCAGATCTCCCTACCCCATTTTCCCTTTCAAAATAACATTCCTTCTAGGGAAGTCTAGGCCTCTAGGCTTGGATTGTCTGAAAGCCCTCAATTAAAAGACAAATGACATTTGGAAGTAGAAGTATCATTTTATGAATGATAAATTATTTAAATTTGATTTTGTCCATGGGATTTTAACTAACATCAAAGCTTTCATGATTGATTGTACTAACTATGCCTTTTCTCGTAGGATATATGGAATTAGGTATAGGACCCTCAGAGGGGATAACAGACAAAGGAAAGAAGTCAGGGAAGAATCCTCGTAGAAAGGAGGATAAAGACTAGATGAAGTTCCAATTCCAGAGTGAACCTCTATGATCAAAAATCACCATGGACTGGAAAGAAATAACAGACACCAATATTGGCCAAGTTGATATTGATGAGTTTACACAAAGGGTTAGAATCAACCTGACAAACAAGAATGCAAGGCTGATCAGGCAAAGCAGAATTGCAAAAGCTGTGGGCTTTCCCCCATCTCTCATTTCCCCTAAGCTAGTCATGGCTTGTCACTAGGCTTATCAAACTGAGACAAGGACCATTGTCGATAGGGATGGTAATATTCTAGTAGATATGTTAGTTAAAGGCATTACAAAGACCTTCCACATTCCCACTTTTCTAGAAATGGAAACGCCTACCATAGAGGAATGCAAAGCAGCATGGGATGAAAACTAGACGGGCTGCAAGAAGTTGATAAATCAACATTGGCTTAAAGAAAAATGGGGTAGCACTGCGAAGGTTCCTCACGAACTCTTTCGCACTTATTTTCATGAAGACTACCATGGTTTAGTCACTATTTTGACTAGGTTTATGGGTCTTCCTACTGCTTCCTTCTTTCAGGAGTGGATGGCATACTTCATCGAATAGATCCTCCATGGGAATGAGGACGTCACCACAAAATCCTCATTCTACTGGGGAGGTATAATAAGCGACTGCTTCCATGAGTAGTTCGACAATGTGAAGAAAATTTCCAAGTTCTATATGACCTCATATCTCGTCTACTCCTTGGTAGACCAAAGATAGTACAATGGGTTGTTTTTGGCACCCGATGAAGAGTAGGGTCGAAGATTGAAGGCCTATGACAGGTACCCCTAGCTCTAGTACTAAAATTTCAAGGAGTATTGCAGGGTCAACGGCCCCTTCATTGGCCATATCATCAGGATGATTGCAGGGGATTTTGAGAGAAGGGTCTCCCATAGTGCTTAGGCCTTCTTGAAGCAGTACGCCTTCCTTTTTATTCAATATCAGAAGTTCACATACATTTGCACCCAAGGCTTCACGAAAAGGCCAAATAATCTGCCCTGATACCCCAACAACTAGATCATCCTTTTGGAACTTTCTCGACAGCTCCAACACATACAGTTGGTCCTCACCGGTAAACACTTGGCAGGGATCTCCTATCCCCTAACTCTCCACCAAGGAATGTATAAATTACAAACTTCCTAGTGTGCTGGGAACTCTGAGAAAGAATTGAAAGGTTATCATTTTCACCTACACACTGGTCACCCACGAATGGACCCATATGGGAATGTAAGGAAGGCACTGGAGTCAAGGTTTTCCCATCTGCATCATATCAAGGACTTCTGGGTAGATTGTCAGAATGATAAGGAAGTGCGTGCAAGGCACTATATGTAGAAGACTACATATTTCATAAGAAAGGTGCAACCATTTCCCATACTAGATGAAGTCGAAGAGGATGAAAGCACCATAATGGACTCCAAATATCTTGTAGTTTCCAATTTTCCACTGCCAATAATAGACTGGGATGAGCAAGAGGTCGATGAACTCAACATTATAACCAAGCCGATCTTGGCCCATACCAAAGAATGGGTGGATGGACAAGTGGCCCGATTAAAATAGCAAGGGGTGATCCTAACATACGAAGGGCTCAAAAGTGAGCCAAGTTCCATGGAGGAGGCCGCTGCCACTACTTCAATGGGTGGGACATCCAAGTCTCCTCCATTCACTAGATCTAAGAAGAAGAAAGAGACAAAAACATAGCAGTCTCCTTATCCCAAAGTTTATACAAGGAAGGATCCAGAAGGCTCACCTTCTAAAAGCCATAAGAAAATAGGGGGCACCACAGAGCAACCCTTAATCCAAGAGGAAGAAACAAAAGGTATAGATCAGTTAAAACTTCTTTTGGATCTCCTTGTTTCAACTGCCCCATCATCTTCCTCTCTAGCCATGGTCGCTACATCCCCACCGACAGTAGACATCTCCATCCATCTTGCCCCTTCACCTCTGGCTTAGCCTGTAATAGTTATTGATTCTTCCTCTGTCGTAAGTACTCCTTCCTCTGCTACCATGTCGCCTACCACATCGCTCCCTTTAGCTACGGTGACGACACCAATACCCACTTCCGCCTTGCCTGAGGCTTTCTCCAAACATGTGTAGAATCTCCCTTTTGAGCTCTCCTAGATCCTTATGGACCCCACTCTTCAAGCAGCCTTGGCATAGGTCCTCTCTACTGCTAAACCTTTGTAGCCTCCGACAGGACCACTGGATATGGAGGCCACCATGTTAATCTCTGAGGAATGGGAGAGACAAGAGCAAGAGGCCTTAAATCCATTTGAGGAGGTGGTTGTTGAATACCACGAACACTGAGAATATGAACACTTGACAATTGATAGGGTGGCCTACAAGGAGGAAGGAACAGGATCCTCAGAGAGCAGAGATGAGGAGGAGGATGTCAGTGCTAGGGTCATCATGCAAACCTTCGATGACAATTTCAAAGAAGACATGGCCCGGAAGCTAAAGGGTACTAAAGGAGAGGTAGAAAGGTTGCCTCTTAGAGAAGAACAACAAGAAGAAGATAAGCCTGAGGGTGAGGCTCAAACTATTAAGAGCTTTGAAATTGAGCAGCCTACGAAGCATGCGCACGAGGTTGAGCAAACTGGAGAAAAGAAGGGAGAGGAAATAGAGAAAGAAGGAAGTCCTTGGAAACAATTTCGTACTAAGCCTCCCATCAAATTCCTTGTGTTTGTCCAGGACTTCGATGAAGAAGGAGATGCTGCTAAAGCAAAAGAAAGGGCACCAAGAGATAAGAAAATAGAAGTCTTAGCCATGGAGGGCAAAAGTGATCATGAATCACCTAAAGAAAAGGCTGCTATGCTTGAATGGCTAGAAAGATAGCTTGAAAAGAAAACTCTTGCACCAAAAGACCCGAGAACGAAGCTAGAGGCTATCTTAGCCTGAGCACAGATCACAACTAGAAAGGAGAAGAAGCCTAAGATTAGGTCAAAGGTAATAATGGATGCTTCTGGGTCTCGAGTTGTGCAGATAGCAACACCAGTGGTGGGCCAGGAGGGAATAAGCTACAACATTTCCACCATGGATCTAGGAACTGCTACCAGAGAGCAGAAGGTGGAGCATCTTGAGAAGTCAGTGGCTACAGTGGTGCACCTCATAAAGCAAGACAAGGTCTCAAAGGATGAACTCAAAGCACAAGTAGCCACTTTGACATATTACATCCAACAATGGTCCTCGGTGTATGACCTGCCTGCCACGTCTATAGTTCCACCCCAACTGCTCTCCGAAGAACAAATTGACAATTTGGAAAGAAGAAAGAACTTGGAAAAGACTACAGAGAGTTGGTTCTGACAGGTTTTGTAGGTCAGGAACATGGGTATTAGCCAGGTTGTTCGGACAGCCAACATGTTCTTGGATCTATAGCAGTCTTTGGAAAGCACGAAGAAGCTCTACACCGACTTCCCTGCAACATACGACTCCACCTATCCAAAGATCGAGACCATCCTCTAGTTGCCAAAGGCTACATGGGAAAAGGAGCTTACATTCAAAGGGGAGGACCACTGGTTGATGGATGTGTGGAGGAAAGATTTTGATAACAGAAAGGAAAGATTGGAGCAAATAATGAGTAAGGTGGATTCAAACATAAAATGGATCAAGGAAATTAGGGAGGAATGCGCTCTATATCTCAAGCTGATGACGAAGTATGACATGCCTGTAGTACAGATGGATCCAGAAAAAGTAAAACCTTACTTTTAGAAGAAAATGGAGGACAGGATGTCTAGTGAAATAATAGTGGAATTCATGAGTTTTTCCACCCATGGTTTCAACCAGTCAGAACTATTCAGAGATCAAGGTGTAAAGTATGATGAGGATTGGAAGAAGCTTGAAGATAATGCAAAAGAATCTAGCTACTAGATGTTGCAGTACAAGATCATTGAGGTAGACAATCTCTACCCAGTCATTCTAAAATTCATGGAGTACACAACATTGAAGAAGCAAGAGGGCAGCCTTGTTGGCAATGAGAAGCTCCCTAAGGAATAGCTACAACAAAAGAGCAATCAACAAAGCCAAAGTGCTACAGTGCCACCACTAGAGGGAAAAATAGGGAAGGGGACAATAATGTAATTTTAAATTGCAATATATTGGGGGTTGGTGAAACCCTATTTTCTAATGAATCTTGAACACACAATGGAAATCGATCTTGGCCATTCATTTAACTTTTGGGGCACTATAAATAGGGGTCTCCTCTCATTTGCAAAGAGAGTTGAATTGTTGTAAAGACATGCTGCTGAAATTTTTAATGAAAATACATTGACTTGGTGCATTTTTTGAGTTTTTCACATGTTACTTGATTCAACCTCCACTGTTTAATGCTTTAATTAGATTTATATTGTTGTTCCAATTATTTGTATCCTTACTTTGATAGATTTTGGAAATGTTCTGTAGTTGTGGAAATTCCTGTTGTGTAGATGACTTCTTAGTCCATACTTTTTTCTATTTGTTGATGGTAGACAGTTGTGTAAAGTTAGTCTGGGCTTAAATTCAAAGCTGTTCAACACTTTTATCTTTGTTCATGCATGCATATGATGAATGGAAGGTGGAATATTTGCAGACCTTAGAAGATAGCACAAATTTGATGAGACTGTGAGATTTCTGGTTAAGTGAAATATTATTTCGAGGAAGCTATCCATTGCAGGAACTGCATGATTACTTTTCATAGTTAGTTGCAGGTCCAGGAACCTTCCCTCTTCCCAACTCTTTTCCTTTTTTTTTTAAGAAATAGCCTCTACTAAGGTTCATTGCACATTGTAAAGACAAACTTTAAGAAACATCAAAGTTTTGGACGATTGTCTGAACCTTCAACAAAGTGAAACTTGACCTCCATCTAAGAAAATTCTGATTCGAAGATCCACCTCACATCCAGCAATGTAAGTCTGCCTTGTGATTACTAGCAAAATCACATCAAAATCAATTAAGGAGTTCCATGCAAGTCATGACCTGACACCCGGGAGACCTTGGGGAGACTTTCAACAGCTTGTGGTTGGAGGTTTCCTTTCAAAAGAGGTGGTGCACCTACGCACTTCCTATGTTGAGAAAGTGTACAAAACACCCATCAACAAAATTGGTGCTAGAAGGAGGGCATACTGAAGCTGGATCGAATTAGATCATTCTCCCCAAAAATATTTCAAAGAGTTCGACAGTCAACACCAAACAAGGGAGAATTCCAAGAGTTGCAGCCTCCTCCAAGGGTAAAACGAACTAAGGGAAGCAATGCTGCTTTTTCCTCTTCCTCCATTCCACCTGTTGGTATGTGGCGACTGATCATGCTATACTATATAGCCCATGGTATACTGTACACCCCGGCCCCCTATCCTTGTCGGGGTCCGGGGCTGAGCTGGGCCCCGGGCGGGGGTGACAGCCCCCGAGAAAAATTTGCTTCCTACTTTTTCGCATGATCACCGAAAAAGGGAAAAATCAATGGAAAAAGAAAAATCCGATTTTGTAGAACCCTAAAATTTGGAAGCTTCTAAGCTTGGTAAAAAGGGGGTTGGGATGGGTATTTCAGTATGATGAAAAACGCGATTATTTGCAAGATTGTAATAGGGTTTTTTACTGGATAATAAAAGTATTGGATGGCTGCAATTTGGTGGATGTAGCACGGATTGGGTGAACCACGTTAAATTCTCTGTGTTATGATTTATTCTGTGTATGTTTTAGTTTCTCTGTTTATTATATAAAATCTGCATTTAATTGTTAGATCTGCCATCTCTAACCCTAACACCACCCACTTCCCTTCCACCTTCACCCTCATTCGGCTTGCATTCATCTTCTACCCGACCATCCTAAACTGCATTTTCACTCCCCATCTCCAGCAGCTAGGAAGTTGCCTCTCTCTCGGCCTTTCAGATCCAAGGTATAGTCTAAATAGCCACAACCCAGGTTGTTGTCCTACTCCAAGCGCAACCCCAACTTGCTATTTTTCAATAGTAGATACCATCTCTGCCTCCTGCCATGGCTTGGTTGGCACAAAATTTGTCACTAATACACTTCACAGCGTACCATGACATGCCCAATAATTTGGAAAGCTTCTGCTCGAAGTTTAGTCCTTGTGACCCACAAAGAACAACTGAAGAGCACATTAAAATATTTGAAACAACAGTCACTGAAATGCAAGTCAACCATGAGGATGTTGCATACCATCTTTTTCCACATTCATTAGGAGAAGAGGCCTTCTATTGGTACATCAATCTACTAAGGGGGTCTGTTACCTCATAGAAGCTAATGAAGAATGATTTCCTGCAAAAATACAAGATTCTAATCAGCCCTTTAGAACTATATTGGCAGTTTATGTCCGTTCGAAGGGAAGTATATGAGCCTATTGGGTCCTTTAATGATCGCTTCCATTGGGCCTTCACGAGGCTTCAAGAACCATATATACACAATGACGTCACAACCCTCCCCATCTATTATGCAGTGTTAGACAATCTCACATTGGTGTTGCTGAAGAGGATGCACCCGCCACTCACTATGCTAGTGACTGCCTATGAGGAGGCTATGGTTGCCAGTGTAGATTTGGGGTAGAATATCTCCATTCAGCTACCATCGTTGGGACTGGTGGCTCACTCGATGCAAGTTCAAGGGCTAAATCAGGCATTCACCAATCAAACCCCTCTCATGAACCAAGTGCCTTAGCTGCCCATCGTTCTGCACCTGGGATAACCGATAAATTATGCACCTCCTGTGCCTTACTATTTGCAGCCTCAACAACAACAAAGCTATCCTCAGGCTGCCCAGCAACAACAAATATATTCTCAGTAGCCCTAGGTTCCATTGTACCTATCGGGGCTGAAATTTCCTTCAGCACATCAGAATTAGCTGACGGCTCCGCCTGTCTTTCTCCAAAATCCGTTGCCATAGCCGAGTGGCACTACTGAGAAGGAAAAATTAGAAGAGTTGACCGAGATGATAAAGAAAATTTCTACTGAAATGATGCACTTAAAGAACCAAAACAATCAGTTATAGGTGTCCTAGCATAACCTTCAAGCCAATCTTAATCGAGATAGCCGAGACAACAAGGATGGTAGGGACAACTGGGAAACAAGCACCTCTTTGGGGCAGAATTATGATAGAGGGAAAAATTCAAACCAAAGCCTCGAAAGGAGGCTTGCTCAGAGACATAATCATACATGGAATACAAGGCCCAATAGCAGAGGTGTCCCTACTCCTCTTGATCAGCCAACCACTAATGAAAAGACGACCAATGGAGTATACCTCACCGAGGCAACTTTGTCCAGATGGTGCTAGATTCACAAAACCAGCATACACTTCGAGTTGGATTGCCCCGAATTCCAGACAGCTGCTGAAATATTCCAAGGAGAAGTACAAAATGTTGTTGATAATGCCAGTTGCAAAGACATTGTCCCATCTGAGCCTTATGACTCCTCCTATCTCATATTCAACCAAACACTATTTCTATGAGGCAACTACAATGAGCCCGAAGTCAAGCCCACCCCTGTTAGGAGTGAAGAAGTGCAAGAGGTAAGTAATGAACAAACTTTGGCTTAGCTTTTCAATTATGTAGATAATGGTTCAATAAATGAGGAGGAACTGTATATAGATGAAGTCCACATGTTCCAAGAAAGGTCAACTCCCTACTTCCTCATAAATAGGTAGGTTGGTGGACCCTTTACGATCTCTACTCCAAATAATTTTACCACCCTGCCTGACCCTAATGCCAACAATAACCCTGGTCTTCCCCATGTACCCACCCAATATTTCAACAAGAATGGGTCTCAAAATTAGTCATGGAATCAACCTCAAGGCCAACCCCAAAACTAGTCAAGCCAAATGAAAGTCCAATCTCCCAGCTCTGCAATAGGTCAAGCCTTTGGCTCTAAGATTGAGCAGATGGGAGAGTATGTGGTAGAAGAGTTCAAGAAAGTAAAAATCAATTTTTCTGCCTTTGAACTACTCAAGGTCCCCACTGTGTGGCATGCCTTTTTTAGGGTACTTAATGGGACCCCATCCTCCAACACAATGCAGGAAACATCAGCTAAGAAAGTCACCTTTGAAGAGCCTAGGAGAGAACCTGTGATACAGGATAATACCACGAAAAGCAAGGATTTCCCCTTAAATTAGTCTACGGGCAAACGACCAGAGAAAAAACTAGACTAGAACAATAGGTAGAGTTCTAAAGATCTGCCATTTAGGCAGACCAAGGATAAAGCCAATGATAAAAACAGGGGTCAGGTAGCTCACATGGACGCACCTACAGGAATCTTCCAAGGAAGGTTGGAAACTCCCCCTTTCCTTACCACCATTCGGATATTTGGGAAGAACTTGCATAACTTCCAGCTTGATTCAAGATAATCTACCAATGTTATTCCTTTGGTAGTATGTAAGGCTCTTTGAATTACTCTCATGCCTTCAAGAAGGAAAGTGACCCAGTTGGACAAAACAAAGATCAACATTGTAGGAGAAATGAATCAGTTCCTGATGCAAATTGATGTAGACCCGAGGATACAACAAGTCATTGATATTCAAGTGGCTGACATTCCCAATGCATATGTGATCATCTTGGGGAGGGAATTCACCAAGGCATTGAATGGATATACTGCCACAGACCTTTCTCACATGTGGCTACCATGGAAGGGGCTGCCAAACCAAATCTATATCGACCGCGAGCCCCTTATGAAATATATGATCATGAAATACAATAATCTCAATGAAGTGTTGTTCATTGAGATAGAACTGGGAAATTACCGTCCCTTCGCCTGCCAAGACAAATTCAAGCATCAGGATGAATGTGCTGCCAAAGTACTCTTAGTGTTGTGCAGTCCTCCAACTGATTTTATTTAAATGCCCCAGAGTATGGAAATGCTAGTAGAGCCAGATGATAAACCCGATGAAGGCGAGAATGGGGAACTACTTAGTGGTTTCTAGGAGTTCATACAAAAGTGTGCAAGGGATTAGCTCAACTTGGGCGCCTAAATGAATTTTAAGGATCTCTTATTGCTGAATTGGTGCAGGATTCACAATGTTTCCCACTCTAAGTTTGATTGCTGCTTATCTCAAACAATAGTTGAGCATGTTAAAAAATCAATTGTCCTCCAGAAGGAAACACTAGATGAGGTACTAACAGAACCACTAGTTGTTCAACACATTGGGCTAAAAGATTCCCTTAAGATTACAGAGGTAACCATCCAACCAAAGGAAGTGAAAGCTTAGTTGGACCTGAAGTCAAAGAACTTTCCAAATTTTGGACGCTCCGATTTGATGGGTCCAAGTCAAAACAAGGAGTTGGTGCCAGGTTCAAACTCATCAGCCCAATGGGTAAAACCTTTCTTGCTGCCTATAGATTACAATTTTATTGCACCAATAACATAGCGGAGTATGAGGGATTATTCCATGGTCTTCTTATGGCCTTAAAGAAAAATGTTAAAATGTTACAAGGTTTTGGGGATTCTGAACTCGTAGTTAAACAAGTTAGAAAATTGTATTCCTGACATGATAGAAGACTTGCAAACTATAGGCATCGAGTTTGGGATCTCTTAGAAAGTTTAGACACATTGAATATACACTTGATCCCTCGTGCCCAAAATTATACAACTGATGCCTTGGCTCAAGCGGCCAACACTTTGCAACCCCTCTCCTTGTCTGGGCTCAAAAAATTTACAGTTGAGTTGACATCTACACCATTGGTCCCAAATAATGTCACTCATTTTTAGGTCTTCAATGATGACAAACATATTCTTGAATTCATCACGAGTTCTGATATCTTTGCAGCCCAAATAATCGATGAAGCCAATCCGCAAGAAGCCAAATTGGACATAGAAGGAGTCATTAACCTCAAAACCAACATGATTCCTAGGGGCATGGTTCATCTTAAGCACATATTTGATTTGGATCATATCAGAGACTAGAACCAACAAACCAAGAAGGAAGCCATAAGCAACCAGTGCGATGCTCACAACCTCAGGATGGCCAAGGAGATCAAGAATGTTTTTATTGGAAAAGTATGCACACTTGAGGAAAAGAAGGGAATCAGTGGTGCTTTACGGAAGTATCCTGACATGGTGGCATGGAGTTAGAAAGATCTCAAGACTTATGATACCTCCATCATCATGCATACCATGCCCCTCAAGATGGAAGTGAGGCCTTTCTGCCAACGACAACGTTCTATTAATGCCTTGTTGGAACCCATCATTTACAAAGAAGTGCAAAAGTTGCTTTCAGCAAGGATTATCTTTCCACTCAGACATTCTACATGGGTGGCCAACTTGGTCCCAATCAGATTGTATGTAGAATTCTACAATTTGAACAAAGCTTCAAAAAAGGACAACTATCTAGTTCCTTCATTGGATGAGGTGTTGTAGATCGTCAATGGCTCCCAACTGATGTCTTTCCTCGATAGGTATTCTGGATACAACTAGGTGATGGTATAGTATGAGGACTGCCATAAGACGACATTCACCACTAAGTGAGGGACCTTCACTTACAGGAGAATGCCTTTTGGGCTAATTAACGCTGGGGCCACCTTCCAACATGCCATGGATATTTCCTTCAAAGATCTAAGTGGTAAATGCATAATCATCTACATGGATGATTTAACCATGTTTTCTAAAAGGCGAAGTGATCATGCCTCCAACTTATGCAAAGTGTTTCAAAGGTACAGAGAGTTTGGAGTTTCCCTTAACCCCAAGAAGTGCATTTTCGGCATGACTGAGGGTAGATTGCTCAGACACATCATTTTAGAATAGGAAATCTCCATAGACCCTGAACGTATCCAATCTTTGCTGAAAATCCCACCCCCAAGTAGTAAGAAAGAATTAAAATCCTTCTTCGAAAAGATCAACTTTGTTAGGAAATTCATCACAGGTTTCGTAGAGATTGTTAAGCCCCTCAATGCTATGTTAAAACAAGATGCCAAAGTTGAATGGAATTTTGACACCAAGTAGGCCTTTGAAGAAATCAAATAGGCCATTGTTGAGGTGCCTGTGCTAGTCAGCCCAAATTATCTGAAGCCGTTTTATATCTACTCATTTGCTTCAGAGCATTCTTGTGCTAGCAATTTGACTCAGAAAGATGATGAAGGAAATGAGCACCCGATCACCTTTATGAGTGCTCCCCTGAAGGATGTTGAATTGCGATACCACAACATAGAAAAAAAATCATATTCCCTCATCAGAGGGGTGAAGAAATTTTGACATTATATCCTGCATAATAAAGTGTTTGACATTGTCCTTGACCTAGCAGTAAAAACACTGCTTATGCAAAATGAATTGGGTGAAAGAAGAGATAAATGGGTCACCTTGCTCCAAGAATATGATATGGAAATCCAACCAATGAAGTTGGTGAGAGGACAAGCACTTACCCACATGATTGCTGAAGTGGCATCAAAGGCTAGACCCGAACTCACTGTGCAGTAGTACCAGTTTTAGGATGTTTCCCCGGGAGAATGGTACGAGAATGTTATCTATTATTTGTTGAACCACAAGTGTCTGCCTCACCTGTAGGGAGTCCAAAAGTGTGCTCTTATATTGAAGAGCAATCATTTCATGTTAAAAGGGTCCATTTTATACAAGAGAAATTATGAAGGCATTTACTTAAGATCCCTTGGTAAAGAGGAAGCAGACTAAGTCTTAAAATAGTTTCATGAAAAGTTTGGCATTGGCCACGAATCCAGTCCCTCCACTGCACATCAAATATTGAGAGTGAGATATTATTGGCCAACTTTCTTCAAAGATGCTCATTGTCATGTTTGCTCATGTCACACATGTTAGACAGCCACCACCAAGGAGATGAATGTTATTGTACCATTGCGGCCTGTGCTGGAGGTAAGGTCATTCACACAATGGGACCTCGATTTCATCAATCTGGTAAGCCCTCCATCATTTGCGGGACACGGGTACATTCTTACCGCTACTGATTACTGCACTAGTTGGACAGAAGCAATCATACATAAGCAGTGCACAACTGAAGTAGTTACTAACTTTCTAGAAAGTTTTATTTTAAATCACTTTGGTTGTCCTTATTCATTGGTGTGTGACAATGGACCTGCATTTGATTCATTAAAATTTTCTAGTTGGGCCTTTGATTATGGGATTTCCCTTAAGTTTTCGTCTAATTACTACCCCCAAGGAAATGGCCTAGCTAAATCTGCAAACAAGAACCTGATTAGGGTAATCAATAATTTATTAGATAGGAATCCCAAGGACTAGCATACCAAGCTCCATTTTTCCCTTTGGGCAGACCGCACTCGCCATAAGGCTTGCCTCTGCGATTCCCCGTTCCATCTCATTTATGGCCTAGAGCCCATCTTTCCCATCCATCTGAAGATTCCCACTCTCAAGTTTATCAATGACTTTTATGAAGTGGGAGATCATAGGGAAGCTCCGTTATCTGAGCTCTTACATTTAGAAAAAGTATGAGACTGTGCAATAGAAAATTTTTCCAAACATTAGGGCGTGGTTAAGAGATGGTTTGATCGCCAAGCTAAAATCAAGGCCTTTAGAATTGTAGATTTGGTCCTATATTGGGATAAGTCCCATGAAAGGAAAGGGGGACACAACAAATTCAACAAGCTTTGGCTTGGCCCCTTTCAAATAGATAAAATTTTGGGAGACAATGCCTTCCGCCTAAAGACCTTAACTTGTGAAGACGTCTTGTTACTAGTCAACGGGCAGCATCTGAAGCATTACTTCCAGGCCTGAGCTCTCTCGAGCTCTTCTTTGTAAATATTTGTATATAGGTTAGAGTAGGTTGTCTTTTGATTTGCTTGCGTCTTGCTGGTTCACATTCTTTTGTTTACTTTTTCCCTTGGCTATTTTATTTTGAAAAGGGTGTTCTTCGTCCCTTTTCGGTGGTCGTGCTTGCTCGACGAATGGCCTGATTAGTTGGCCATCATTAGTGTTCTGTAGATAAACATTCATTCCCAACTATTGGTCTCTGAACACTACCTAGGAATGATTTCCTCATTTGAACTCTGCCTTAGATCTCGACCCTTGGTTGGATCTCTTTGCACACATCTCAAATCTCGCACAAAAACACATATTAATTATTTCTAAAGAACTGTACCATGGTTGCTATGACACCCTATTAAGTGAAAAATCTTAAGTTTTCTCTAGTGACCACTGTGGTCCCAAACCCATTGTAGGCTTCAGTGCTTACTTGGTCAAGCAAAAGATGAGTAAGAAAAGGGACATTGAAAGAAATATCAAAATAAAAGAGAAAATAAATTCAGAAAACTAAGCGATCACATGGGTGCATGGGTAACTATACCGGGGCTGTGGACGCCCAACTGACAGTAGAGAAATATCTGTGGGATCACAATGACAACTCCATCGAGGCTATGGATGCCTGATTGGCAGCATAGCAATGTCTATGTTACTTTTGGTGTTGGACGGTTTATGTAGCTTGCTAAGTTGGATTAGCAACCATTGGTCACAGTTTTGCGGAAAGGAATGAATTCACTGCACACACTTCTGAGATGTCCTGTAGACTGACCCAATTAAGGATCCTATTTTGCCAGTTCACCTTTGGAAGTCCACTCTTGAACTACGAAACCAGAGATTATGGGTCCTAGATGTTGGAACGCTCGGGAGTGTTTCCCAGTGGAGTCGCCATTTTTTGTGCCCTCAGCACACACGCCCCATTTGGAACGGGGACCCTCTTTTTCTTTTGCCTTGTTGGGTCATTTTTTGTCACTGCCTCATTTTGTGTGCCTCATTTTAGTGTCCTACATGGTCAACGTACCTCCAGAGTCTCATCTTGAGTTGACCGTATTGTGCCTCTTTGATTTTGTCAAGTCCTAGTGCCTTGCAGAGTGTCCTTGGCAGTTTTCCTCTACCAGTGGCCTTCCCGCCCTCCGAGCCAGCCACGCTGGGTTTCCCTTGTCTGGTTTCCCCCTTGAATTCACCATTCTGAACAATGGAAGGATTTTTCCTCCCCAGGCCTCAGGACCCAACTCCCTGTTCTTTGTCCAATAAAAATTGCAAATTTTCTTGGTTGCCTTCACCCCCTTTGGGCCCAACCCTCTGGACTTTTGTTCCCGGAACTCTATGCAGGCTTCATCGTTCTTGATGGAAAATAACTAACGAAACTCCATCCTTCGGGCCTTGAGATCCCCTCAGCTGTCAATACATGAAAAAAAATTCAAACAACCATCATCTTGCATTTTTTCGCCTCCCAAACCCCAGACTTCCTGCCACTATCCACAAATTCAAATCCACCAACTATATGCTTTGTCGTACTTGCATTTAATGGAGCCATTAATGGCGGTGGGAGTATAAATATCTTGCCCAACTCATCATTTTAACTTGTCAGGATTGTAGAGAGAGAACAAAGTGCTTGCCGGAGAGGATCACTGCCTTTATGGATCGCCACCCTCGCGCCCATTACTGTCACTTGCCGATCATTAGTGGATTTCGCTCCTTCTCGCATTGGGTGTCTGACGTAGGTTTACCGTTTACCCTCCTGAGAGTTTTTCATGATTTTAAACCAAAAGTGATGAGCAAACCAGGTTAAAAATACATTTAAATGATAGAACATAAGACAACACACAAAACCCATGAGATAGAATCTTTTAGAAACCTCCAAAGCGCCCCCCTCAGATCAACCCAGAAGTTAGCTAGCACGCGGCTATTCTTCGCTCAGGGCATTTGTAGCGTCCGGGCATGGGCCTCTTCTTCGTTGGTAAAACTAATAAAATTCAATATCCTTTTCAAAATGACCACGCTGTCTCTCGAGCCCGGATCATCAGGTTTCCTAGCATCACAAACTTAAACTCTAAAAATCAATCACCATTTTGGCCTCCTCGGCCAGTGCCCCAGACTTCAACATTCAGGATTCCACCAAGCTCCTGCCATTCTTGAACGGCAAAAGAACCACGTTCGCCTAAGGTCCAAACCCTAGGCCTCCTTTTGTTGTACGTTCTTGCACTGAAACCCACCTTCTGGCACCTTGCCGGGTCCCAATTCACGTACTTCTATTTATGAACTTCTGCGGGAGCTTCATCATTTTGAACGATAATCCATTGGCATCCGTCCACCTCCTGGACCCTGGGCCTCCTTTTGCCGTGAGGATTCCAAGTCATAGAACTATATCATGCCCGCCCTTCCGAGCTCTGGGTTCGGCCTTCCTGCTCACCGTGGAAACTCATTATGAAAATCTTATATCCAACCTAAGTGTTGGGTCCGATCCGTCGGGCCGCCCCCTCCAAACTTCCATCTGACGATCACTGTTTTGAACAGTAAGGGCATGTCGGCTTCCTAGCTCCTTAGGCCCGAACACTTTAAAATTGCAAAATTATCGGCCACCCTTTAACCCATTGGGTCCTGGACCTCGGAATTCCATCTTCGGAATTCCCTTTGTCTCTAGCCATTTCAAACAGCCAACGTTGAATGACTTTCCGACATTGTACCTCTGAATGCTCCTAAAACGATCCAAATGACCTCAAATTTGAAATCTAATCTCTACCCACATGCTCAAATTCAACCTTCTCTTGCATTGACCTTTTAAACCACCAACATTTGAAGGGAATAAATTTCCTAGATCTCCCTACCCCATTTTCCCTTTGAAAACAACATTCCTACTAGGGAAGTCTGGGCCTTCAGGCTCAGATTATCTGAAAGCCCTGAATTAAAAGACTAATGACATCTGGAAGTAGAAGTATCATTTTATGAATGATAAATTATTTAAATTTTATTTCATCCATGAGATTTTAACTAACATCAAAGCTTTCATGATTGATTGTACTGACTATGCCTTTTCCTGCAAGATATATGGAATCAGGTACAGGACCCTTGGCGGGGACAATAGACAAAAGAAAGAAGTCAAGAAAGACTCCTCATGGAAAGGAGGATAAAGACCAGATGAAGTTCTAGTTCCAAGGTGAACCTCTACGATCAAAAATCACCATGGACTAGAAAGAAATAACAGACACCAATATTGGCCAAGTTGATATTGATGAGTTTACACAAAGCATCAAAATCAACCTGACAACCAAGAATGCAAGGTTGATTAGGAAAAGTGGAATCGCAAAAGCTGTTGGCTTTCCCCCATCTCTCATTGCCCCTGAGCTAGTCATGGCTTGTGAGTAGGCTTATCAAACTGAGAGAAGGACCATTGTCGACAAGGATGGTAATATTCTAGCAAATATGTCAGTTGAAGGAATTACAAAGACCTTCCACATTCCCACTTTTCAGGAAATGGAAATGCCTACCATAGAGGAATGCAAAGCAACATAGGATGACAACCCAACAGGCTGTAAGAAGTTGATAAATCAACACTGGCTTAAAGAAAAATGGGGCAGCGCTACGAAGGTTCCTCATGAACTCTTCTGCAGCGATTTTCATGAAGATTACCATGACTTAGTCACTTAGTCAAGAGTGGATGGTGTACTTCGTCGAATAGATCCTCCATAGGAATGAGGATGTTACCACAAAATCCTCGTTCTACTAGGGAGGTATAATAAGCGACTGCTTCCATGAGCAGTTTGTCAATGTCAAGAAGAGTTCCAAGTTCTACATGACCTCATATCTCGTCTACTCCTTGGAAGACCAAAGATAGTACAATGGGTTTCTTGTGGTACCCGATGAAGAGCAGGGTCAAAGATTGAAGGCCTATGATAGGTACCCCCAGCTCTAGTATCAAAATTTCAAGGAGTATTGCAGGTTCAACGACACCTTCATTAGCCATATCATGAGGATGATTGTAGGGGATTTTGAGAGAAGGGACTCCCACAATGCTCAGGCCTTCTTGAAGCAGTACACCTTCCATTTTATTTAATATCCGAAGTTCACATACATTCACACCCAGGGCTTCACAGAAAGGCCAAATAAGCTGCCCTGATACGCCAACGACCGGATAATCCTATTGGAACTTTCTTGATAGCTCCAACACATAAATTTGGTCCTCACCAGAAAACACTTGGTAGGGATCTCCTATCCCCTAACTCTCAGCCAAGGAATGTATAAATTACAAACTTCCCAGTGCGCTGGGAACTCTAAGAAAGAATTGAAAGATTATCATTTTCACCTACACACTGCACACCCGCAAATGGACCCATATGGGCATGTAAGGAAGGCAGTGGGGTCAGGGTTCGCCCATATGCATCGTATCAAGGACTTCTAGGAAGATTGTTCGGATGATAAGGAAGTGCGTGAAAAGAACTATATGCGTATGACTACGTATTTCATAAGAAAGTTGCAACCATTTCCCATACCAGATCAAGTAAAAGAGGATGAAAGCACCGTAATGGACCCTAGATATCCTATAGTTTCTAATTTTCTGCTTCCAATAATAGACTGGGATGAGCAGGAGGTCGATGACCTCAGCATTATAACCAAGCTGATCTTGGCCCATACCAAAGAATGGGTGGATGGACAAGTGGCCTGATTAAAATAGCAAGGGGTGGTCTTGACATATGAAGGGCTCAAAAGTGAGCCAAGTGCCACACAGGAGGCCAATGCCACTACTTCAATGGGTGGGACATCCAAGTCTCCTCCAATCACTAGATCCAAGAAGAGGAAAGAGACAGAAACAGAGCAATCTCCTGATCCCAAAGTTTATACAAGGAAGAATCCAGGAGGCTCACCTTCAAAAATTCTTAAGCAAACAAGGGGCACCATGGAGCAGGCCTTAATCTAAGAGGAAGAAACAAAAGGTACATATCAGTTAAAACCTCTTTTGGATCTCCCTGTTTCGACTTCCCCATCATCTTCCTCTCTGGCCATGGTTGCCACATCCCCACCGGCAGTAGACATCTCCGTCCATCTTTCCCCTTCATCTCTGACTGAGCCTATTATAGTCATTGATTCTTCCTTTGTCGTAACTACTCCTCCTTCCTCCATTGCCATGTCACCTACCACATTGCTCCCTTTAGCTACGGCGATGGCACCAATACCCGCTTCTATCTTTCCTAAGGCCTTCTCCAAACATGTGCAGAATCTCCCTTTCGAGCTCTTCTAGATCCTTATGGACCCCAGTCTTCAAGCAGCCTTGGTACAGGTGCTCGCTACTACTAAACCTTCACAGCCTCTGATAAGACCACTGGCTATGGAGGACACCATGTTAATCTCTAAGGAATGGTAGAGACAAGAGTAAGAGGCCTCAAAGCCATTTGAGGAGGAGGTCGATGAATACCACGAACACCCAGAATATGAACACCAGACAATTGATAGGGTGGTCTATTAGGAGGAAGGAATAGGCTTCTCAGAGAGTAGAGATGAGGAGGAGCATGTCAGTGGTAGGGTCATCATGCAAGCCTTCGATGATGATTTCGAAGAAGAGATGGCCCGACAGCTGAAATTGAGCAACCCAAGGAGCACGCGCACGAGGTTGAGCAAACTGGAGAAAAGAAGGGGGAGGAAATAGAGAAAGAAGAAAGTCCTCAGCAACAATTACCTACCAAGCCTCCCATCAAATTCCTTGTGTTCATCCAGGACTCCGATGAAGAAGAAGGAGATGCTGCTAAAGCGGAAGAAAGGGCCCCAAGAGATAAGAAAATAGAAGTCTTAGCCAAGGAGTTCGAAGGTGATCATGAATCACCTAAAGAAAAGGCTACTATGCCTGAATGGTTGGAAAGATGGCTTGAAAAGAAAACTATCGTACCAAAAGACCCAGGAATGAAGCTAGAGGCTATCTTAGGCCAAGCGCAAATCACTACTAGAAAGGAGAAGAAGCCTAAGATCAAGTCGAAGGTAACAATGGATGCTTCTGGGTCTCAAGCTATGTAGATAGCAATGCTAGTGGTTGTCCAGGAGGGAATAAGCTACAACATCTCCATCATTGATCTAGGAACTACTACCAAATAGCAGAAGGTTGGGCATCTTGAGGAGTCAAGGGCTACAGTGGTGCACCTGATAAAGCAAGACAAGGTCTCAAAGGATGAACTCAAAGTACAAGTAGCCGCTTTCACGGATTACATCCAGCAATGGTCCTCAGTGAATGACCTCCCTACCAAGTCTGCAGCTCCACCCCAACTATTCTCCAAAGAACAAATTGACAAGTTGGAAAGAGGAAAGAACTTGGACAAGACTATAGAGAGCTGGTTCCGATAGGTCTTGTATGTCAGGAACATGGGTATTAGCTAGGTTGTTCAGATAGCCAACAAGTTCTTAGATCTACAGCAGTCTTTGGAAATCACGAAGAAGCTTTGCACTAACTTCCCTACAACATACGACTCCACCTATCCAAAGATCAAGATCATCCTCCAATTGCCAAAGGCTACATGGGAAAAGGAGCTTGCATTCAAAGGGGAGGACTACCGGTTGATGGATGTGTGAAGTCAGAGTTGTTCAGAGATCAAGGCATAAAGTATGATGAGGACTAGAAGAAGCTTGAAGATTATGCAAAAGAATGGAGCTACTAGATGTTGAGGTACGAGATCATTGAGGTAGACAAGCTCCAGCCAGTCATTCTAAAATTCATGGAGTACACAACATCGAAGAAGCAAGAGGAAAACCTTGTTGGCAATGAGGAGCTCCCCAAGGAATAGCTACAATAAAAGAGCAATTAGCAAAAGACAAAGTTCTACAGTGCCACCACTAGAGGACAGAATAGGGAAGGAGACAAGAATGTAATTTTAAATTGTAATATATTGAGGGTTGGTGAAAGCCTATTTTGCAATGAATCTTGGACACACAATGGGAATCAATCCTGGCCATTCATTTAACTTTTGGGGCACTATAAATAAGGGTCTCCTCTCATTTGCAAAGAGATTTGAGTTGTTGTAAAGACATGTTGAAATTTTTAATGAAATTACATTGACTTGGTACATTTTCTGAGTTTTTCACATGTTACTTGATTCAACCTCCACTATTTAATGCTTTACATAGATTTATATTTTTTTTCTAGTTATTTGTATCCTTGCTTTGATAGATTTTGGAAATGTTGTTCTATAGTTGTGGAAATTGTTGTTGTGTAGATGACTTCTTAGTCCATACTTTTTGTTGTTTGCTAACGGTAGACAGCTGTGTAAAGTTAGTCTGGGCTTAAATTCAAAGCTGCTCAACACTTTTATCTTTGTTCATGCATGCATATGATGAATGGAAGGTGGAATATTTGTAGACCTTAGAAGATAGCACAAATTTCATGAGACTGTGAGATTTCTAGTTAAGTGAAATATTGTTTTGAGGAAGTTGTCCATTGCAGGAACTCCATGACTACTGTTCATAGTTAATTGTAGGTCCAGGAACCTTCCCTCTTCCCCGATATTTTCTTTTTTTTTAAGAAATAGCCTCTACTAAGGTTCATTGCACATTTTAAAGCCAAACTTGAAGAAACGTTGAAGTTTTGGATGACTGTCTGAACCTACAACAAAGCGAAACTTGACCTCCATCTAAGACACTTTGGACTCGAAGATCCACCTCGCTTCCAGCTATGTAAGTCTGCCCTATGATTACCAGAAAAATCACATCAAAATCAATTGAGGAGTTCCATGCAAGTCATGACCTAACACTCGAGAGACCTTGGGGAGACTTTAAGTAGCTTGCGGTTGGAGGTTTCCTTTCAAGAGAGGCGGTGCACCTATGCACTACCTGTGTTGAGAAAGTGTACAAAAACACCCATCAACACTAGTGTTTACACTTCGTTCAAAAATTTAAATTAATCAATCAAGCATGTGGCTCATCCAAGACATTATTTTTGGTGTTGGTTTAGTATTTATATTAGTCTACTCTCATTCTCTTACACTGCAAGAATTTTTATCAAATTTTCACTACAACTCAATTTGACGGAGCTAGTTTGTTCAAAGATTCATTTTAATGTGAAAATTTAAATTGATCTCTACAGATGTTTAACCATTACAAGTGCTTAAATTATGTTGAAGTTTCAAGATGCAATGTGTTTAAGTTGTCTGATTCAATTACAACATTAAGAATTGCATAAATGAAAAGAGATGCCTTCATTTTGTATTCAGTTGGAGTGTTCAAACAAATTGTTTTACATAAAAGGGAAAGATACAAAATTTAACAAGTGATTTACAAATGCTGAATTTATATTCATTGGGTAATGAAGAACCAAATGTACCACACAAGTTGTGGGAGTAGTTGTGAAAATGTAGCAATAGGAGCATCCTACACTATTGAAGATGAAAGAAAAGAAGACACATAAGAATGAACATAACCATCATTGATTGTAAGTCTTCAACTTGATTATGGAATGGTACACCATCCTTGTCCCCAAGCTCCTGTTAGACCTACAAGAGATATCAAAAGCTATTAGAGCTCTGAATATGAACATTCCTATGTGAATTTTCAACAATAATGGATAATTTTTCTAATGATACATTGAAACAACTAAGAAAGAACAAGAAATGTGCTAGAAGCAAAAGAGGAAACATCATAGTAATATATATTTTTTATTTAACATTTTTTGTTTCCATGTGTAGGTATAGGACAAGTCATGCTATTAATTCAGATTGAATATCATAAAGCATGTGGTGAAAAATGGTCTCCCACAAGGGTTGAGACTTGGCATGCTATCTGTCAAGCATTAAAAGAGGGATTGAGAAGGAAACAATTCAATTTTGTTCAAGAGAAATGCATCTAAAGGAGTGGATCCAAGTACCATGAAATCTCAAATAGTTGACCATTTAAAAATGTCAACTCTCAATGTGCAATGAATTGAAAATAATGAGTGATCAACTATTAAAGTGAAAAATCATGAATGTGATAGTGAATAGGCATAAATAATGCCTTGTTTGTAAATCATCAATTACAATTGAAGAAAATGGAAAAATTCCATAACATCATAATCAATTGCTTTTATTTCAAAATATTCCATGAAAGTATTGTTTTCATATCACCAGGATGTTGTCCAAGGAAGCAAAAATGCATGAAGGGTGCCAAAAGGGGGCTTCTCCCATCAAGAAAGCAGATTTATAAATAGCTGCAAATGGGTTACTGAAAGCAGAAGATGAAATAAAATGAGACATTGATGACTGTGGAGTCAAATACACCGAGGATTGAGTGGGTACACTGTGAAATAACATTTTTTACGAAGGTATTTTTGAAAGCTTAAGTTGTTTTAGTACTTTGATGCCAAAAATGTTAAAAGAAATCCTATTGTGTGGTTCTATGTCCCAAATAGAGTATAAAACTATGGTGGAAGTAAGATAGTAATGCATTTTTCTAAAGCATTCAAGTGCTTACATGAGTATCACAATGACTAAGTGAAGTTTGACATGGAATGAAGTAAACACATCAATAATGAATGCATTTGAAGGTAGACAAGTGTATGGTAGCCATGTCTAGAAGTAAAATGAGAAAGTTTATGTTCATAAAGATGAGTTTCACTATACTATGCATTTCAAGTAAGAATGGAAAATAAATAGCTATTAATAGTATACACATCAAGTTGAAGAAAAACAAGCAGTGCATAATGTAAATAATCCTTGAGTTAAGTGGAATTTGAATGATGAAAACAAACAAGTAAAGCTACAACTGTAGATAAAGTCATTCTTGTTTTCTAGGACAGTGAACCATGCTACTTTCTCTTTTAAGAGAAAAATCACATGGGTACATTAAGAGGCTTCAAATGTAGGAAAATGGTGGTGTTTCGAGCTCAATTATAGGTGGCAAGTGAGCCTAACTAGACTCTCATGGCCGTGGCCTAAGAGTTAAATTTCTTTTACAAATGAAGATACCCCATTTAGGGTATTATGTAGAATATAGAAAGAAAGTAACTATGACTCAACGTCATGTCAACGGTGGAGCTACATGAATGAATTTAATGGGTTTTTATACTCTAAAATGAGGTGACAAGTGCATACACATGTTCAGTGGAAAACATGAGAAAATAGAAATACATAGAAACTCTAGCCAAAGCTCTCATGGTCGGAACCTGAGAGAGTCTCTCCCTTCATGAAACCAAACATATGCTTAGGGTTTTGTCATTAAAATGTATGCACAGTGATAAATATCATTTTTCAAGCCCTTAACAACAAAGAGTCTTTCAAACATTAGATAAATTAAAGCTACAGGCCACAACCATGAGGGGTTTTGAAAAACCTAGAAAATGGAAAACTTCCACTCAAAAAATGTTTGTATTTGACAAAGAAATCATCTACATATCATGGGTTGAGCCCTATCAAGTTCATTCAAATAGAAGATGATAATATACAGTGGGTCACGACCTATGCAATGGCCTTCAAATGTTTTTCTCATAGAATTCATGTTTTTGCAAAGAAAGCTTGAATAAAGCTTTATTTAAGAGGGAAATGCTATTAAGAGATGGAAGATAAAGCTTACCTTCATTTTTTTTTTGAAGAGATCGATGGGAAGCTAGGGTCAAAGCCTCACAATTGGCTCGAACAAAAATCCATGGTTAGCCATAAAATAGTGAAAGCATCGATGCCACATAACAACACAAAAGATGCATAAAAACTCATGATATCCCCAGCCTCTAATGCCGTATTTTTTCATCAAATGAAGCCAATAAGAGAACAAAACATAGTCAATACTTACCACCAGATGAGGAGGGCCGGATACATTCAAGATTTGAAGGATAAAAAGATCGAATGGAGACACAAAATGAAATCCTCATCTCTCCATGGTTGTGCACAAGGAGGGTTCTATTCTTCTCCAAAAGGTTAGTGATGCAAATGGCTAGCAAGTGAAATGAATGGAAGCCTTTTGTGTGTTAGGGTTTTCACCCTATAATCAACCTATGTGATTTTATCACATTAATTTTATTTTTCAATGCTTTGCCTTGTTGATATTTCATGTGCCTAGGCTAATAAGCCTATAAATTATATTTTTTCCTTTTTATTTTTATAGAAAATGAAACTCATGATATGCATATGGCCCCTTCTAGGGTAGTGTAACTAAGGGAAAAATATAGGTTAGTAGATTAGTGCATAAATAAATCAAAACCCAAAGTAAATAATGAAGAACAAAGGAGGAGAAACATGAAAACAAAGAGATATATCATCGTGAGTCTTCAACCTCCATGATTGACCTCCATTACACCTTCTCTATTTACTGCAATATGTTGTTTTCCCTAAGATTTTTTATGAGAAATATGTGACAATGCCAAGACCATAGCTAAATGTTAGAGGATTTGATATGAAATGCAATACTATGCAACTATGCAACTAGTAAGCAACTATGAACTATGACTAAGATATGCCAAATGCCAAGAGATGTAAAGTATGCCTAAGACAAGATTGTAAGAGATAGGATGATATGATTGCAAGATGCTTTAGAGAGATGACAAATGAGACCAAAATTTCCATTTTATAGAAAATGTAATTTTGAATGAATGGCCAAGATTGAAAATTGACAAGTGCCCTAGAATCAATGGAGAAGATTCAATATGATAACCCAAAATTAGGGGTAGGGAAACATTAGGTAAAATTTGAAAGGAATGGACAAGATTTTCCTTCTAGAAGATCAAATCAATGGAAAATATTGCATGTGACAAAGAGATAAGAATGACAAGGAAAAATAGAGAGCTCGAAAATCAAATAATATTGGAAATTACTTGATTTATGGAGGAAAAGGGCTATTTTGAATTAAAAAATTAATTTAATTAAAAAGGTGAGGTCACATGACAGTAAATAATTATTTGAATTTTTTACTAAAAGAGGAAAATTAGAAAGTGGGACCATTTTAAATAAATAATTTTATTTAAAATAGGGAAAACACCAAGGTGGAAAATAATTAAATAAATTAAATAATTTATTTAATTATGAGAAGACTTTAGAAATTAATAACATATTTAAATAAATAAATAAAATTTATTTAATTAAATAATCAAGAGGAATTAGAACACAATGATAATTAAATAAATTAAGGAATTTATTTAATTATGGAGAGACATTAGACAATTAGTGACGTATTTGAATAAATAAACAAAATTGATTTTTTTAAATAATCAAGAAGAATAAAAATATATGACTTAACTAAAAAATATGACTTAATTAAATAATTAAAAATTATTTAATTAATAGTTGAAAGTGGACCAAAGGACATAATTAAATATTTTGATTATGCCAAGAAGAAATATGGTGACAATACAACTTGTAGGCATAGGTCATTTCTATGTGTCTACATTTTTCCCCTCTTTGTCGTAATGTAGCCTATCACAATGTGACAATGAAAATCAGTTAAAAACATGCCCCAATGAAGGTATGGAGTATTTATGCCCCCTCAGGAAAATTTTCAAATTTTGACCTGATGATAGAAAAATTTGGAAAGTGTCTTGACAAGCCAATTTGATGACTAGAAAAAGCAATGGTGCAAGCGATTTTGGATTTGGACATGTTTAACGCAGTCAAAAGACCAATAAAATTTGGTCAAAAGAGCTTCTAGTAATAAAAAGGTTGAAAAATCCAACTTTGACCCTATAAAGAGGTTGAAAATGGGTAAAAGTCAATTCATTTTCACTTTCACACTTGCAAATTTGGAGAGCTCAAAGCTAGCAAAGTGCACGCGAAGATGGTGATACCTATGATAGAGCACTACAGTTACATTGTTAGGACCTTTCGATGGCCAGAGGGCATGGACCCAGTGGTATGTACCTCATACCTACTTTGTACTTTATCATTTTTTTGTGAATTTTTAGAGTTTTAGGGTAGTTAAATGAATGTGTAGTGATGCATATGTGTTTTCATAAGTCGTATTTGTGGTCATGTTCGAAGCATTTAATGTGTCATTATGGAAACACAAAGGGAACATTAGGTTTTCAATTTAGTGTAATGCATTTTCCAAATGTCAAGACACATTCACTATCTTGCAGTGCAAACGATAAGTATAGTTATGCCTCTGCAAGATTGCAATGCATACATGAAGTTGAGTGACACATTTGATTTTACAATGATGCATTTGATTATGGAGCGACACAAATGATTGAAGATGACACATTTGTGATTCCAAATGACACAAGTGCCATAGTGCAACACAAATGCTATACAAAACAACGTAAATGCCAAACCATGATGCAAATGAAGTCAGTGCAACACATTTGACTTTGACTAGGGTTGACCAGGGCTGACTTAGCTTTAGACTCACCTTTTTCTTATGTTTAGTTAGATAGATGGTAGTTGTGATTTTCAAAAATGTGCTAACTCTTGTTTTTGCATGTGTAGAAACAATTACCACTGATCTACACTCGGGAGTTTAGACGTTCTATTTATGCATTTCAAGACTAGTTGATAGATAGGAAGCAGTGATTATTGATGTGGTTGGGTTTGTACTGCCTCACCTATATGCCAATTATCTAGGCTAATAGGGGATTATTGACAACACTGGTTGAGAGATGGCATTCAGAGACTTGTTCCTTCCAATTGCCAATGAGAGAGGCTACGATTACTTTGGAGGACTTGTATAGAATTTTATGCATTTCAATTAGAGGAGCATGAGTGGTGTATGATCCACAATGAGGTGTGCAGGGTATGATAGAGTTATATGAGGTAGATGATGGAATGGGCCTTGGTGTTGATGGGTACAAGATTAAGTGGGAGTACCTTGTAGAGCACTACCCATGGTGGGATGCCATGCTATGTTCTTTGATTGTTAGAGTCCCGATTCCAAATCATTAGGGACATGGATTCCCTATTGAATGGGGTGATGTTCTATTCTGGATGTAGTGGGATAGAGTAGTTTTAGCATGGGGGGGAAAGTTTTCTAGGTATGCTATATCACCAGTTGTATGAGGTGGCATACAGGGGTGGGAGCAGTATTAGTTGTGGCATGACTTTACTGATGATCTAGGCTTGGGAGCACATTCCAATTTTTTGGCCACCTATTCAGAGGCCTTAGCTAGCCAATGGGATGCCTTATGTATATTTATATGTAGGAGCGTTATAGAAGACCAAGGTGGGAGAGATAGGCTTATAGCAACACATGATAGATACCATGATTGCATTCATCTGGAGGTCATATAGGGATTGTGCATAGTGGGCAAATGAGGGTGATCACTTGCCATTTTGTCAAAAAAATTAGTATTTGATTGGTTAAACTATACAGTCCTAGCTAATTATAGAGATGCACCTACCCCAATGGATTCTCTAATAGTTCAGTGAGTAGCAGGGTGTGCCCAAGGGGACAACAGAGTATGTGAGGACTTCGTGAGAGTTGGCATGGAGTTTTGCTATATCAGTGCCATTTTCCAAATAGTAGATTGATGGATTGGTTGTGCAACCATGGGGATGGAGTGGTGGGCCTGCAAATCCTGGGACAACTACAGATTATGACTTGTGGTAGATGCATAGGCTGATTCCTTTGATAGATCCTGATGCACTAGCAATTGTTGACCGTAGATATTCTATACCATGAGTGCAGCAAGGATGATGAAGAGGTAGGGGGATAGATAAAGATGGACACTGAGGAGATGGAGGGAGAGGTGGAAAAGATGATGGGGGATACAAAGGAGATGGCGGAGGTGATGTGAGGAGGAGGAGAGGAGGAGACAAAGGGAGGCAGTTCAGGAGAGTGAGCCAGTGAGGGAAGAGGGTGGCCTTAGATGCTAACCCTGAGGTGTCAGAGGAGTAGGAGAGAGATGAGGGGAGATAGGAGAAGGAGGTCAAACAAGATGAGGAGGGGAGGTAGGAGGTGCATGTAGTGGAGGAAGCCCTTTATGTTAGAGGAGGAGAGGATGGAGTCATTGGGGGTGAGGAGGATACAGGTGATGGCGAGGAGCTAGATATTAGGGATGAGATGGATGAGGTGAAGAAGAAGCTCCACGAGAGGATGATAGATGGAGATCTCGATATGTCCAATGTTCCTCCATTACCTTAGGATGTTATAGTAGATCAGAGGCTAGTGGACATGGAAAGGTGACTAGATGAGGCCACCACAGAGATTCAATCCTTATAGGTAGAGGTTTAGGTGACTTGGGTTGAGAGGAATCAAGTAGAGATCTCATAGTGAGAGATAAAGAGCTAGTGAAGTTATTTTGCATAGCTATGCATAGGGCTAGTTGCATATATGGCCAAGGAGCTTTCCAGGGTTAGTGTGAGTAAAGGATAGTACATGATATTTTATGAATGTGCAATACTGGCTGATAAGAGATAGCCTGAATTATCCAGATCATCTAGTAGGATAGGGATAGGGTCAGGTAGTAGCCACATTCATAGCAGTTGTAGCTAGAGTAGTGTGGGTGGTTCTACTTCCTCAAGGCACACATCATGTAACAATTCCCATCACTCCCATAGGAATTCTTTAGGTCACAGGTCTAGTCACTCACATGGATCATCTGGGTCAGGGCACAAATCAACATACATTCAACCACTAGTGACAGATCCATCTACCTCACAACCACATGTCATTATAGAGATGATGTTGTCAGTATCAGTTCCATCAACCTCATAGACACAGGTTGTTGTGTCCTCACACGTTATGTCAGTGCCAATTATAGGTCATTAGTTATCACACTCTTCTCCATGAGTGGATGAGGAGAGCACTTCCTAGGAAATTTGACATTGTTCCCTTATTGTCGTGTTTCAGAGATTCATGTTATGACACTTTATATGTTGACTATTGAGCTTGCGAGCTCTATTTTTGGGATATCTTGTGACTCTATCCTATGACATTGGTTTTTGAGATTATATATGTTATACGGTTTTGATGTAGCCTATATGTTTTATGTTATTTGATGATGCATTATGTGATGATGCAGTTATGATGACTATATGATGCCTATGTGATGTGATTCATGTATTTATTATTCCTATGATGATGTCCTTTTATATGCTATGCCATGTATGACAGTTACTTTTGATGAGATACCATGTTATGATGGTTATGCATGTTTATATGCCATTATGATGTTATGTTCTAATGACGATTATATGGATGCATACTATATGATTGTAATGGATGCCATTTTTGGGTATGTGTAGGATCATGATGGAACAAAAAGTGGTAATATGATGGTTATGTGGCTGACGACTATTTTTTAACTCAAAATTGATGAAATGAAAATGGTTTTTAAAGGAGATTCTCAACTTTCCACTGATATAAATTATGCTTTGTTTTGAATTTAATAAGTAATTATTATTCATTTTCTATTCAAATTATGACAAAAGTCCTAATTGATAGGCTGATTGGAAATTATCTATAGCTTTCAAATGGTATCACATTTTTTGGATCCAAAGCATGCATCACATTCTATGCTACACATACTATATGATTAAAAAATAAAAATTGAATTTCATGAATTTTTGACCAAGTTAAGGTGGTCAGACATATGAGCTTTTATATTTTTTAAAAGTTGTAATAAAAAATTCATAATTAATTATTTACTTGGAAAACAATTACAAAAAAAAATGTATCACATTGGGACATGAGTCCTCTACTTATATCTAAAATCTTATAAAAATATATTATCATTTTATTGTGGTTAGGGTGATTAGACAAACACCTACTTCTTATTTTATCCCTAAAATTTAAGTACCACTGCATTGAAATTTCAAATTTTCACCAAAAAATTATTATTTTTTAAACAAACGTAGTAGTTTAGAAACTACATTTAATTTGCTACAAATTATATTCTTACATATTTTTGAAATAATATATATGACTTATTCAAAATTTTACATCAAGTTGCCTAACTCTAATTTTTCTAAATTTTTTGCCACTTAAGGGCCTGTTTTTTCCATGATGATCTTACAAATACCCTTTTATGATTATGTATGTGTTAATGCATGACTATGTGGTGATGTATGGATAATGCAATATGTGATATCATATATGTGTTTTAATGATATGGATGATGTATGTACTTACATGTTATGTGAATGTGTAAAAACCTAATGCAATTCCTATATAATCATGTATGCACTTACATTTTTGTATGTCACAGGATATCATCATGAGACAGACAAGACAAGATGACAAGACGGAAGGAGATGAATGTTAGCACGAAAACCAGATCCTTCAATATGTTACCACAAGACTTAATAATTATTGCTCTTAATCATCACTGGGAAGATTATTGTAATGGACAACAAACACCATGATATGACATAAATCAAGGTGTGCAAGGTCATACCATCACATGAGACAAGCAATTGCAGACAATGATGATTATGACTCATACTAAGAGTGTAATTTCCATAGTCTTTTTGTCACAACTAACCACAAGAATAAAAAGACAAGAAAGACAATAAAGACAAGTCATGAAACACCATTTCTCCTCTAAATCATGTTTCCAAGACATCCTCGAGGAACTAGCAACATGACTACTTGAAAGAGACGAGACAAGCTAATCATCATGATACGTCATTGCTTCTGTAAATCCTATTGTTAGGACATCGCTAAGAAACTAGTAACATGATAAAAGATCCGAAGAAAAATTCCAAGATGATGCTTGTTGAGTGTTTTCCAAGTGCCAAGTGTGTCTGAATGTCAAGTGTTTTGATGTTGAGATGCTAGGTTTGATGGTGTTGAATGCCAAAGTTTTTTCAAATTTAGGAAGAACACATCTTGAATAATGTCAATGTTGAGAGGATTGATCCTCAAATGTTACAAGGATCCCTCAAAATGCCAGATGACAATGATGATGCTTAGGAACGACACATCCTAATGCAAAAAGAAATGATAGGGTCATTCTTTAGAAGGACACATCTTAAGAATAACCAAGAATTGATAGTTTGACTGGTTTTGACTGAGTTTGATTGAAGTTGACTGAATTTGACTTTTGTTGACAAAGTTGACCAATATTGACAAGACTGACTACATGTCAATGTCGACATGCTGATGTGATTGACATGGGGATTAAGTGATTGTTGTAGTTTTCTTTTAGGAGTTTTTCAGTTTTGGAATGACTTGTTTGATTTGAAGATATTTGACATGTGTGCTAGTGTAGTGCCATGATCCCTAATGGATTGACCTAGTGTAGCCTCAGGGGCTCATCGACAGATGGCCTTGCCTATGTCATACACTCAGAGACCTCATAGTTCGACATGACCAATGACCTTGTCATAATGACAAAAGATTGAATCATGATTTTATTTTGATAGACCTAAAAAGATTGACCTAATATCTCAAGGCCTCATTAATGAGCCTTGCCTATGTAGAAAATGCACAGAGACAACATAGTTCGACATGACCAATGACCCTATCTATCATAATGACAAAAGATTGAATCATGATTTTATTTTGAAAAACCTAAAAGGACTAACCTAATGTCTTGGGGGATCATCGATGAGACTTTCCTATGTAGAAAATGCACAGAGACAATGTAGTTTGACATGACAATTGAGCCTGTCATAATGACAAAAGATTGAATCATGACTTTATTTTGACAAACCTAAAAGGACTGACCTAATGTCTCAAGGGCTCATCGATGAGCCTTACCTATGTAGCAAATGCGCAGTGACAATGTAGTTTGACAAATGATGTGACTAACTCGACAAGATAAGACCCTTCTTTTTGTGTTTTTGAGATATTTTTATTTTTTTGCATTTCTTTAGAACATTTTTCAATTTTTAGGTAATTGTTCAGGACATTTTTTTTTTAGGTCTTTTTTAAGTCATTTTTTAATTTTTAGGGCTTCTTTTTATGGACATTTTTCAATTTTTATGGCTTTTTTAGGACATTTTATTATTTTTTGTCCTTTTTTAGGACATTTTTTTATTTTTAGGGCTTTTTTTAGGACATTTTATTATTATTTTTAGGACATTTTAAGAGTGATAGGACCATATGAGATACCCATTGTAGCCAGATGATAAAATAATGCCCCAAGCCTGGTCCGAAACTAGCCAAGTTTGAAGAATGTAGAAAGGACATGCTTGAGATGACAGATGAATGGTATGCAAGACTTGATGTCAACTGGTGTTAGCCATGAAATAAAATGGAAAGGTTCGCGATGGGGCGTCATGGGTCATCATGGTGTCAGAAAAAGTGGTTGATTATTATGGACCAAGGTAGATAGAGTGATAGTATATGGCAGAGAAAAACCGACTATATATGGTGCTTGTTTGCCAGGTTTTCACCATGGTACTTATCCAAAGTGCCTATTTACTAGGTTTTCACTATTGGACGAATTATTTGAATTTATTGTTTTTTCATTTTTCAATTTTTTTGATGTCACCAAGACTTTTCTTTTTCAAGTTTTCATCAGGGTGATGATTTTTATATTTTTTAATTTTTTATTTATTTATATGGTTTTTTGCGAGACATTTTGATGCTATGCATAGAAATTTCAAAGATGTAGATTGTTAATAGGCTCTTTCAGTTTTTCACCATATGGAGTGGCTAGCCAATATGCTATATAACCAAAAGAGGATGTGATAATGTAAGGACCCAACCAATTTGGCTCGAACTTGCCAAGTTTTTCTCTATCAGATTAATTTTTGGGATTTTGCATTAAGACCAAGTCGCCAATATCAAAATTTTTGACCATGACTCTTTTGTTATAGATGTGGCATAGAAAATTTTGATATGCCTATAAATGATTCAAGGCATTGTGTTTGCGTTCCTCTAACATTTACAATTCATGTAGTCGTGACTGTTGATACTCCTTATCATCAATTAGACCCTTCAAGGAGACTCACAAAGAGAGAATTTCAACCTTGATGGGAAGGATGGCTTTGATTTTGAAGACTAGAGAAAATGGGATGGCTCCTGTAGGCATGTGAATACTAGTTTAATAAGCCCACAGAGCAGGGCTAAGTTGAATGTGTCAGTCATGGCCAGCGTCATTGACTATCTTCTTAAGAATTTTGATGATGGTTTTATTGGATGCCTCGACCGTTTCCATGTATGTAATATGGTGTGGAGAAACGATGTTGGATATGGAAGCATTCACATAACTCACGAACCTCTTAATTTTGGAAGGGATGCCTATTGTTTGTGATGATGGACTATGGTACACCATACCAATAGATGATGTAGTTGAGGATAAATTTGGTTATTTTTTTTCAAGTTATGTATGTAAGGGGGATGGCTTCAATCCACTTAGTGAAATACTTAGTGGCGGTGATAATGAATTTGTGGCCATTAGAAGAGGTAAGATGTATTTTTACCATGATATCAAGTCCCCACTATGCAAAGGGCCACAGAGAAGTAATTGGTTGAAGTTCCTGTGCTAGTGCATGAATCAAATCACTATGTATCTGACATTGGTGACATGACCTAACAAACTCAAGGGCATCCTTTTCAATAGTCAGCCAACAATACCCAAGTCTTGTGATCTTTTTGGCTAAAGTACGACCACTCAAATGAGATCTAAATATACCCTCATGTACCTTGCATAAGGTTTTTCATGCTTCATTAGTGTTTAGACATCAAAGAATGGTATTTTAAAATCTATGGTGGTATAGGGTGTCACTGAAGATGGTGTATTAGGCGGATTTATGGATAAATAACTTATGTTGGTTGTTGGATAGGTTAGGGGGAAGGGTTTGGGACTGGAGGTAGTTGTATATGTCCTAATACCATGGAGAATTGGGACTAACAAGCTCATAAACCATCTCTGACTCTGGTATGTCATATCGAGGGATCAAAAGTTGTTCCACCAAGAATTCAAAATAAGGCACATTGCTTGGATTGTCTAAAAGAGAGCCAATTGTAGCCATTGCATCTACAACCTTGTTGTGTGTCCTTAGAACTTGTTCAAAAGTCAGCATGTGAAAATATGTCTAAAATTTGTCAATGATTCATTTGTAAGGCATTAATTTCTCGTCCTTGGTGTCATATTCATTGTTGACTTGGTTAATGACCAATTGGGAATCTCCATAAAAATGAAGTGTCTTAATTTTCCATTTTATGGTCATTGTGAGTCTTGTGACAAGTGCCTCATATTCTCTAACATTATTTGTACATGGAAAAGTGATGTAGAATGACTTCAGAATGGAATCTCCTTGCGGTGTGATAAACAATATTCCTACTCCCAAACCATGATTAGTATGGGACTCGTCAAAGTAAAGTTTCAAAGGTGATTTAGGCTCTGTATGAAATATGGACTCATTAGGAAAGTCTTCCGCCAAAAGGTGATTTCCTTGTATAGGTGCATCTTCCAATTGATTTTCTATCACTTGTCCCTTTATAGCCTTTCGTTCCACATATTGAAAGTCGTACTCACTCAAAATTATGACCCACTTTTCGAAATGGCCTGTCAATGCATGACTTAGGAGATATTTCAAGGGATAAATCTTTGCTGCCATTTGTGTCTTGTGATTCAGGATGTAGTGTCTTAGCTTCTAAGCAATGAAGACAACTACTAGATAGGAACATTCAATGGATGTATAGTTTAGCTCATATTTGATTAATGTCTGACTAATATAGTATATGGCCCTTTCCTTCTCATCATGGTTGTTTTGCATGAATAATGCCCCCAATGCTAAGGTTGTTGCATAAATGTATAAGATCAAAGGCTTTCCTTTGATAGGTGGCATTAAAATAGGTGGTGGCAATAGGTAATCCTTTATTTGTTGGAAGGTCTCTTGACATCTATTTTTCCACACAAAGGGGATTCCTTCGCATAGAAACTACTGAAATGGTTGACATTAGTCGGCCAATTATGCTATGAAGTGTCAGATAGATTGTAACCTTCCTTGCAATGTCCTGAGTCCACTTATTCCTTTTGGTGGAGGCATGTGTAATATGGCTTTCACTTTGGCAGGATCAACCTCAATGCCTCTCTGAGAAACTCTATATCCCAAAAGTTTTCTTGATGTCATGCCAAAGACACATGTCTTGGGATTCAAGTTGACTTTGTATTCTTCTAGTCTCTTGAAGATTTTGTCTAACACATTCAGATGATCTTTTTCATGTCAAGGATTTTTTCAAAAGGTCATCCACATAATCTTCCATTATCTTGTGCATCATGTCATGGAATATCATTGTCATAGTTATCTGATAAGTGGTGTTTTCATTCTAGAGACAAAAAGGCATGACATTCCAATAGTATGTACCTAAAGGACATGTAAATGCCATTTTATTCTGATCTTCAGGGGCAATATAAATCTAGTTATAACCCAAGAAACTATCCATAGGGATAGCATCTTGTATCCTTCTATAAGGTCAACTATGATGTCTATATTTGGTAACAAAAAGTCATCCTTTGGACATTCTTTATTTAGGTCCCAAAAATCCATTCAAATGTAGATATGACCATTTGGCTTTGTGATTGGTACAAGATTGGATATCCACTCAGCATAGTCTATAGACTATATGAATCCCACATCCAACAATTTCTTAAGTTCGACTTTGAATAACAAGGTGATTTTTTGATGCATTTTTTGAAGCTTCTGTTTTATTGGCTTAGAATTTGGAAGTAGTGGAAAATGGCGTAAGACCAACTCTAGATCCAACCTAGGCATATTGGCATAGGACCACACAAAGTTAATATTACACTTTGAAAAGAATTTGTGGAATTCAAGTTTCTCTTCTTCTATAAAGGATGCCACAAATAGGACAATTTTGGGATCTTCTATTGTAGATATGTTGATTCCCATGGTGTCCTCTATGAGAATTTCTAATCTCTCTTGAGTCACAAGAAGAAAGTCCAGTCATCCATCTTTGGGCACCTCAAAGAGGTTTTCATCGATAGATATGTCCTTTATTTTCACTTTTTTATCATTAGAAGGTTCCTTTTAGTTTTCACCTAAAGAAGTGTCATTTTTTGTTTTATTTTTATTTTTCATTTTACAACTAGAGGATGGAGTAGTCTCCCTAAAGTAAACTACAAAATATAGGTCTATAAAAAATCTAACCTTGTGATCTTCACTTGGTATTCCTTCACATAGTCCCATGAATTCTACAATGGAATCATCATTCTAAAATATATCCATAATTGGCGGGCCTTGTTGGTCCTAATCAATTAGTTGTGGGTAGACTAAGGAGATACCATCATCAATATTGGTAAATGGTGGGGATGATGGAGATAGCATGCAAATTGATTCAAAAAGGGTAAAGATGAAATTGTCATCATCAAACTCTGAAGTTGGATTCTATCCAATTCTCCCTCACTTCATTCATACTCATTGTCAAAATAAGGGACAAAAGGACTAGAATTGGGGTTTATAGTGTCATTTAGCGAATTAGATGAATCCAAATGAGGGTCACTATTGTTAGATGGTTGGAAAATATGCCAGGGTTATGGTCAATAGGATTGGAAGATGATTTAGAATTGCCATTGTTCCTTGGAGAAAAGAGTCTATCCCAGTCTTTTGGTTTCTTTGGGATCTTAGGATTGTCATTATTCTATACTAGGTCAATCTTAAAAATTTGCAAAAATATTTATGTGGAAGTAAGTTCTCTAGGTTCAAGGAGCAACTCATCAAGGCAATAGTCACTTAGGGATAGTTGGGAGCCGAATTCCCATTCATGGGAGTTGGTTTTGGTAAGGGATTCCTTAATAGTCTCAACACTTTCTAAAGCATTCATGCTCTCACTCAAAAGTACATCAATACATCAATCGTCATTTACAAGTAGCCCATACCCTAACCCAAGAAGTTTTGGTCTTCGGGGAGGCATTATAGTTTTTCGCATTCCAATCTTATTTTTCCAAGGCCACTAATTCCAGTGTAGCCTTTTTCCTTCATTATATAATAACCTTTCCCATATATCTAAATAGATAATGAGGATGAATTTTTTGGGTCCTTATAAATCCATGTTGATATATCCTTGATTTCTTCTTTTCTCATTTCACCCCATTTTATAAAAATGAATGATGGAGGAACTTTGAGAATTTCCTTAGGTTCCATTCTAAAATAGGGTTGACCATAGACCTTAGGAGACTTGGTTATTTTGGTGATGTAGTAGGTTGTACACTTAGTTTAAATTTCCCATAGCCTAGGCCTTGGATTTTGGTGGTGGAAGAATTGGAAGGAGTGGATGTGGATGATGAGGCGAGTGTGGATAGGTCAATGAATTTGGAAGAAGAGGAACTTGGATCTTCTCAGTTGATGGGCACTTTATGTTTTTAAATACCCATTATATTGGTGAGATCTACTGAAAGGGATCGGGGTCTCCATACATGGTGATTTTTGTGCCATCAAAGGGAAAATTCAAGTATTGGTGGTAGGTGGATGGAATGACTTTGAGGGAATGAATCAAAGGTTAGCCAAGTAAGATGTTATAAGCTAATTCAAGATCAAGGACTTCACAAGTTATGTCTACAATGACTGGCCCAACTCTAATAGGAAGAGTGATAAGACCTCGAGAGGAATGTTCTTCATCATAATATGACTTTATAACTATGCTCTTTGTAGCATCTATGCAATCATCAGAAAAGCCTGGAGCCTTAACTAGTTTTAAGGAGCATATGTTCAGTCTTTCTCTACCATCTACTAAAACTCATTTGACCTTATGCTTATGGATAAAGACTTCAATGTGTAGTGTGTCATTATGATTGGACTTTGGTGATGAATAATCTTGATCTAAAATTTTTACATGATGCAAGGTAGTGAGGTGTCCCACCACGGATTCAAACTAGTTGACATCAATGTCTTGAGGGATAGAGGACTCTTGTAAGGTTTTTTCAAGTATAGCCTTATGTGTGGGAGAAATACATAGCAATTTGAGTATGGAAATTTTCACAGGGGTTTTTCCTAGTTGATCAATGAGGTTAAACTATCCCTTAGGTTGTGATTCTTTGGCGGATGGATTTGATTATTATTGCTTAGCAGATGGACTAGGTATTGTAATTGTTGGCTGCCAAGGGGGAGGAGGACCAGCTATGGTGACCTTGCCACCATGGTTAGTGACATTTCATTCAAGTGCTCTTTTGACAGTGATGGTATTGACATATTCATCGTCAGTTCAGATGTGGTTGATAATAGTTCCACCTGAATAGTCGAATGTGGTGTGGGTATAGTTGGCACGATTATTATTTTTCTTGGGACTTGATGTTGAGGGATTATTTGAACCATGGTCCTACATTGGGTTCTTGTGAATAGTATGGTCTATGTTTGATACAAATTGTGGCCCACCCAATTCAATTGGGTGATTTTCAATGAGATCTTGTACAATACTTATTAGTTTTCAACAAGAGGTCTTGTACAAAAGGTGTTGTCATCCCACCATGATGGTTTAAAATTTCTTGGGTCATCTGGATTAGGATCCTATAGTGTGATGAGACCATTTTGAAGGAGCTTCTTAAGGACGTCTTCAATTGGTTCCCCCAAGGCAGTGTATGTACGTCTTTTCGGGAATTGCCTTGTCTGATGGGGTGGTCCTTAACATTGATTGTTTTGACTATTTTGGTTATTTTGAATGACATTAGCAAAAGGTGTTAGTGTAGTTGTTGATCTATTTTGTGGTTGGGCTCCTTTAAGGGTAAGTACAAGACCCATTGTGTTTACTGCCTTGGCATCAACAACGCCATCATTGGTAACGTGTTTGTTTTTGACCCAATATTTACTCTTGTTTGTGGGTGGATTTTTCTTCATGTTTTTGGGACCATATTTTAGTTCTCCTTTAGTAATGAGAGCCTTCTCAAGTTGTACACCCTATTCGACTAAGTCTCGGAAGGTTGTGCAAGAGTGAAATTGCAAGTCGTATTTCAAAGGTCCTAGGAGTGTTTGGATAAACATGTCGACTTTTTCTTTCTTAGGTATGTCAATATGGAACCGACTTGCTAGACTTCTCCATCTTTGGAAGAATGGGATAAAGTTCTCACTAGTGTCTTCTTGTGTAAGTGTGCATAAACTAGTGATGGAGGTGTCGGTGTCAATGAACTATAGGCATAATTTCACACAAATATGTTTGCAAGTTCATCCCATATTTTTATTCCCTTTTGTAAGGTGGAAAACCATTCTAGTGTGGGCTGACAAGACTCTTAGGGAAGAGTCTCATCAGGTAACTGTGTTCATAGGCAATGTCCACACAATTAGTCATGAATTCTTGAATGTGTTCAATGGGGTTTGTCTTGACCTTGTATTTAGTGAAATTTGGTGCCACATACCTAGGAGGGAATGGTGGCATGTATAAACTTGTGTTGAAAGGGTATGGAAATAGGTCATATGACATGTGTGACCTTTTGGTGGACATTTGCATAGTCTCTATTGTTTTTTGCAATTTTGCCACTTGTGTTGTCAAGGAATTAATTATAGGATCGTTTGTTGCATCACACATGGGAGTGATGGGTATCCCATGAGTACTAATTTGTTGTAAAGAGATATTATGATTTTGTTTTGGAATTTGTTGTGAGATGTATGACATGTTTTGATTTGAATGTTGTTGATATTGCAAGTTTTGATTAGGGACATGTTGATGGGTATAGATATGTGATGCATACGCAGGAATATGCCCTCTAGCCATATGAGTCAATATTTGTGGGATGTGTTGACCTTGAATATTTTGGTGTTCAAATGATGTATTCTAATTGCCTTGTCTAGATTGGTGAAATTTTCCATGGGGAATGTTTATGTTTTTCCCTTGGGAAGTATTAGTATTGATTTTTGATGACATGTTGACATTTGGTTGTGGTCCTCAAATGAAAATACATCGTTTACTCCCCGCAAAGGGGTTAAATGAGGAACCAATGAAAGGATTTGATGATGATTCTCCCATGGCACAAGTGTTGGAATCAAGGAACACTGAGAGGGGGGGTGAATTAGTGTTCTACAAAATTTAACTTTATTAACTTGATCTTTAAACCACTTATAGCATTGAACCAAAAGAAAGATGCAAGAACACAAGTCAATCATCCACAACACCATAACACAAGGATTTTTACGTGGAAACCCTATTAGGGGAAAAACCACAATGGAGGTTAATCCACAAGATTATGCCCTGTTAAAAGTATTCAAATGGGGAATGCACATGCATTCAGGCACACCACCTAGAGCTCACTGCTCAAATACAAAAGGCTTATTGCCCAAGAGAAGACTCATTGTCTTAAATTCACATTCATAGACAACTAGAGTGGATGAACTATGAGACCATATACTAATGCTTGATTATAGTTTCGGTTAAGCACATTGACCACATTTTTCACATTATGTCTGATTATGCTCTTGAAACTCTATTTGCTTTAATATGAATCATCAATATTTGTTCTGCTCAAGTGAAACTATGCATAATAGATCTATAATCCTTCTCACTCTTGCATCATATATCAAAATGTTATGAATAATCGATTATATATATCTGCAACTAGAAATTAGAACAACTGCATGTTAACTTTAACAAAATATGAGACATACATACAAACTGTCAACAAAATCCATAAACAATTATCAATACATACCAAGCAATTCTAGACAAAGCATAGTAAGGACATAAAACATGTCTTGAACATGAAACACCCTAAACAATTATGCCTCAAAGATCTGTAACACACTATACTCATCTAGTCAACCTTTTTGCACTGTTAGACTGAAAATCAATAAGACAAATCTTCTAACTTGCACACCAATCAATGAGAAGACCTATGATTCAAAGATAAGATAGTTCATACATAAAAAATAGCTTCCTTGAGATCCACAACACAAAATGATAACAGGAAATTCCATATGAGTCAATGTACACAACTCTGTTGGATGCCCTGTTTTAGCTTTGACAGTTAGCACATATCTTCAATTTGACTTTTGTTATAAGTAATTATTGATGTGTGGATGGGATTACTGACTAGGGTTTCCATCACTGATAACACTAGATGACTTGTGCAGTGTCTATTAACAATTTCCCCCTTTGGCATTGATGGAAACACTTAGTGAAAAATGATTAAGTGTTGGAATCAATACCAACATGAATACGCAACAATCCTCTAAAATTCAAAAAAATAATTTAATCACAACTCCCCTTGAGATGAATATGATATTTTTCACTGTCCTACACTCCCCCTTTGACATCAATGGCAAAGATAGGAATCCGCATACCAAAAATCATACAAAATTTCTATGAACAAACTATATATCTACAAACATGCTTTTTTAACTTACATGGACATGAATATGTCTGCAAAATTGTTCTTCAGCGGGCTTAAACTAGTGTCCCAACCCTTTTTGCGACTCTCCAAAATAGTCATGTGACCACAAAATAGGTAGGTTTGCATCTTTGCTGACTCAAGATTTTCCAGATCATTGACAACCATAGCATCATGTGCTTCCTTCAATGCACTAAGCATTGTTTCCATTTTAGGACCAATTAGTCCTCTAAGCTCACATATCCTTTAAAAAATTCTATCTTTTTCATGCTTCAAAATTTTAATTGTTTTGAGAAAGGATATGACTTGACCTTCTTGCTTATGCACAAAAATAGTTAGAGGATCAAAGGTTTGAGAAATATTTGCTAACTACTTCTCATATTCCTTAATTTTCTTCTCAATCACCTTAGTGAATTTTGACAAGGATAAGCATGAATTGTAGATTTTTCCACCCTCAGATAATGCACGTTGAATGTTCTTTTCATAGGTAGCTAATAAGGATTTATCATTAACAATCATACATTTCAATCTACTGAACCTGTTCGTATCAAATTATTTTTAGACCTTATCCTCAGTTGACTTTTCAAGAGACTCAACATGAGTACTTATAGAGTTGATAAGTTTTTTCAGCTAATTGAAGGGAGAATCAATTGATTCCATGACATGTGTGGGAATGATCTTCTCCAAGATACCAAATGCAATACTTAGCAGCTCATTGTCCTCAATGTGAGATTTCAATATCTCCTCCCCTGCCTTGGACTGAGCAAATGATGCTACCTTTATCTTCTGAATAGGAGATATAGTGGCCAAGTTGATAGGACCTTCAACCAATTCAAGTTCAAATACCTCCTATTTTTCTTCTAAAAGCTTCTTTACTACCTTTGTAGTGTCTCTTGCTTCCATAACAACCTCCTTTGACTCAACCTTCTTTTCTTCAATCATAGATTCTTGCTTGGCTTTGGGAATCTCTATTTCTTCAACTGACATATATTTAGGAGATTTAGTCTCCATAGGAATTTTAGTATCTTGCATATCTAGAGGACTCTAAGTGTCCTCAATTGTGTCTTCTTTCACTTTTTCAATAATAGCCCAAACATCTTGAACTTCCAGACCAGATGGAACATCTTCATCACGAGCTTCTTCAGAGACAACGTTATATCTATTCTTCAATAGAACTTCCTTAATAATTTTCTCAGTGTCTTTTGCTACTTCCTCAGTCTACCCAATCATTAGCTTATTCACCCTTGATTTGCTCTTAAAATCCTTTTCTTCATCATTGAGGATATTCTGCATTTCTTCTTTTTATATTAGCAGACGTAGATTAAAAAGTATGCATTCTCTCATTTGTTCATCTTTAACTCTTGGATTTACTCCTCATTTCGAAGACTTCATATAACCCTTTAGGTAACTCTGGCATTATTTCTATGAGTCATATTGAAAATATTCAAATATTTTATTGTGGCTTCTTCAAGAGTTCTCTAACCAACACTATCAAAAGTGTCATACCATTTAGAAAGTGGTTTGAGATTACCATCCTTAATTAAACCTTTTTCCACTTCCTTTATAGTCATACCTGATCTATCAATTTTCATCTTTTTCTTTGCTTTTTCTTCACCAGAGGGCTTGTCCTTAGAGACTTTTGATGCCTTTGTGCCCTTATGCTTGATTTCTCTTACTTCTTCATCTAATTTAGTTTCTTCATCATCTTCAACATCAAAATAGACTCTTGTGATTTTATCCTTCTTTCTCTTTCCTTCTCTTCCAGACGTCTTGAATCAAGCTTTTACTAGGTTTGATTTATTTGTACGACTAGATGAGGGTGTAGAGCTCCTTGTAGATCTAGATCTAGTAGAGGATGTTGTTGGACTAGCTCACTTAGTTCTAGCAAGATCCCCTTCTTTAGCTTGTTCTCTTTTCTTCCTAGCTTCCCTCATTGCTTCAACTGATATGCTGATAATTTTTGCAAAACCTTCAACTTCCTTTCTCACCTTTTGGACTATCATAGGCTTCTTCAGTTGTGCATGCACTTGAACCATATTCTTGTCTTCAAAGGTACCAAACCTTTCTTCTATTGGATCTTGAGGTTTACTCAACAAGTGTTGGTCATACAACTCCAAAACATGTTCTTCAACCTCATATCCCATAGTCATTATAGGTATGTGCAGGATCATCATGGAAAAAATAGGCCCTTAAGTGGCAAGAAATTCAGAAAAATTAGAGTTAGGCAACTTGACGTAAAAATTTGAATAAGTTATCCATATTATTTCAAAAATATGTAAGAATAGAATCTATAGAAAATTGAATTTAGTTTCTAAACTACTAGGTTTAAAAAAAAAAAAATATATTTGGTGAAAATTTGAAATTTCAATGTAGTGGTACTTAAATTTCAGGGAAAAACTAAGAAGTTGGTGTCTGTTGACCACTAACCACAATAAAATGATAATATATTTTCATATTATTTTAGATATAAGTAGAGGACTCATGCCCGATGTGCTGATATTTATTTGTAATTTTTTCTAAGTAAATAATTAATTATGATTTTTTTATTACAATTTATTTTAAAATATAAAACTTGTATGTCTGGCCACCTTAACTTGGTCAAAAATTCATGAAATTCAAATTTTCTTTTTTTAATCCTATAGTATGTGAATCATAGAATGTGACACATGTTTGGGATTCAAAAAATGTGATATCGCTTTGAAAGCTATAAATATTTTCAATCACCTACCAATCAGACTTTAGTCATAATTTGAATACAAAATGAATATTAATTACTTATTAAATTCAAAGTAAAGCATAATTTATAGCAGTGGAAAGCTAGGAATCTCCTTTAAAAACCCTTTTTGTTTCATCAATTTTGGTTACAAAAATAGTTGTCAGCCACAAACCCATCATATTGCCACTTTTTGGCCCATCATGATCTTGCACATACCCAAGTTATCCAACTGTTCTAGGTTTTGTTGCTTCCATCAAACGCTAATTAATATCAACCATGAAGAAATTAGTGTCCTTATATTTTTCCACAATAGATTTAGGAATCCTTTCCCTAACTTACATTTCACTCTAGAAGCTTTTGAAGTAAACCCAAATCACAGTTTTCCTTGCTTTACTATTACAAATTCTATATAAGATGTCTCTAATTTAAACAACTACTAGTTTATTACCTTCCCATGGCACTTTGATAACTCCCAAAACTTCATTCATGAAGTAGAAGAAAAGACATAATAGCATATTTCCATACTTGAAATATCTCTTCATGTCATTGATTTTACTAATATTTTCAATTAGCTAGCTCTAGAGTAACTCACATAAGTCATATTCTACATTTTCCTTGATCATTTGATAAGTTTCATAGATTTTAGTACCAGATACAAAGTTATCCTAGTTGGAGTGATAGATTTTATATCCAATAACCATAGAAGAAAATTTTACATCTAATTCAATGATGTCATTAATTATCATGGCTCTTCTGTCGAAAGTGGAACTAGTTGCCTTAGTGACTATTGGGTTCTTCACATATTTCAATGTGGGCAACCCACCAAATGAATTCAGACCAGTAACAATTCTTAAATCTTCTCTTGTGATCTTGAAGGGATAATTTAACCACACAAACTCAACATGCACTTGACTTAGTATGTACTAGACCCATTCATTTTGGTTGAACATGGGAAACTTAACAATTTGTGTGGGCTTCTTCTCCTCGAAAGTCTTAAATTAAATCCTTACACATAGATCTTCTCCCACAATGTGATTTGTGTATAGATTTAACAACTAGGAGCTTCCTAACTCCTCAACATTCATATGAATATATGACCTAATATCTTGAATGTGCAAAATACCATACAAAATCGAAGAAAATGCACCTAATGGTTCTATCTCAAAGGATTTGAACAAGTGCCATTTGAATTTTGGGTGGGGTCTATCCTTAATATCAAAGTGGGGTCTATTTATGGTTTTACAGATAAATACCTTTCACTAGATTAGGGTTTGTTCGCCGAATCGCCTTTAGACTTGTATTTCACCAAAATTCACTTGCAAAGCTCTCCAAAATTCTTCTTCTTGAAATATAGTGTGACGAATGAGGAATAGAAGTGGCCTTTTATCATTTGCACATATAAATTTTTATTGCAATAAATGATTTTTCTCTAGGTCTTTCAGATACCCTATTTTTATAGTTTGTGAAAGAAAATTATTTTGTAGACCTTCAATTTTGCATAAATTTCCTCCACAAGTGTTCCCAAAAAAATTGTAGATCATTAATGCAATAATTACAATTTTCCACATTTTGGTACCAACTACCTATAGGGGGGTAAAACATTTTGTTGAGAGCTCCCCCTAGGCCAAAGGCCTTAAACTAATTCCTAGAGGAATTTCCAGCACTAGATTTTGGTTCGGATTCATTTCTTACATCAAAAACACTCTTTTTCACCCATGTATTCTTCATTTGATTCCTAATCTCATCCACAGTAAATTTTCATTTTCCCTTATCATCCTTCTGCATATTTTTCCCTTTTTTTACTAGACCCTTCCTGCTTCTATAGAATCTTGAAATGTGACCAATTTTGTTACATTTATAGCACACAAAATTTCTTTCTCCAAACTAGTTATTCCATTGATTTTCTCCTAATCTACACTAGTTAGCAATATGGCCAAATCTTTTGCAGCTACAACATCTAATATTTCTACTGAAAAAGTTTTTTTGTCATATTTCTACATTCAATTGACTTATGACCATACTTAAAGAAAATTGAAACACTGACCAGAGAGTGATGGGCCACTTGGATTCATTCTACTTCTACATTGAGTGGCCATATGACAAAATTTATTGCAAACAAAATAGTATCCATTGAACTTTTGAGCATTGGGTTATCTTATCGAATACCTTCTAGCTTTTCTCATCTGATTTCCTAGCCTAAATTTCCTTTGACCAAATTTGGAGCTTTCTAATTTCTCATATCTAATAGCTTTCTTATCACTTTCAATCTTCTGACTTTGAATTAGTTCATCAAGATTAGCTAAGCTAATTTTGAACGTCTCCTTGTATTCATTTGCAGTAGCAAGTTCATTCCTGAGAATAACAATTTGTCTTTCAAGCTCTTCTTCATTGTTTCTGGATTATTGCAATTCAAGCTCCAACTAATTGAATCCACCATTAATTCTATTGCATTCATTAGATCTTTCTCTCAAGGAGTGAGTAAGATTCTCTTCATTCTTCTTTTTGTCTTCAATCTCCTTGGTCATCATCATCACAATAGATTCCATCTCATGCTTTAGGATAACATTATCTCTAGTGATCTTTTCACATTCTTTTGTCTTTTCCTTCAAGGCTTGAATTAGGTGATCATATTCCATTCTTTTACTCTCTTTCTGCTTGAGTTGATCAAAAAGATCCTTTGCTTGAATTAGGTGATCATATTCCATTCTTTTACTCTCTTTCTACTTGAGTTGATCAAAAAGATCCTTTCTCTTTTTCTTGGACATATTGATTTGATCTTTCAATGATTGAATTAATTCCTCAGCATTCATGAGGCTTGCTTGGAATTCTTGAACTTCAGATTTGGACTGATCAAGATCATCTAGTGCCACCAAAAATTGTTGATGAAGACTACTAGAATCTATTGAATCACCTTCTCGGATCTTCCCTAAGATATTAAACTTCTTCCAAGGAACTAGACTCTGATACCAATTTTTGGAATCAAGGAGCACTGAGAGGGGGGATGTATTAGTTTTCTACAAAATTTAACTTTATTAACCTGATCTTTAAACCACTTATAGCATTGAACCAAAAGAAAGATGCAATAACACAAGGATTTTTATGTGGAAAACCTATTAGGGGAAAAACCATGGTGGAGGTTAATCCAAAATAGTATACCCTATTAAAATTATTACAAATGGGGAATGTACATGCATTTAGGCACACTACCTAGAGCTCACTGCTTAAATACAAAAGGCTTACTACCCAAGAGAAGACTCACTGTCTTATAGTCACATTCATAGACAACTATAGTGGATGAACTATGATATACCATATACTAATGCTTGATTATAGTTTTGGTTAAGAACATTGACCACATTCTTCACATTCTATTTGATTCTTCTCTTGAAACTCTATTTGCTTTAATCTGAATCACCAATCTGTGTTCTGCTAAAGTGAAACTGTGCATAATCAATCTATAATCCTTCTCACTCTCGCATCATATATAAAATGATATGAATAATTGATTATATATATCTGTAACTAGAGATTAGAACAATTTCATGTCATCTTTAACAAAATATGTGATGTGTACAAACTGTTGGCCTAATCCATAAACAATTATCAATGTAGACCAAGCAATGTCATCCAAAACATAGTAAGGACCCAAAAAAATATGTATCAAACACGATAAATAAATGTCAATCAAAACATAGTAAGGACCCAAAAAAATATGTCTCAAACATGAAACACCTCAAACAATTATGCCTCGAATATCTGCAACGCGCTATACTCATCTAGTTGTCCTTTCTACACTATTAGACTGAAAATCAATAAACTAGATCTTCTAACTTTCACACCAATCAATGTGAAGCCCTATGATTCAAAGATAATATAGTTCATACATCAAAATACCTTCCCTGAGATCCACTAAAAAAAATGATAATAGGAAATTACATATAAGTCAATGTACACAACTCTATGAGATGCCATGTTTTAGCTTTGACAATGAACACATATCTTCAATCTGACTTCCAGTATAAGCAATTACTAAGGTGTGGATGGGATTACTAACTAGGGTTTCCATGATTAGAAACACCATATGGCTTGTAAAGTGTCTCTTTCCAACAACTAGATGAATCTCCAAATAGGGGGTTTGAAGAGCTTGCCCCCATTGATGAGGATCCAATGGATTGTGACATGGCTTGTGGCATAGTTGGGGCCCCTCCAATAGATTTTGCATTGATTGTGTTTTTATTGGATGTGTCATTGGAAGTGGCATTAATAGTGCTTGTGGAAATTTTTGAGGTAGCACCAACAAAAGCATTATTTGTATTGTTTCGGGGTTGGCTAGTGTTGGATGTGTTCTTTGCATTGTTGTTGTTAGTATTGTGATGAGGAGAGCTTGGTCTCAAAGTGTTAATGTCAAATCCATGTGGCAATTTAGCCCCTTGATCCAAAATCATGGCTAGATATATTTGTGGGTCATGTAGGACTAGATATTCCACAAAGAAGCTATGTTAGGAATTTGTGTTGCAACTTCTAAGTCTTCTGCATATACTTTTCCATGTTGGTCTCTTTGTATAAATGATTCTAAGGGGTTTTGTGACAAAGATGGCATACTCATTTCACTGAAAGGATTGTTTAAAGATGCGTCTTGGTTCATGTTTTGATTCATGTCATTGGAAAAGATATAAGTGTTGTTATTGTTGTCTTTACCAAAATTAGCCATTTGTCTTCTTTTTCTTCAAAGCCTAGTCTCAACCATATAAGGATTTACTCAAATTAGGAAGATGATGAAGTTGAAAACTAAATGATGACACTATGGTTTTGGGATTTTTGACAATAAGGGATTCAAATGCAAACTATGCTTTTGGATTTTTGATTATGAGGAATGCAAAATGCAATATGGCAATGTTGTCTAAAATAAAGGACAAATGACAAAGGAAAATGATGACTATTTTTATTTTCTTCAATTTTTAGGAATAAGGTAATGCAAAATGAGGACTAGGATGATTTTAATGTTCTAGGGTAAGTGATTTAGAAGATGGTTACTCAACCACCCTAAGCTTAATCTATGTCTCAATTTGGGTCGTCAAAGGATTTACTAATGTGACTAAACGACAAGATGACAAGATGATAAGGTGAGGTTTCCTAACTAGAATTTTGAGTTCGAAAGTCTCACAGAAAAAGGACAATGACTAAAAGGAATTATGTTGACTAAGTCCAATGATCACCTACTCTTGAAGGAAATGATTTTGCAAAGTATGGTCAGATTTTCTAAACCAAATTCTGCAAATGAAATGGGGACCTAAGGATTGATTTATGACTAAAAATGAAGATGATGGACCCTAAAGGATGTAACTATAATTTTTCAAAGTTAAACCTATGGATAAATGCAAGCTAAAGATGACAATGATGGAAGACTTGAGCAATTTTATTTCTAGTTTTTGATAGAGGATGCTAGAAAAAGTGTGTTGTATTAGATTCAACAAGTTTAGTCTTAGGTTTCAGATTGCAATAGTGTTTTAATTTTTTCCAGGAAAATTTGTTGTTCTAGGTTGTGAATGCATTGTAGTTTAGTAAATACGTCACAGTTTCAACAAATGCAATGTTATAGATAGCACATGTGACTTAGAATAGCAATTGTATCATTTTATTAAGAAAATGTGGTCTAGGACAGGAAAATGTGTCACCATAAATAGAAAATGTGGCTTATTAGAGCAAATGTGGCACAAAAAGGTGAATGTGTTTCAAAAAATGCATTGCAGGCAGAATAAGTCAAGTTTGTTTGCAATTTAAAAAAAAAATTGAAATTATTTCAAGTTGAATGATTGTTTCCAGGTCTATGAAATGGTGTTTGTTTGTTTGAATGTCTCAAAAAACACTTCCAAACACAATATCTTGTTTGAACATGCACAAAGACAAGTACAACCCTAGGATAGGAAAGGACAATATTTTCTAGATTCCACGTGGGTTTCCCCAACCACACTTATTCTTAGTGGATGAATCTAGAAGCTTGGACACATGGGATCCCCCTTATAGTGCACTCACTTCTTAGGTCAACCAAGCTTCCAACCCCCATTAATCTCCCATGGTGAGTTGATCATCTCTATTAAGAACTGTGAGAATGTGGATGTCTTCACAATGAGTGTTGTTGCACTAGCAAATAGAAGGTATTTTGGCAACTACACTAAATTTTTTAGTTTGGGACCACCGTTCAAGTGGCCACACATGGGAAAAAATTAGCTCTAATAAGGAGGAACTCTAGCCTAAGAGGTTATGCTCAACAAGGTTTTGGGGAGTTCACTTGTCCGTGTGACACATCTACACTCATAATCCTAAGTTTTCCATTAGGATTCACATTTATATACTGGTGGGGGTAGCTCAGCCAAAGAGCACCATTGTAAGTTTGAGTCACTTTAGGGTGAGTAATTTTTCCCACCAACGAAGGCCCAATTCCTGGAGTCAATAACTATTTCTCTTGCACCCAAGATAGCATAGGTGTGTAAGGGGAGAGGATACTTTGATTATTAAATTGGGGTAACACATAAAATAGATGGGTCTGGTTTTTTTATCACCTCGTTTGCACAATATGAGCATAATCACCTACCACCTTTAAGCACAATCAAGTAAATTTATTTAACCCCCTAATTAAATCTAAGTTCAAGACAAAAAAAAAAATCTTTTTAAAGCACCAATGGAAGTGTTTTCTAATCTAAAATAAACACAATAAGTTTCAAAATAACATGCTTGGACATTCGAACCTACAAAATCACTTGTTAGTAGTCTAAAAAGATGTCTTGGACCCATGAAAATTCAAAGCCACATGCTGCAACAATAGATTAGTAACTAGAAACACCCCTAACTACTAACTTGAAAAGAGAAATCTAGAAAATTTTGAAAAAATAATCGAAGAAAAAAATTTACTAGATGAATGCATCGCAACAGAGTGAATACGTCATTCTGCACAAAAAATGTGGCCCAATTTTGTATGTTAGAATCTAACATGTGAATGCATCAATATGCAAAATGAATGCGCCATGGCCTTGAAATGCCTCGTTCTAGATGGCTAATGCGTCAGATTCAAGCAAATGCAACTTTATGTTAGGTGAATGCATCTTAGGATGGTGGATGTGTCACTCTGCAAAGAAAATGCATTGTGATAAAATATTTGTGGCTCAAAAAATTGTGAATGCAATGTTCCATACCTGTACCTGCAAAAACACAAAAAGTCATATAGAAATCTACAAAAATCACAATTTTCACATCAGGTTCACCAATGTAACTAAGGAAAAAATCTAGGTTAGCAAATTAGTGCATAAATAAATAAAAACCCAAAGTAAATAATGAAGCACAAAGGAGGAAAAACATGAAAAAAAAGAGAGATATCACCTTGATTTTTCAACCTCCATGATTGACCTCCATTACACCTTCTCTATTTGCTGCAATATGTGGTTTTCCCTAAAAAATTATGAGCAATATGTGACAATGCCAAGGACAAAGCAAAATGTTGAAGGATTTGATATGAGATGCAATACTATGCAACTATGCAACTAGTAAGAAACTATGAACTATGACTAAGATATGCCAAATTCCAAGAGATGTAAAGTATGCCTAAGACAAGATTGCAAGAGCTAGGATGATATGATTGTAAGATGCTTTAGAGAGATGACAAATGAGACCAAAATTGCCATTTGATAGAAAATGCAATTTTGAATGAATGGCCAAGATTGAAGATTGACAAGTGTCCTAGAATGAATGGACAAGATTCAATATGACAACCCTCAATTAAGGTTAGGGAAACATTAGGTCAAATTTTAAATGAATGGACAAGATTTTCCTTCTAGAAGATCAAATCAAGGGACAAGATTGCATGTGACAAAGAGATAATCAAATGACACAGAAAAAAAGAGCTGGAAAATCAAATAATATTAGAAATTACTTGATTTATGGAGGAAAAAGGCTATTTTGAATTTAAAAATTAATTTAATTCAAATGGTGGGGTCACATGACAATAAATATTTATTTGAATTATTTACTAAAAGAGGAAAATTAGAAAGTGGGGCCATTTTAAATAAATAATTTTATTTAAAATAGGGAAAATTCCAAGGTGGACAATAATTAAATAAATTAAATTTTTTATTTAATTATGAGAAGACTTTAGAAATTAATGACGTATTTAAATAAATAAATAATATTAAGAGGAATTAGTGGACAAAGATAATTAAATAAATTAATGAATTTATTTAATTATGGAGAGACATTAGACAATTAGTGATGTATCTGAATAAATAAATAAAATTTATTTATTTAAATAATTGAGAAGAATAAAAATATATGACTTAATTAAATAATTAAAAATTATTGAATTAATGGTTGAAAGTGGACCAAAGGACATAATTAAATATTTTGATTATGCCAAGAAGTAATATGGTGACAATAGAGCTTGCAGGCTTAGGTAATTTTTATGTGTCTATAGTTAGCCTTCTTCTTGCCTTGGAGAAAATTTCATGTCAAGCTTCCCTTGGAGACAAAGTGATGACCTAGAGTCATCAAACATTTTTCTTTTGTCCAAGTAGACAAATGAGGGTAGATTTTTATGATTTTTTATATAAAAATCAAGCATGTAAAAGAACAATACATATGTAAAGTTTTGATTTTTTGAAAAAATCAATATAACTAGAGATCAAAAGAGGAAAATGGAGGATTTGAAGGAAAAACTAGAAGAAAATGAAACATAAAAAAAGGGGGTTTCTATTTTGTTTTGTAAAACTGCAAGATTGTAAAACACTAACTAATCAATGTTTCTATAAATTTCTTAAGTTAGTTGTTATTTTAAAATGTAGTTGTATAACTTTCAGTTCACACTAGGACTTTCCATTTTGAGTTCAGTTCTTGGGCGGATTTGGAAAATTGGTGGCAATTCAAGCTTTCTATTTTTAGTTCTGGACAGTTGGAACCTAATTTTTTGGTGCTTTTTGGATCAACCCTTGGGAGATCAAAACTTTCCATCTTTTTGATGCCATTTGGAGTTGTTTATGTGGCTGATTTTCAAGCCTTTTGGAGGAGCTCAAAAATGCATAATGAGTTTCGTTTTGGGCAAATTTTTTCTATTTTTGCACCATGGGTCACTTGATGCCTTTATATTGGAGAAAATTTGAATTTCCCAGGGTTCACATTTTTAGCTTCTTACTCTCCTATACATTGCTGAGAGATTTTTGCAAACTTTTGAATTAGATTTTGATGCTTTGGCTCCTTCATTTGCAATTAAATCACGAATGTTCTCCTTCCACTTTGCTTGTCATGGGCTCATAGTAATGATTTAATTTTGTTTGTGATTCAAAATATTAGATCCTTCCTAGTCTCATTATTGTGAGTTATACTAAAGAGTGAAAAATAGTGTAGGTTGCATATTATATCCATTGTTCAAGAATCTTTATGCAAAATACTAATGTGCTAGGTGTTCTAAGGTGGATCATGAGAACAAATTGATTTGTGAGAGTGGTGTTGTGATTCAATTTTAGTCAAAGTCTCAAATTTCTAGTTGATCATCATTAGCTATATTTTTCTTCTTCTTAGTTTTCTCTCCTTCCTTTTCCTCAAAAAATTCATAGTTTAGGTGATTATCTAGAGGGAACCAACCTTGATCTAGAGATTCAATATATTGCACAATCTTACCCACAAGTCTAGATCATTTCCATGTTGAGGCAGGATAAGCAAGCCTAGCTTGTTTGAGGGTGCAATCTTGATCTCCAAGATTCTTGTTTTTAGAGTTTTTATGTTTACAAGTTATTGTCTAGTATGTGCAGCAATGTCTTCTACCTAAAAGAGGGCTTGAAGTATATACTTGGTGACTCCTAACTCTGGTAAGTCTATAGATTTGATTGCTAAAATCTTATGAATAGAATTCAAACCAGATCAAGCTCAATAACCTTTGAGTACGTGCAACTTTCTCCATCAAGAAGGAGAGATAGAACTCTGAGGAGAACATTTGATCCAACAAGAAGAGATAAATCTACTACTTTTGAACTTAGCCCAATAGTTTCTATGGGAAGAAGTACAACTCTAGTATCCCAACTACCTAGAATGGAGACCTAGTTTTCCTTTGCACCATTCAATGGAGGTAGTCTATTGCTACTAGTGAGACATGATGATATTCCAGTGGCTTCCTTGAAGGGGCTGCCATACTTTATCGATGAAGATTAGACTACCCCGATAGAGCACATCTGAGATGTGTCCACACTTTTCTTAGTGCACAACATCACAGAGGATAACATGGCCCTAAGGTTGTTGGTTGCTTCACTAAAAGGAAAAGCTATACAATGGTTTAGGGGGCTTCCAACTAACTCAATTGCTACCTGGGACCAGCTTGGTGATGGTCTTCACAGACAATTCATAGACAAGTTTGATCATCTCTCACTTTTAGAGTAGCCGAGAACCATCAAGCATGCTCCACACAAGCATATGTCTAATTTCAACTACCATTTCTAGAGGACCTGGGATAGAATCCCACAAATTGTAAAACCCTCTCCCAAGCATGCATCTCTATTTTATTTAAAAGCTTTAAATTCTAAAATTTTAGTCATGATCTAGTCAATGGGGGGTAATACTTTGCCTAATTCATATGAAATTGTTATAATAGCTGAAAATTGTCTAATCCAAGTAGGTAAGATTGCTCCTAGGCCACCCATAAACCACCCCCCATAGCCTTTATTCATGTTGTCCTAGCAATAGGTTATCAAGTCTCTACCCAAGAAAATGTGATTTTAGAGCAAAATAGGGAGATTCAAGAGATTAAAAACATGTAATCCGTAGGAAAAACATTCAAAAATGAGTTTATAAGCCTTAAAAGGTAGGTTGGACAAGAGCAGAAGCCTAACCCAACCCCTTTTCAATCAAATCAACAGAGTAGGGGACCTTATCAAAATGATTATCAAAAAAGGAATCCTAACCCCAAGCCTTTTAGACCTTATGATCCCAACATCCTAGGTCCATCAAGAGAGTTAGCTCCTCAAAAAATCCTAGCCCATGAACAAGAGTGGTGTTACCCTTGTGATCAACCTCATAATCAAGTTGTTTGTATGAACAAAATGGAAAATCAAGCTCTTGTTGCACAAAATAGTTACGCTGGCCAAGATAACTTATTAAATGGAAATGTAGATCAACATAATGATTTTGAAATTGCTTTGATGAACTAAAAATATGTTGTTTTTTGTGTGATCAATCATTACCAAGGTTTGAACCAGTAAGGTTCATCTATTGCAACAAACACAAGAGGAAAAGGAAGAGCAATGGATGTTGGCCAGCCAGCTATGAGTGCAGAACAACAAGCCGTAAACTCAGGGAAACAAGCTGTAAGAAGTAAAAATTAGTCCATTCCATCATAAACTATTCCAGCAATGCACCTGAAGATGCATATTCTATATAGAGAACAACAAAGAGAACATGATATGGCTGCAACAACAGTTCAACACAAGGTAACCCCTGTATCTTTCAATGTCTAGTAGAGAATTTAAAGAGGGATATAGTTAGCCTATCTATCATGGATGCACTCCACATTCCAGGACAAAAATATTTGTTGTAAAATGCTCTAACTGAATTTCCATCTTCAGATTTCTCAAATGTAGAAAGGAATAGAATAGTACTAGCCAACAATCTAGAAGTGAAAAGTGAGTAGCAAAGTAGAGAGTTAAAGACGCCACCATTTTATTTGAGTCTCATAATTAGGGACAAGTTGGTTCACAATTGCATGATATACTTCGAAGCTAGTAGCTTCATGATGCCAAAAAGTGTGGCCGATAAGTTGTCTCTAGTGTACGAGCCTGTAGCTAAAGGTGTGGTGCAACTAGATGGATTTGTTGTCCAAACAGTAGGAGTGATCAAGAATTTAGCCCTCACCCTTCATGCCTACCTGAACTTTGTTGTCCCACATGACATACATGTAATTGAACTTCCACCCCAATTTTCTTTGTGTCTATCAAGAGACTTTACTGCTAAATTAAGATGCTTTCTATCTGCTGATTGATCACATCTATTCTTTAGAACCCGATATGGAACCAAGGTAACAATTAGTTTTGAACCTTTGGCTAAGGACCATATTGAGCCTTATGTTCCCAACCTAATTAATGCCAACCTTTGGGCCACAAGTGTGTCAAAACTAGCTCATAGTATTATATTCCATCACACCCATCAAGGGAGAAAATGTGGGTGAATTGGTCACCTTAGATCATAACCTAGATTGAAACTAGATTGGGGAAGAAAGGTTGAACACTTATGTGACTCGGGAGCCTAACACCTTAGTTCCAAATTTGGTTAAAGACCAAAATCAACCTTCAGATTGTGGCATGAAGTTCATAAGTGATGAGGAAGTTGTTAAGGAGTGGAAGCATCTGCTTTTTGAGAATCAAGACCATGCAGATATAGAAGAAGATGCTAGAGAGGATGAAGAGTCTATTAGAGAATGGATGTAGTTGCTCTTTGAAGATCCAAATTTAGAGCAACACTTAGAAGGTGTTTAGCAATATGTAGAGGTAAATCTAGAATGGACAATGATGCCAATTGATCAGCATATATGGAGTCAGAGAGAAGACATTGCCTCTTTTCCTTTTCTCTTTCAAGATGAATTTGAGGATGATTTTCCCATTGAATATTTTATTCCACCTAAAGAAATGATTATCGATTTACTAGTTCCAGTAGAATAGCCAGAAATGCTACTAGATTTTGAAGAAGAATTTTAAAGAGATTTTGCTAAGATTGGCTCAATGCCAATTACTGAATGGACATTTCATGAAATGAGGTTTGATGAAATCTTGTTCAAAAGGTTTGATTTTTAACCACTTGAAGGTTTGAATAGTAATGTAATATCATTTTTTTGTGAATAACTCAAAGAGTTTGTTGTTGGGTATTTTGTCCTCAAGTGGGATGACTAGAAGAGCAAGCCAGCAAGGCATTCAAAGTTCAATGCTTTTTGGGATGGCCCTTATGTCATAGTTGAGTGCAAGGAGAGGAACTCATTCAGACTGTATAAATTGAATGGAGAAGTATTTCCAATACTAGTTAATGGGATTCATATAAAGCATTGTTTCTAAAGATTGAAGAACTGCTTTGTATTATAGTAGTGTAGTTGCTTTCAATAAGTGTTGTTGAAGCACATTCCTTTCAATTTTTATTTCAATAAGTTTTGTTACATGTTTTCTCTGGGCACTAGGGCCTATTGGTTGCTACTGTTTGGCTTTGTTTTTTTTTTTGCTACTATTTGAAGGAGTTTTCAATTTTGGTTCGAGAGTTTTCTAGTTTTGGAGAGGGTAGAAGTGACTCCATGCCCAATAGCATTTCATAAGGAAATTGGCCTAATGCTTAGCAAGAAAGCATCTAGTAGAGGTCACCAAAAGTGTTATCAAATTTTCACCACAACTCAATTTGATGGAGTTGGTTTGTTCAAAGATTCATTTTTTAAGGTGAGAATTTAAATAGACCTCTCCAAAATTTTAACCATTGCAAGTGCTTAAATTATTTTGAAGTTTCAATATGCAATGTGTTTAAGTTGTCTAATTCAATTACAACATTAAGAATTGCATAAATGAAAAGGGATGCATTCATTCTGTATTCAGTTGTAATGTTCAAACATTGTTTTACATAAAAGGGAAAGATACAAAATTGAACAAGTGATTTACAAATGTTGAATTTATATTCATTGGGTAATGAAGAACCAAATGTATCACACAAGCCATGGGAGTAGCTATGAAAATGTAGCAACATGATCATCCTACACTATTTAAGATGAAAGAAAAGAAGACAAATAAGAATGCACATAATCATCATTTCCTGTAAGTCTTCAAGTTGATTCTAGAATGGTGCACCATCCTTGTCCCCAAGCTCCCTTTAGACCTGCAAGAGATATAAAAAGCTATTAGAGCTCCAACTATGAACATTCCTATGTGAATTATCAACAATAATGGAGAATGTTGCTAATGATATATTGAAACAACTTAGCAAGAACAAGAAATGTGCCAAAAGCCAAGGAGGGAACATCATAATAATATATTGTTTTTATCTAACATTGTTTGTTTCCATGTGTAGGTATAGGAAAATCCATGTTGCTGATCCAAATTGAATACCATAAAGCATGTGATGTAAAACAGGCTCCCACAAGGGTTGAGACCTGACATGCTATCCCTCAAGCATTCAAAGAGGGATTGAGAATGGAGAAATTTAGTTTTTTTTGAGAGAAATGCATCTAAAGGAGTGGATCTAAGTGCCATGAAATATCAAAAAGTTGACCATTTAGGATAGTCAAATCTCAATGTGCAATGAATTGAAAATCATGAGTGATCAACTGTTCAAGTGCAATATCATGAATGTGATAGTGAATAGGCATACATAATGACTTGTTTGTAAATCATCAATTACAACTAAAGCAAATAGAAAAATTCTAGAACATGATAATCAATTGCTTTTATTTCAAAATCTTCCATGCAAGTATTGTTTTCATATCACTAGGATGTTATCCAAGGAAGAAAAAAAATCATGAAAAGTAACAAAAGGGGGCTTATCCCATCAAGAAAGTAGATTTATAAATGGCTGCAAGTGGGTTACTAAAAGAAGAAGATGAAATAAAAAGAGACATTACTGACTGTGGAGTGAAATACATCAAGGATTGAGTGGGTACACTATGAAACAACATTTTTCACAAAGGTATTTTGAAAAGATTAAGTTGTTTCAGTACTTTGATTCGACAAATGTGAAAATAAATCCTATTGTGTGGTTCTATGTCCCAAATAGAGTATAAAACTATGGTGGAAGTAAGCTAGAAATGCATTTTTCTGAAGCATTCAAGTGCACATAATGTAATAATGGACAACAAGTGCTTACGGGAGTATCACAATGACTAAGTGAAGTTTGACATGGAATGAAGTAAACACATCAATAAGGAATTTATTTGAAGGTAGACAAGTGTATGGCAGCCATGTCTAGAAGTAAAATGAGAAAGTGCATGTCTATAAAGATGATTTTTACTGTACTATGCATTTCAAGTAAGAATGAAAAATAAATAACTATTAATAGTATACACATCAGGTTGAAGAAACACAAGTAGTGCATAATGTAAATAATCCTTGAGTTAAGTGGAATCTGTATGATGAAAACAAATAGGTAAAGCTACAATTGTAGATAAAGTCATTCTTGTTTTCCAGGATAGTGAGCCATGCTACTTTCTCTTTTAAGAGAAAAATCACATGGGTACATTAAGAGGCTTCAAATGTAGTAAAATGGTGGTGTTTCAAGCTCAAATATAAGTAGCAAGTGAGCCTAACTAGACTCTCATGGCCATGTCCTAAGAGAAAATTTTCTTTTATAAATGAAGATACCCCATTTAGGGTATTATGCAAAATACAAAAAGAAATGAACTATGACACAAACTCTTGTCGACAGTAGAGCTACATGAATGAATTTAATGGGTTTGTATACCTTGAAATGAGGTGACAAGTGCATACACATGTTCAGTGGAAAACATGAGAAAATAGAAATACATAGAAACTCTAGCCAAAGCTCTCATGGCCACAGCCTAAGAGAGTCTCTCCCTTCAAGAAACAAACATACACTTATGGTTTTGTAATTAAAATGTATGCAAAGTGATAAATATCATGGGTTGAGCCCTTGACAAAAAAGAGTCTTTCAAACAATGGAGAAATTAAAGCTATAGGCGACAACCACCAGGGGTTTTGAAAAACCTAGAAACTGGAAAACTTCCACTCAAAAAGTGTTTTCATTTGATAAAGAAATCATCTACATATCATGGGCCAAGCCCTATCAAGTTCATTCAAATAGAAGAGATAATATACAGTGGGGCCATAGCCTATACAATGGCCTTCAAAAAATTTCCTCATAGAATTCATGGTTTGCAAAGAAAGATTGAATAAAGCTTTATTTAAGAGGGAAATTCCATTAAGTGATGGAAGATAAAGCTTACCTTAATTTTTCTATTGAAGAGCTTGATGGGAAGCCATGGTTGAAGCCTCATAGTTGGCTCAAACAAAGCTCCATAGTCGGCCATAAAATGGTGAAAGCATTGATGCCACATAACAACACAAAAGATGCATCTAAAACCATGACAACCATGGCCTCTAAGGCCATTTTTTTTTTCAAATGAAGCTAACAAGAGAACAAAACATAGTCAATACTTACCAAAAGATGAGGGATGGATACATTCAAGATTTGAAGGAGAAAGAGATCAAATGGAGTCACAAAATGAAAGCCTAGTCTCTCCATGGTTGCAAACAAGCAAGGTTTTATTCTTCTCCAAATGGTCGGTGATTCAAATGGATAGCAAGTTAAATGGATGGAGGCCTTTTGTGTGTTAGGGTTTTCACCCTATAATAGCCCTATGTGATTTTATCATATTAATTTTATTTTTCAATGATTTTTCTTGTTGATATTTCATGTGCCTAGGCCGATGAGTCTATGGCTTATATTTTTTCCTTTTGATTTTTATATAAAATCAAACTCATGATATGCATATGGCCCCTTATCCTTCTTGCCTTGGAGAAAAATTCATTTCAAGCTACCCTTGAGGACAAAGTGATGACCTAGAGTCATCAAACATTTTTCTTTTGTCCAAGTAGACAAATGGGGATACATTTTTAAATATAATTTCTTATATAAAAATCAAGAATGTAAAATAACAATACATATGTAAAGTATTGATTTTTTGCAAAAATTAAATGCAAAAATCAATATAACTGGAGATCAAAAGAGGCAAATAGAGGATTTGAAGGAAAAAATGGAAGAAAATCAAATGGAACAAAAATGGGGTTTCTATTTTGTTTTGTAAAACTACAAGATTGTAAAACACTAGCTAAGCAATGTTTCTATAAATTGCTTAAGTTAGTTGTTATTTTAAAATGCAGTTGTATGGTGCACTTCAATTCACATTGGGACTTTCCATTTTGAGTTCAGTTCCTAGGAAAATTTAGAAAAGAGATGGAAGTTAAAGCTTTCTATTTTTAGTTCTGGATAGTTGGAACCTGAGTTTTTGGGGCTTTTTGGATCAACCCTTGGGAGATGACAACTTTCCATCTTTTTGATGCCATTTAGAGTTGTTTAGATAGCTGATTTTCAGGCCTTTTGGAGGAGCTTGAAAATGCAAAATGAGTTTCTTTTTGGGCCTAACTTTTCTAATTTTGCACCATGGGTCACTTGATTCCTTTATATTAGAGAAATTTTAAACTTCCCAGGGTTCACATTTTTAGTTTCTTACTCTCCTATGCATTGCAGAGAGAGTTTTGTAAAATTTTGAATTAGATTTTGATGATTTGGCTCCTTTATTTGCAATAAAATCACCAAAGTTTTCCTTCCACTTTTCTTGTCATTGGCTTACAATAATGATATGATTTTGTTTGTGACTCAAAATAGCGGATCCTTAATAGTCTCATTATTATGAGTTATAATCAAGAATGACAAAGTGTAGGTTGCATATTGTATTCATTGTTCATGAATCTTTATGCAAAATACTAATGTGCTAGGTGTTCTAAGGTGGATTGTGAGAAAAAAATTATTTGTGAGAGTGGTGTTGTGAGTTAGTTTTGGTTAAAGTCTCAAATTTGTAGTTGATCATCATTAGCTATAGTTTTCTTTTTTTCTCTCCTTCCTTTTCCTTAGAAAATTCATAGTTTAGGTGATTATCTAGAAGGAACTAGCTTTGATATGGAGATGCACTCTATTTCACATACTTACCCACAAGTCTAGAGAATTTCCATGTTGAGCTAGGATACGAAAGCCTAGCTTGTTTGAGGGTGCAATCCTGATCTCCAATAGGAATGTTGAGTTGTCGACCTAGTTTGAATTTTATGAAATAAAGCTTATGTGGCTGACCTTGGAGGAAGTTTCTAAGGTTGAAGATGGTATAAATGCTAGTTGAACTGTGAGGATTTAGATGTAGATGCAAAGTGATGCATAGTAAGCCACAAATCAAAAGAGAATAAGTGTGTGATGCTAGAGTTATCATACATTGGCTAATAATTAATTAATCCTTAATTGATTATTATTCTAATTTATTCTCACACACTTTATCTAAACTTAGGAATGCTTTATTAGTTGAGTTGTTATTAGATCATTATGTCACATATCATGTGATGCTGACACTTGTCATAATCTAATATCTTTCTCATTTAGAGATTTTCTCTTATAAGCATTCAACTCTTATTGTAAATATCTCTCGGATATTATTCATGGGAAATATCTAAAGCTTTCATATATTCTTGAAAGCTTCTTCTGTAACTTTTCCTTGTTGATGAATATAGCAATTCTTTTTTGCAGATCTCTTGCATGGAAGGTTTATTATTTTGTTGGTTATCTGGTGGCTCATGGTTTTGTGGTTGTTTCAGAGTTCTAACATGGTATCAGAGAATGGATTCAATGAACCCCTTCTTGATTTATGAGGTTTTCTTCTTCAACAAGGGTTGCAGGCTTTAGATTTGAATCCCCTTTGCTATTTTTTTGCAAATTTTGGAGGTGGGAATTTTTCCAAGAATTTTGGCATGAATCAGACCTCTCCATTGAATCTAGAGCTATTAGAATAATCAAGATTGACCTTTGTTTTGTCAAAATTGCCTTCTGTTTGTCAAATCTATGAGTGTTTGAAGAAAGGGCTTTTTTGCCTGATCTAGGGGGTGCCTTATTTTTTTAGAGTGTTTTGAGCCCAAACGGACCTCACCATTATGCTCAGAAGGCCTAAAAACTCCTATTTCTATATATAATTTCTTAATTTTGGAGTAGTTGACCTTTGAGGCAATAAAAATTTACCTGTACAGCCGTACGTGCATACATTGACGTATTCAAAGAAATTTGTCAAATTTTTTTTTTATGCATGAAATTTTTTCCAAAAAAAATCATTGTAATAACATTAGTTAATTTTAAAAGCTTTAATGTTTTAAAAATCTTTTAATTTTTATTTTTTTGGTTTTTTCAAAAAAAAGCAAATGAAGACAGGTACATACCCTGCACAGGTACTACACAAGTTCGTACCTACACAAGCCTTGTGCAGGTCAGTACCTACATCCTCATATGGAGGGGTGGGGGTGGCCCACGTGCCCCCCCACCAATTAGTTTTTTTTCAATTTTTTTTTTATATAATTTTTTTTATTGTAAATGTTTTTTATTGTGTATTTTAAAAACAATTTTTTTTTTAAACAAGCAAAATTGGAAAAATGTGTCAATGGCCATGTGGCAGTCAAATTTAGGCTCCCTATTTTTGTTGGGATGGCCATATGACTATCAAATTTATTGCAGTAACTATCTTTTTTCCTCTTTGTAGTTGTTTTTCTTCTAGAGGCCATAACTTTGCCCACAATGTCAAAATCGGGCAAACAAGATATTGTTGGAAAGAGGATTCAAAGTACTTTTTGGTGGTGTAGGTATTTTTTGGAGATTTTTTCTCAGGTCCCTATTATTTATAGTCAAGTTCAGATCTTCTTTTCTAGAGTTATCTTTAGTTTTTTTGACATAACTTTTGCAAATGATCTCAAAAATGGGAAAACAAGATATCGTTAGAAATCTATTTCTAAGATCTTTGCAATGGTGTGGGTGGTTTCTAGATTTTATTTTTGGTTTTTTTCAAAAATTATTCTTCTCAATTTTTTTTCCTTTTTGGACTTTATGGGATCACTTGCATGTATTTATGATTTTGTAAACACACTGAAATAAAGTGCCTTTGTATTGCACCTATATTATGGGATCTTGCACATCACTTTGTGCCTTGTTGTACTTGCACTATGATATAAAGTGCCATGGGGGTTGATGTTTTCCTTTATTTTCCTTCATACCTTTCTCATGTGTATGTGAATTTTGTTTTCACATCCTTTCTATTTGTTTGTACTTTCATGTTTGCACTTTTAGATGTTCTTGGTTCTTGTTCATGCACTACATTTAGGCATTCATTTTTAGTGTACCTATCATGCCTCTCCCTTTTCAATATTATGGGGGGTTTTCTACTATTGTTGCTATTGATTCCTTGGTTTCGCATTGGAGTGAGCTATGTATATAGTGTTTGTTCCTATGTACTAGGTCGATGCATCGACTGGTTACCTATGCATTTTGGTGAGATGGAGAACTTGTCATATGGACACTCTTGCATTCCTATTTCTAGAGGTGACCTTCCATTTTGACTTGATTAGTTCTTCAGACTTTTGGTACCTTTTCCATCTGTATCTTTGAGTTCCAAGTGTTTTCCTTTGTTTTCCATCTAATTCGAGTAGTGTCATTGGGGGCACTCATACAAATTCTTGTCTTCTTGATCCTGATCATTATATGTTTTAGTAGAGGTTCCTCTTTCAAAATTTTAGTGGTCATTTTTTGACAGTGTTTACAGCTTCTTCATGCTTATGTGGTGTTCTCTTTATTCCTATCTTTTGGGACAACCTTGTCTTGTTTGGAGGCTTCTTTAGTCCTTCACTTGGCTTTCATCTCTTTTTGGAGTAGAGTTTTTCCCATGAGGTTTTCTCTATTTCTCCACATTATAGAGATCTTCTATTTATACATGGGTACCTTATTTGGCCTTGTTTGTCGGGACCCATCTTGCATACTTTTTAGGGTTTTTAGCTACTCCCTAAGTTAATCTTAAGGGGGGTGTTAAATTTATCATACATTAGATAATAATTAATTAATCTTTAATTGATTATTAGTCTAATTTATTCTCACACAATTTAGCTAAACTTAGTAATGTTTTATTAGTTGAGTTATTATTAGATCATTATGTCACATATCATGTGATGTTGACACTTGTCATAATCTAATCTCTTTCTCATTTAGGGTTTTCCTCTTATAAGAATTTAACCCTTATTGCAAATATCTCTTGGATATTATTCATGGGAAATATCTGAAGCTTTCATATATTCTTGAAAGCATCTTCTATAACTTTTCCTTGTTGATGAATATAACAATTCTTGTTTGCAGATCTCTTGCATGGAAGGTGTATTAGTTTGTTGTTTGATCCTGTGTCTCATGGTTTTCTACTTGTTTCACAATTCTAACATTTACAAGTGAGTTGAGGAAGTAGTACTTCATTGTGTTAGATTCCTAAAGGTAGTGAACTGAAGGTTTCTACAATCTTCTAATTAAGGCTATAGATGTGTGTTAATTGTTGTGGTTGATCTTTTGTTTTTTTTTGTATTAGTAGGAAGTGAGCCTCCCTATTGGACAGTGATTAATTTTTGTAGGTAGTGAGCCTCCCTTCTAAGCAATGAGATTTTGTATTTGGATAGTGAGTCCTCTTGTAGGAAGTGATCCCTTGGCAGTGAGCTTCTGTATTCGGTTTATAATCTCTTTATATTGTGATTTAATCCTCACCATGGTTTATCCCTCATTGGGTTTTCCACATAAAAATATAGTGTTGATTGTGTTTATTTTACTTTCTGTTATTTGTATTTCATGTTCATACTTAATAAAAAAATAGTGTGGTTGTGGGAGTGATAAGTGTTGAAGTTTTGAATTTGAATTTGTGTGACAACTGATTTAGCCCCCCCTCTATCTTTTCTTGCAGCTTTTTAACAAGAAAATCATGTTTCATGTGTCTCCAATAGTAGCCTATGTGGATTAATTTTTGAACCAAGGATCTTCCTCCAAAATTTTCCCCATAAGTACCTGCATGAGCTTCTTTAAGTGCTATAGGTATTTCAAATTGTTTAAGACATCTAAGTAAGAGACCATTAAATGATCTTCTATATAGAATTTTTTCTAGGATTATGTATTTGGGTGTAAGCTTTCACATACAAGCTCGACTATTCTTAGTTGTAGGGTTAAGAAAGGCACTATCTTTCAAATAGTTGAATACCATTGTATACCATTCATTAGAATTATCAATATCAGTTGATAACACCTCTTTGCTCTCATTGTCTATCAATGGTTTAGGGATCATTTGAAATTTGAATGTGAAGTCAATGAGAGTGTCGTTAGGAGATATAAGGGAAGTGATGCTTGCCATTGCATCTATGTTCTAACTGTAATTTCATTAGATGTTGTCTACTGTATATGATTTAAAATTATCTAATAATATCATTGTAAGATGTCTATATAGAAAATCTTATCATGATTTGCTTGATGTGTCATTTATTTGTTTAATAATTAAGTGAATCCCCAAATATGGAGATGTGTTTGAATTTTAAGGCTAATGTTGCATGTACACCAGCTATTAAAGCCTCATACTCCATAGTATTATTGGCACATAGGAAGTTTAGATGGAAAGATGAGGGAATATGATTACCTAAAGGAGGAATTAATATGACTCCTACTCCGGAGGTCTTTCTACACTTAAAATAATTGAAGTACAATTCCCATGCTTCTCTATCTTTTTGAATAGCCAACACATTCTCATCTAGGAATGAGTCTATGATAGGTAAAGCTAGGTGAGAAGGAGCATCAACTATATGGTTGGTCAAGGCTTGTCCTTTAATTTCTTTTTTTGAAATAAATTTAAGGTCAAAATCAGTGAACAACATAACCCACTTAGCTAAGTGTCTTGATAAATTCATTTTAGTAAGATGTTCTAAAGGATCAAACTTTGTCATGACATGGATTTCAATGTTTGATAAATAATGTCTTAGTTTACTAGTAAAAACCACAAGATACAAACATTGTTTCTCTATCGTCATGTAGGTGTCTCATAATCATGTAAAGTTTGGTTGGTGTAATAAACAAGATTTTCAAGATTACTGTTATCATCTTGTTGATCCAACAAAGCTACAAGAACATGGGCTGATGCTGCAATTTAAAGGATGAACAACTTTTGTTGCATAGAAAATTATAGAAAAGGTGGAGTAAGAAGATAATATTTTAAACTCTCAAAGGTATGTTTACAATCCTCATTCTAGTTAAAATAAACATCTTTCTTAAGGAGTTATGTGAATGGTAATGTTTGATCTACTAAGGAAGCTACAAAATGACAGATAGCCTGAATCCTACCTTGTAACATATGTAATTGAGAGATGTTTCTAGGAGGTTGCATGATAATAATAGCATCAATTTTCTTCATGTCCACCTCAATGCCCCTATGAGATATGATAAAACCTAGAAGTTTTCGACTATCTACACCAAAGAGACACTTTTTTTAGATTCAATCTCATGTTTTACTTTTGCATTCACTCAAATATTTTACAAAGAACATTTACATGGTCTTGTCGAGTTAAAGATTTGGCTATAATTTCATCAACATAATCTTCCAAGACCTTATGTAATCATAAAATATCAATGTCATTGCTCATCAATATGTCGATATTAGAAAGGGGAAAGTTATCTTTAAAAGATGCTTTATTCAATTCTTTGAGGTCTATACACATCCTAATATAATTATCATGTTTCACAACTACAAGGATATTAGAGTTCCATGGAGAATAATCAATAGGTCAAATAAATCCAACATCAAGAAGTTTCTCAATTTTAGCCTTAACCAGTAATGCTATCTTAGGATTCATCTTTCATATTTAATATCCTACTAGTTTAGCATCTTCTACAGGGACTATGTTATGTGTTACAAAGTTAGCATCATTTCCCAACATTTATGAGTATGTCCAAGCAAAGACTTGAGGAAATTCATGAAGTAAGGTTGATTGATCTTCTTGTTCATCTTCATCAAGACACTTCCCTACTTGAATTCTTTCTCCTTGTTATTGATATCCATTGATATGTCACTTATATCTCCCAAAGGAAGTTATTTTGATTTTTCTATTTCAAGATTATATTCCTCCTTATCCTTGACACTTTCATTGGTTTCATTTTATTCATCATCTTGGTTAGTAATAATCATAGCACATGTAGCTTGATTCTTTTTGAGAGGGGTGAATGATTTATCATAGACTCCGAACATTTCTTTCAAAGTTTCATCATGCTCAAAGTATTCCAAAGACTCATCAAAATTTATATCAATCAACTTAAGATGCTTCAAGGTGAGAGTTGGTTTGCTAGAGTTACATATGATAGTGTTTATGTTGAGTGAAGGTCATTTTGTTTCTTGTGTTATCTTAGAAGGTAAATATCCTAAATTAGTTTTTGTTTCATGTGTTAGGCTCCATAGGAATACTGATACCTTGCTCTTTTATCCCACATCATTTTCCATTATAAAAAAGTTGTTTCACAAGCTCATAACCTCTCCCATAAATTCTCTCCATTTCTTTTGGGTTTGGTGGTTGTTGATAGTATATCTCATCAAAATTTGTTGAATAACTTGTGTATTCTTCAAAAGTAGATGAGGTAGATGGTTTTGAGATGTCCTTTGAATTTTTTGTTGATGTTACCATTGGTTTCTTTTGCTTTTTAGTGACTTTGGTTGTTCTTATGTGGACATGGAAAAAGTAACCCTTTTACTTTCTCTTGTTTTGTCCCTCCTTGTGCTTATTTGTCTTGATTTCACCTTGATTTAATTTTGCAATGTGGCCCACACATTCACATTAGGTCTTGAATCTTTATGAATCATTAAGACTTTATGATCTCTTGTAAAGGTGTGGTGAAGTGTTCTAAAACATTTTTACACTTTTCAAAACTCTTCTTATTATAATTCATATACATACCCCATTTTTATCACTTAAAAATCCTTATTTCAAAGTGTTGTAAGGTCTTGTAACAAAATTTCACACTTTTCTAGACTTTTCATCAACAAATACACCTTTCTTATGCTTTATTTAGCCCCTTTATGCACTTACAAGCCTTAATTAAGTGTATTTTTTAGTACAAACTTGAAAAGCATCATTTAAGACAACTTAATTTTTGACACCCATTCACCACTAGGGGAGAATGAATTCCTCTTGGCACAAAAATTAAAAAAAACTTAAATTACTGGTAGGTTTTTATTCCTAAAGTGATCCAAGAGGATATATGAAATTTGAAAAATCAATTTTCTCCAATGCTCTGGGAGTTGTAACCATGGTGTAATGATTAGAAGCACGATTCCAACGTTACTTGAATCGTGAAAAACAAAGTCTGTACGCAAAATTTATGGCTAGTCAAAGTTGTGGTCAAACTCGGTGTAGGGGCCCATCAGAAGGTGAAAAATTCCTAAAATACTCACCGTAAGATAAATCATTAAAATTTGATGATAGGTGAAAAAGTTTAAAATAAATAATTGATGCTTCAAATGGGTTGGAAGAAAACTCATATGTTATTCATTTAAAATTAAAAAAAATTATTAATACTTAAAATGAGTGTGGGAAGCTCATGTATTATTCATTTAAATTGGGAAAAATGATTATTAATTGAAGTGAGTGCAATTCTCATGTATTATTCATTTAATTTGTAAAAAGGGAAATTAGTTTTGTGTGAGAGTCCACCTCACAACTATTTTCCTATTCTCAAGGAGGAGTTGAGAGATTCATGGGATTTTCTCTCATCTTATCCCTTGAGTTGTTGTAAACCCTCTTTTTGTGGAGTTATCCTCTCAATAGGTTATGGATTTAGAAGAATCACAAATAGCCTTTTAATGGTTATTGTGTGGGATTAGAATTAAATTAAAAAAAAACCAAACAAACAAAACTTATAATATCTCGAATAAAATATTTTCAAGGGCTTAAATAATATTTTAAAATATGTAAATAACCTTAAGTGGTTATTAGTTGGAATTTCAAACTAAAATAAACTAAAACAACCCAACCAAATAACCCAAGAATATACATTGAAAAGGGTTCAAACAAATTTTAAATGTTTTTTAGGGAGATTGTTAATTGTTTATTAAAAATGAGGGAATTGTTTTTATTTTTCCCTAAAGGGAGAAAATTACAAGCTTTTTTGGTTTTAGCCCAAATGGGAAAATTTGATGTATAAAAAGGAGTGTTCGGAGGCATTCCATCATCATCACATTCTTGGATCCAAGTTTTCCAAGTGAGAAGATAATTTGAAGAGGAATAGGATATTTTTGATGTAATAATACTCTAATTCTATAGCAGAGCCTTTAGGGGTATGTGTAGGATCATCATGGAAAAAATAGGCCCTTAAGTGGCAAAAAAATTAGAAAAATCAGAGTTAGCAAACTTGATGTAAAAAACTAAATAAGTTATATATATTATTTCAAAAATATGTAAGAATAGAATCTATAGAAAATTGAATGTAGTTTCTAAACTACTAGGTTTCTTTAAAAAAAAAAAAAATCTATTTGGTGAAAATTTGAAATTTCAATGTAGTGGTACTTAAATTTTAGGGAAAAATAATAAGAAGTAGGTGTCAACCACCATAACCACAATAAAATGATAATATTTTTTATAAGATTTTAGATATAAGTAGAGGACTCACGCCTTGATGTGATGCATATTTTTTGGTAATTTTTTCCAAGAAAATAATTAATTATGAATTTTTTATTACAACTTTTAAAAAAATATAAAAAATCATATGTCTGACCACCTTAACTTGGTCAAAACTTCATGAAATTCAAATTTTATTTTTTTAATCCTATAGTATGTGGATCATAGAATGTGACACATGTATTAGATTAAAAAAATGTGATAATGTTTGAAAGCTATAGATGTTTTTCAATCAGCCTATCAATCAGTACTTTAGTCATAATTTGAATAGAAAATTAATAATAATTACTTATTAAATTCAAAATGAATCATAATTTATATTAGTGGAAATATGAAAATCTCCTTTGAAAACCCTTTTTGTTTCATCAATTTTGGATTAAAAAATAGTCATTAGCCACATACCCATAATATTGCCACTTTTTGGCCCATCATGATCCTGCACATACCCTTAGGCAAAGTCTTTTTCTTGCTCTTTGTAAATCAACCTTGTGGTTTTGAGAGCCTTTATGCGAAGTGATTTGAGTGAGGAATTTTATATCATGACTTTGTGGATAGGCTACAAAATATTGTAAAACAGTTTCCAAGAGGCTCGTTTTAGAGATTGTAATGCATTTGGAGAATTGTCAATAGATTGGTCACTCAGTTGAGATAGACCTAGAGACATAGTCCACTTAGATGAAATTTGTAATCAATATTGTGTCCCCTTCTCTCTCTTTGTTCTATGTTATAATTCTCTCTCTTATTTGTTTATGCTACTCTATTATTTATTGTCTTTTCAGTTAAGACTAAGGTAGTAAGGATTTTTTCACCTTTATGCACATTCACTTTAAAAACATGTCATAGATCCCTTCCACATCAGATCAAGTGGTATCAGAGCCTAGTTTGGTAGGTTTTATAGAAATGAATCTTGTTATTAAACTTGCTAGTTTAATCAATTTGTCAGTTTGACAATTTGTTGGTTTTCAATGTCACTATGCAAGTTGACAAGTGGAAATCTAGAGTTCTAAAGCAGAGATGACACGAAAGAAAGGAAAACCATCTAGGGTGACATTGTCCCTATCTGTATCCATGGTGGATGATATATTTTCTATTAAGAGAATGGTTGAAGAACTCTACCGAGAGCACCAGGACAAGGTTGATAGGCTTTAGGAGTTAGAGGAAGCCAACCAGCTCATTTAGTCTGAGAATGCTGAGATCAGAGGTTTGCTTTAAAAGGAAAACAAGGAGAATTAGGAGTTGCATGAGAAGTTTTAGAAGCTCATGTAGGAGCAACACAAGATGATTCCTTTTGCATCAAAGATTGTTGGTAAATGTGCTTTTTTCCTACATTCGGGTATGTGCAGGATCATGATGGGCCAAAAAGTGGCAATATGACGGGTATGTGGCTAATGACTTTTTTTTAACCCAAATTTGATGAAATGAAAAGGGATTTTCAAAGATATTCTTAGATTTCTACCAATATAAATTAAGCTTTATTTTGAATTTAATAAATGATTATTATTAATTTTCTATTTGAATTACGATTAAAGTCTTGATTGATAGGCTGATTGAAAAAAATCTATAGCTTTCAAATGGTATCACATTTTTTGAATCCAAAACATGCATCACATTCTATGCTTCACATACTATGAGATTAAAAAATAAAAAAATGAATTTCATTGAAGTTTTGACCAAGTTAAGGTGGTCGACATACAGTTTTTTATGTTTTTTAAAAGTTGTAATAAAAAATCATAATTAATTATTTACTTGGAAAAATTACAAAAATATGCATCACATCTAGACATGAATCATCTACTTATATATAAAATCTTATAAAAAAATATTATCATTTTATTGTGCTTAGGGTGGTCAGAAAACACCTACTTCTTATTTTTTCCTTGAAATTTAAGTACTATTGATTAAATTTCAAATTTTCACCAAATAGATTTAAAAAAAAAATAAACCTAGTAGTTTAGAAACTAAATTCAATTTGCTACAGATTCTATTCTTACATATTTTTGAAATAATATAGATAACTTGTTCAATTTTTTATGTCAAGTTTCCTAACTCTAATTTTTCTAAATTTTTTGCCACTTAAGGGCCTATTTTTTCTATGATGATCCTGCACATACCCATTTAGAGGATAATTCCTCATACTCTCCACTGACTCCATATGATAGCTTGGGTGCATCTTTTGTAGCTAAGTCCACTACAAAGATTTCATGGGAAGTGGGCCAATTATGGTTCAATTTAGGAGAATGCTGGTCAGTGTGCTTTTTGTTGACATGTAGAGTACTTGAAACTTTTCAATGCTTCTAGTAACAAAGGTGGTTACCTAGAAGATTCTTCTACATTAGATCAGGAGATGGAAAATGATCAGAACTCTATTTTTGAATGCTTTGAAAGGCACACCTAGGGCATTGGCATGAAGTTGTTGACCAAGATGGGTGACAATGGTAAAGGTCTTGGGATCAAGGAATAAGGCATCATCAATCATATAGAGGTTAAGCAAAGGCCTCATGATCAAGGATTAGGATACGAAGGGATTGGTGAATCCTCCAAAGCATTTAAAAAGGCATATCCTCAGCTAGACACTTTATAATCCAGTAGTGGAAGTGAAGTTGATTCTTCTCCAAAAGAGAAAGCAAAGAGGCAGGACAAAGCTCAAAACTATTGCACCCACTACAAGATTAGTGGGCATTAGATTGAGAAGTGCTAGAAGCTACATCTAGAGATTTGACACTCACCTAGGCCCATTGATGGACCCAACCAATAGAAGTTTGTTGAGGAAGAGGTGAAGGCGGTACCTAAAGCCACAATCCCTGAGGCAGAGGAACCTCAACCGGAAAAGGAGCAACCAACAAAGGAAAGTGCTTTTGACTAGCTCTGTAAGAGTTGGGAAAACCTATCATCTAAATAGTTGTATCAAATTTATTTTGTTATTAGCTCATTAATAAATATCACATTATGATTATGAGCTAGGTGATACAAGTAGACAAGGTTTTTGTAGTAAAATCATTATGCTATTTGCATAGAGTTGTATTTTCTAGAAATTAAGATTTTGAAAGGTTGTTTAAGCCTTATCTCATGTTATTAGAAAAGAAAGTGATTAAAGAATTATTTTTGAAAAATGGTCTAGATTTTTGAAATTGAAGAGTGTTGGGTTGATGAAAATTCTTGAGGCAAGAAGATGTTTGTTGTTCTTGTTTAAGGAAAAGAAGCACTTGGGTATGTGTAGGATCTTGATGGGCCAAAAAGTGGCAATATGATGGGTATGTGGCTGACAACTATTTTTTTACCCAAAATTGATGAAATTAAAATGGTTTTTAAAGGAGTTTCTCAGATTTCCATCAATATAAATTATGCTTTACTTTGAATTTAATAAGTAATTATTATTTATTTTCTATTCAAATTATGACTAAATCATGATTAATAGGCTGATTGAAAAATATCTATAGCTTTCAAATGGTATCACATTTTTTGAATCCAAACCATGTTTCACATTCTATGCTTTGCATACTATAGGATTAAAAAAAGAAAAAATTAATTTCGTGAAGAGGTAGTCAGACATACAAATTTTTCTATTTAAAAAAGAATTGTAATAAAAATATCATAATTAATTATTTACATTGAAAAAAATTACAAAAAAATATGCATCACATCGGGCATGAGTCCTCTACTTATATCTAAAATCTTATAAAAAAATATTTCATTTTATTGTGGTTAGGGTGGTCAGACAGACACCTACCTTTATTTTTTCCCTAAACTTTAAGTACCACTCCATTGAAATTTCAAATTTTCACCAAATAGATTTTTTTTTAAAAAAACCTAGTATTTTAGAAACTCCATTCAATGTGCTACAAATTCTATTCTTACATATTTTTGAAATAATATAGATAACTTATTCAAATTTTTATGTCAAGTTGCCTAACTTTGATTTTTCTAAATTTTTTGCCACTTAAGGGCCTGATTTTTCCACGATGATCCTGCACATACCCACTTGATGAAATTTAGTGAAAGGTGGATAGATCCAGATGATCATTCCATGTTGGGATTTAGAGTTGCAAAGAATGGACGATAATTTTCCTGTATGTTTTCAAATTTAAGACAGTCTGACTCATTCAATTGATGACCAAGGCTCCTGAAGGTCTTTTTCTATAGACTTGTTGCTCAGGAAAACATAGACAAAGCTATATGGTGAAGCTTTTAATCAGCTATTCTGAAGTAAAAAATTTAAGGAATGTTTCAGGATCAGGCACAGTTGCCATTGCTCATGCAGTTTACAAACAAGGAGGAGCATCATGATCATGCCCAAGAAATTGGCTGGGCTGGTATGGAGAATGAGAACCATCACTATGAGAAGCACTGAGAGACAGGTTTATAATGCTTGGTTTTCTTCTTGCTTTTTGGTATGTCAAGTTCCATTTTTGAATTGCATCCTTTGAAGTCCTAGTATTGCTGAAGTGTAATACCCATGGAGGAAAAATGTAAATTCCAAAGCATGGTGGAACCAGGACCAAAATTAGGATAATTTTTCCAAGGTGGAGCCAATAGTAGCATTGTAGTGAAGATTCAAAGGTGACAAAAAAAGTTGATCTAATTTGAGGGAGTCAAATGTTCTACAAGACAAATTTTAGAGGACCAAAATCTCTTGAATGGAGAGGTTTGATCTAGGAGGATCTATGAACCTTGAAAAATCAGTTGTCTCCAATTCTCGGGGAGTTGGAACCATGACATAATGCTGAAAATCACGATTCCAACACTGCTTGAATAACAGAAAATAGAGTATGTACGCAAAAGTTATAGACAATCAAAGTTGTGTCAAACTGGGTGTAGGGGCTTGTCAGAAGGCAAAAAATTCCTACTTTATTCACTATTTAAGATAAATCATTAAAATTTGATGATAGGTGACAAAGTTTAAAATAAATGATTAATGCTTCAAATGGGTTGGAAGAAAACTTATGATATTGATTTAAAATTAAAAAAAAATGATTAATACTTGAAATGAGTGTGGGAAGCTCATGTATTATTCATTTAAATTGGGAAAAGTGTTTAATAATTGAAGTGAGTGGAATTTTCATGTATTATTCATTTAATTTATAAAAAGGGAAATTAGTTTTGTGTGAGAATCCACCTCACAACTATTTTCCTATTCTGAAGGAGGAGTTAAGAGATTCATGGGATTTTTTTTCATCTTATCCCTTGACTTGTTGTAAACCCTCTTTTTGTGGAGTTATCCTCTCCATAGGTTGTGGATTTAGGAGAATTAAAAATATCCTTTTAATGGTTATTAGGTGGGATTAGAATTAAATAAAAACAAAACCCCAAACAAACAAAACTTATAATAGCCTGAATGAAATATTTTCAAGGGCTTAAATAATATTTTAAAATATGTAAATAACCTTAAGTGGTTATTAGTTGGAATTTCAAACTAAAATAAACAAAAAAACCCAACCAAATAGCCTAAGAATATACATGGACAAGGGCTCAAACAAATTTTAAATGTTTTTTATGGAGATTGTTAATTGTTTATTAAAAATGGGGGAATTGTTTTGATTTTTCCCTTAGGGGGAAAATTACATGTTTTTTTGGTTTTAGCCCAAATGGGAAAATTTCATGTATAAAAAGGAGTGCTAGGAGGCATTCCATCACCATCACATTCTTGGATCCAAGTTTTCCAAGTGAGAAGAGAATTTGAAGAGGAATAGGATATTTTTGATGTAATAATGCTCTGATTCTATAGTAGAGCCTTTAGGAAAAGTCTTTTTCTTGCTCTTTGTAAATTAGCCTTGTGGTTTTGAGAGCCTTTATGCTAGGTGATTTAAGTGAGGAATTTTGTATCACAACTTTGTGGATGGACTACAAAATATTGTAAAGTAGTTTCTAAGAGGCTCTTTTTAGAGATTGTATTCCATTTTGAGCATTGTTAATAGATTGGTCATTCAATTGAGATTGACCCAAAGACATAGTCCACTCAGATGAACTTTGTAATCAATCTTGTGTCCTTTTCTCTCTCTTTTTTTTGTGTTATAATTCTCTCTTATTTTTTTTCTGTTACTCCATTATTTAATGTCTTTTCAGTTAAGCTTAAGGCATTAAGGATTTGTTCACCTTTACACACATTCACTTTAGCAATGTTTGTCATAGACCCCTTCCGCATCAGATCATAAAGACCTGAGGTTGGCATGTGATGTAATTTTGGTAAATTAGAGCATAAGTGTGTACAAATAAATGATTTTATATTCATTTTAACCCCCATTCATCCATTCACTCATTCATTCAATTATTCATCCATTCATCATAGCATTTAACCAAGTAATTATCAAGCATCTTGGAGTAACCATTGAGCTATCTTTAGAATTTAACATCAAGGTTTTGTTAAGTTTATAAAATTTTCATGTTATTTGTTCATCATTATCTTCTTATTGCATTTCATTATCAAGGGTTTGATTACCAAAGTGGGGTTTGACCAAGGAAAACCTCTATACTCTAACCCTTAGCCCTTTTAGCCCTATTTGCATGTGTGTTTGTAGGTCTTGAAGGAATATTTTTCAAGGATAAAGGTGTCAAAAAGGTGTTGTACAGTCATCAAAGTCAACATAACCTTATTTGAAGCTTGGAGACCATTTTCCTTTTAGATTTTCCAGATTTGAATTCGATAAGTTGTTAGGTATAAAAGTGTAGACTAGGACCCATAGAGTTGAGTTTTGACTTCTTAGAAATATGTAGGTGGAATGATTCACCATATATGGTGAATGAGTCCCACTTCTAGGCTAGAAAAAGTGTTTTTTGAAGTTTTGTGTTCCCGACATCCTAAAACCTGTTCCAGTAGATTTTACTAGAAACGAGACAAATTCACTAGTTGTGGTGCTAGTGGGCTTCAACATTGATCTCTACAACATTTAGAACCCTTCAATAGTAGCTTTCAAGCTCTAGGTGCACTTCATTTAGTTTCATTTAATTTTTTTCTTATTTGTTTATGTTTTTAGTTCATTTTTGTATACAACTCTATGTTTTCAAACACTCCATATTTCTTAGTTTTGTATTCATAATCAATAGCTTTTGTTAATTTTATTCATTTATTCCATCCCATCTAGGAACATTACACCAAAATTACATTAATCTTTGAATGTTTACATTTCATTTTGTCCCATTCTTTATCCCTTTAGGTGAAAAACCCTAGAAGGACAATAAAGATTACGAGTGCCAAAGTATTTGTTTACATTTTGGTGAAACCATCTTTAGAAAATTCTTACTTCTTATTTGAAGTGCATTTGTATCCTAGGTTTAATTTGCATCAACATTGCATTAGGTTTTTCATTGTTTTGCATCCTATAGTTTTCAAAATTGCATTAGTGAAACTATCATATAACTTTCATTTTCTAATTTCTAATCATTTAAAATAACTGAAATTCTACATCTGCATCATAGTTCTGCATAAGACAATATGAAAAACATCAATTTGCATTTAAATGTTTTGAAAAAACTAAAAAAAAAAAATCCCTGGACTCATTCGCCACCTTGGGAAAATTAGTCCAGTTGCACATTCTGCATTGCATTTTCTAGTCATTTTCTGCATTTTTTTTATTACATCTCTGTTGTACTTTCCAGAATTTTTGTTATTATTATTCTATTGCTCCTAATTTTCATTTCACCCTGCCTTTAGTAGCCCTTGTATTAGTGTTTGGTGTCCTATTGATAATACTTTAGTGACAAGAACTTCACAACTCATGGCATCCTACAATAACACACTTGCTATGGACCTTGGGTTGTCTTGAGCTACTACTCTTAGTGTTGACAATAGTTAATTAGGCATGGATCCCACCTGTACCATAGGAAAATGGATTTTTAGACATTTTCATAGTCATTTAGGTCTTTTTCCTTTCATGGTTGGCCTATTTTGCTTAGATTTAATGTTGCAATGTGACTTATACATTCACATTAGGTCTTGAATATTCAAATTATTAAGAATTTATGATATCTTTTAAAGGTGTTGTGAATGGTTGTAACACTTTTCTATACTCTTCTTATTATAGTTCATCTAAATATTCCCTTTTTATCCTTTACCAAGTCTTATTTCAAAGTGTTGTAGAGTCTTGTAACAAACTTTCATGCTTTTCTAGGCTTGTCACCACTAATTACACCTTTCTTATGCTTTATTTGGCCCCTCTATGCACTTACATTCCTTAATTAAGTGTGTTTTTTTAATATAAACTCAACAAATATCATTAAAGGTAACTTAATTCCCAACTCCCACTTGCATGCCTTGAGTGGGACCCATTCACCATGGGTGGCGAATGAGTCCCTCTTGGCACAAAATTCAAAATAAATTCAAATTTCTTTTAGGTTTTTATTCATTAAGACCTTAGGTCAGCTTGTGATGTATTTTTAGGAAATTAGGGCATAAGTGTGTATAAATAAGTGTTTTTCTATCCATTTTAACCCCATTCATCCTTTTCACTTAATCATCTTATACACTCATTCATTCAATCATTAAAGCATCATAGCATCACTCAATCAAGCATCTTGGAGTAGCCATTGACATATCTTCAAACTTCAACAACAAGGGTTTGGTGAGTTTATGATACTTGTATGTTGTTTTTTCATTATTCCTTATTCATTTCATTTCATTATCAAGGGTTTGATTACCAAAGTGGGATTTGACCAGGGTAAATCCCTATACTCTAACCCTTAACCATTTCTCCCCCCTTTGTATTTGTGTTTGCAGGTCTTGTAGGAATACTTTTCAAAGAAATAGGTATTGAAAAGTGGTCAAAAATTCAACAAATCTATTCAAGTCAACAAAGACCTAATTCAAGCTTGAGACAACATTCAACCTATTTTCTATAGATTTGGATTTGTCAACCTAATAAGAAGACAAGTACAAATTTGGACCTACAGAGTTGACTTCAGAATTTGAAGATTTCTATAGGTGAATTGATTCACCATTAGTGGTGAATGAGTCCCACTGCCAGGCTAGAAAAAGTGATTTCTTCAGTTTTCAGTTCCTGACACTCTGAAACCTATTTCAATAGAATTTACCAAAAACAGGACTGATATGCCATCTGTAGTGAATGAGTCCTAGTGGTCATCAATAGTTATTTCTAAAACATTCTAAAACCTTCCAACATCAACATTCTATCTCTAGGTGCACTCCATTTAGTTTCTTTAAGTTCTGTTTTCATTTGTTTATGTTTCTAGTTCATTTTTACATATCACACTGTGTTTTCAAAAAATTCATATTTCTTAGGTTTTGCATAAATAATCAATCAATTTTATCATTCTTCTACATTTATGACATTGCATTTATGAATATTTCCATCATGCTTGCATTAGTTTGAGTGAAGCACCTAGATTTTGTGTGGGATCTATCTCTTTTCCTTTAGGTGAAAAACCCTAATTGAGCAAGAGAGTTATAACATCCTACATCCCAAAAATATATGGTTCATTTTGGTGAACCTACATATTTAACATCATCTTTCTAATTTTCATTTGATTTACATCTCAGGACTCATTGCATTAGATTTTGCATTGTTTTGCATCCTAGGTTTACAACATTGCATTGGTGAATATCTCATATAGATTTTTTATTTGCACTTCAAAAAATTATAAAAACTCAATTTCTACATTTTCATCCTATTTTTACATTAGAAAACCATCAAAATCATTTACAATTTCTGAAAAAACACAAAAAAAATTCACCCTTAGACTAATTTGCCACCCTGGGAAAATCAGTCCAATTGCACTTTCTGCACGACAATTTCTTTCCTTTTCATAGAAATTTCTACATTTTTTATTTCTGGTATTGCATTCCATTTTCAATTTACAAAATTTTTGTTATTGGTATTTTCTTGCTCCTATTTTTCATTTCATTTCCATTCACCCAAACTCTTGTGGTATTTGTATGAGTGTTTGGTTCCCTATTGATAATACTTTAGTGAGAAGAAGTTGTTGATTCATGGAATCCCATGATAACACACTCATTGTGGACCTTGGTTTTTCTTTATCTCCTACTCCTTGCATGGATAATGGTGCATTAGGAATGGACACTATCAATGTTGTACACCTTTACCTTCACATAAAATGCATGTTGACCGACAAACTAATTCCATTTTGAAATACAAATTCATTAATATTCATTAGGATTTAGTACATTTGCAAGAAAAACTTATGTATTGAAAGCATTTCAACCACTACAATTCCTACTCTAGACAATATCCATTGAATGCTTGAAAGTGATGAGGGATTAGATGTTATGAAACAAATTGTTGAGATATATCAAAAACATGTTTCTTCCACCTCTAGCACATCTTAACTAGCAGATAGTGTGGTTAGCCAAGGAGGCTCTCATATACCTCCTTCAGCCATAGCATCCATACCCACCTATATGACCCCTCAAGTTACAAAAACCATGCAACAAGTTAGTCATGTGAATCCTTTCACTATTCCCACTAGCATTCCTAGTTCTTTTGTGGCATCAAATGTTCCATCCTCCACCACCTTTACACCTATTAGTATCCCCTTCACTTGTCCCAACCTCACATACCATCCATCACCATTCTCTCTTCCACCTCATACCACTTAAACACTAACCCTCTCATCACACAACTCTTTCAAACTATTTCTTCCATGCAATAACAAATGCCCACCATAAACCAAAACTAGGTCGCACCACCCACATACTATGTCCATAGTATCCCATTTTATTTAGAAATCTTAAGAACACCAATGCCACAATGAATTGAGATGCCTCTAGGTTTAAGAAGTATGTAGGAAAATGAGACCCTACTAATCATGTCAATTCCTATAGAACCTTTTGTAGTGATTTTTTCCTTGATGATAAACTGTTAGCTAAACTTTTTCCTAGGAATTTAAAGGATACTACCTTGGAGTAGTTTTACTCTTTACCCAATCATTTAATTTGATCATTTAATTAAATTTTTGATGCCTTTATAAGTTATTTCAAAGCCCATATGACTCCCAAAACTAAAATGGATGATTTAATAGGGTGTAAACAAAACATGGATGAAAAAGTAACTAATTTCATTTCATGCTATCAGTCATTATATGCTCAAGTAGATGTCAAGGTTCCTAATTCACATGTCCAAAAGATGTTTATTGAAAACTTGCAAACTCACATTTAGGATAAATTGACCATGATGAAATTTCCTTCTTTCATACATTTATGCACAACCCTTTTTGACTATCACAACTTGGTTACTATTTGTCATGCAAAATCCACTTCTAGCTGAGTTGAGAAGTCTAAAAAAAAACCTAAACAACTCACAAAACTTTAGAAAACCAAACAAAGGATTTTTATAGTTCAACCCCCCTCCACAACCAACTCAACTCGTTCATAATCAAGTGGAAAATATTAAAGAAATGGAGCCCTTTAGTTATGGGGTCCTAAAGAGACAATTTACCCCCTTACCTAATACTCTCCATAACATAATGAATCAACAACTACAATAACAAACGATCACTTTTCCTGTAGTCAAACTACTTGATCCTACCAAACCTTTACCACCCACCTTTAAACCAATTGCTTATTGTCATTTTCATCACCAAGCATCTCAAACACATAGTGCAAGACCTCATTGATTCTAGCTATCTATCTATTTCAAATATTAATGTTACAAGCAATACATCCATTTCCCCCCAAATCAAGATTTTCAAATTTTTACCAACCCCATGCCTAAAGACAATATTTCATTTGTCAAAGCCAATGAACCTTAAAACACTAATGTGATGAATGTTGATACAAATATTGAACAACATGATCTTACTTCAAACATTACCCATGTTATTACTATGGATGAATTGGTGGGTATGATAGATGTTATCCCTCCTAAGGGCCCAACTCACAAATCTCTTGATGTTACTTTTTCTTCTCACGATATATAAAAATCTTCTTGATAGTCCTCTTTACATAGCTGGCCATATCTATGATAATCCCACCAATGGGATATTTATAGATCCCTCTTGTGGTGAGAACATGATCACAGAGGAATTTATAGTATTACATGATCTTTTTCAAGATGATTGTGACAAACCAATAACATGGATTAAAACACATTGTTTTTCATGCCCTATGATCAGATCGATCATACTCCCATTACATATAGACCTAAAAAATTGGATGTAACATTCTCTATCATTCCATAGTTGGATCAATTTCATCTATGTCTAGGTCATCGTTGGCTTCACTCGATAAAAATTTTCCCTTCAGTCATTCATAAATGCTTGAAGTTTCCACATGACAATGATATATTTACCATACACCATAGTGGCTTTAATCCATTTTCTTCTAAAGGTAAATTTTCCTTAGAATCCTTTTGGCCTAAACCTATGGAATCCATCACCCCTCACAAAGACTTCTTTTTCATTACCTGTAAAAATTTAAAAGCCAAATAGCCCCCACAGGTTAGAGTAGTTGGTCTCAAGTCTCGGGTTTGCTCCCTGGGGTCTTGGGATCGACTCTCTGGCTTGGTATGAACCCCATCACAGACACTGGGGGGGCGGTGTTGGGATACCTCGTGACCATAGGGATTAGTCTCGCCTCTCGCTCGCACCTCCCTGAACCAGTGTAAGGGGGGGCCGCTGGGCGGGGGCCGAGGGGATACCCTTCGTTACCAAAAAAAAATAAAAATAAAATCAAAGCCAAACAAATAGTCTAATTGTCTCTTCGCCACATGTCCCCATCCACTTCTGCTACTCCTATTCTAGATGAGACAATTCTCCAACCTGAATTTGAACCTAAAAAAATAGTGTAAACTCATGCACAAACCAGAATAAATGCTTCACCTTCATCGTCTAAATGCCCAAGAGATAATGAAACCAACCTCATCATGCCTCCTCACATTAAACAAGTTTATAAAGCCAAAGAGAAAGTGATTGACCCATCTCCTTTGGTTCCTTTTGTTCTTCCTCCTTAGGAAGAAAAGGATCCTATGGTGGATCAACCTACTCCTACACCTACACAAATTCAAAATAGAATTAAAAAAAACTGCAGTGCTAGGGAATGTAGGCATCGTCTTCACCTTCTTTCTCATCAATTACAAACTAAAGAAAATAAAGAGAATCAAATCCACATTTGCAAGAATCTTACAACCCTCCTCCTCCTGACCCACCACAAGATAGTACGTTACAACCATCAAAACAAAAAAATCTGATACAATAGCCACAACTCCTAATACACTCTTCATTGGAAATTACAATCCATCCTCCCATCATGATTAATCTAGATGATAATGATGAGGAGGAGGATATATCTAAAATAGATGAAGAGGTGCATAATGATTTAAATTCTTTATTTTCCTCTTCCATTAGCCTAAATGACAAATCTCCTACACCAAGTGAAGTTCACCTAGTACTACCTAGTACTTACCCTAGTTGAACACTTGCAATTCTCCCTTTGGATAGTCAACCACCCTAAAAATACACTAAACATGATTGGGAGGAAAATGACTTGTTAGATGGTTGACTTGCATTTGCAGTACTATCCTTTTACATTTTAATTTTTCTTTTTCTTTTCTTTGGTGTGATTGTATGTGCATATCATGTTTCCCCATGATGTGGCATTTTATGTTCTCCCTCTCTTTGTGTACTTCCTCTATTTGTAGCATTCAGATCTTCTCAAATCTTTTGCTAGGGTTTCCTTCACATACTAACTTCACCAACAAGCTTCCTTTGCATCAACCCACATAAAACACTATCCATATCATAATTAAGATATTTAATAGAGTTTACCAGATATGCCATATCTTGCATTGATCCACCCAACATTTAATTCTATTACAAATAATTTCCTTCATTCATTCTCTAGCAAACCCTAGAATCAGATATGCATTCAATGCATTCTCCTGTTCATTAGACCTGATTCAATCTTCAAATATTTTACAAACTGTACCACCACTTAATATATCAAATATTCATTTACATTAGTTGTTGGTGTAGTTGGACCAATTAATTCCTTCTCTTGAGTCAGTTACCAGTCGAAATCCTTATTCACACTATTGTGGATGTTGTAGATTTTTATCTTTCATGCCATGATCCTACAATCCTTTATTCATCTTCATGCCTTCAAAACACAATTGTTCAATCAACTTCAATAATACTATCATCATGCCTTTAAACTTTGACCATTAGATAAATAGTCATTCAAATCTCCATCATCAATCTATCATATCACTTTGTCGAAGAGAAACATACCACAGTCTTACCAACATCCACTGTTCTCTTTGATATGAACCACCTATGAAAGACATAGACCCAAAGACATGCCATTTGCCATCCATGTCATTGTCATGCAACTAACAAAATCAATGTGAGTTGGTATATCAAGCAATTCCAAACCACCACCTAGCTACACATCACCATTCACCTTTGCAACCTTCCTATCCAGTCCCACCATGACACTAGATACATCTTCCATCATATATCATAAATTCATTTTGTCGAGGGGACATTAAATGTACTCCCATCGATATGGAATTGTTACATCGATACCATTTAGTGTTGTAGACAAGTGGACCTAACACCATCATGTCACAACATGTCACCATTCACCATCATCCCCTTTGCTTCTTCCTTTGTTAGGTCCCTCTAGATACATTGTGAGCACCATCAGATTTTCCTTGTTCAATATCTAATGTTCACCGCTACCAACAATTCATGGAATACATCACCTTCCATTATCTAGTCCTACCATATTCATCAACTGTCACCATTAATCCACCATGGATTAATCTCCACCATTCCTCACTAACCCCATGGGTCTTGAATAGGCCCCAATAACATCTCAGCAGGGCTGCAGACACCATTAGATCTTCCTACCTTAACCATCACTATAAATTTGATACTTTCTTGTCATATGCAAGGTCCACCAAAAATTTCATTTCCACATGTCATCCTTACTTTACTAGGTTTCATAGTTAGCATCCATTCTCTCATCGCCCTATCAAATCTTGAAACCTTCTTCAAGGTCTTGGCAATACCATATTGTCTCACCAATGGGTAGGTCATTGTTGTATCAAAGAGACAATCATCAAAAATCCTACCTATCTACATCTCTCTCTTTGATCAAGCACATATCAAAATATTGAAGAGATATCCAAACAGGTCTCATCAACGACCATTAGTCACACTAATGAAAACCCTTGATGATGTCTCCTATCCACCTTATCACCATGCCACTACATTGTAATCCACAACAAGGATGTGGATTACCATTTAATCAATCTCATCATGCCACATGTCTACATCATCATCACTATCATCCACATCATTATGGTTGGGTCCCACTCAAAGTGCTTCCTTCCTCCTTATTGCTCCATTGCTAAGTCACTAAAAAATCTAAACTTTAGAACCTCTTGTTGGAGGTTACTAAGTTATGAAAACCCATAACACATCAACATATAGATACCTAGCTATCAAAGAGACTCTAGGATGAGTCTCATTGATACCATTCACTCTTGTCGATAAAGCCCTTCTTACACCTTTAGGACACCGCCAACCTAGGTGACGGGGCCAGTCACCAACATGGGAAGATAGAATTAAGTTATCACTTAAGTTACCAACAGCCTATCACAACAAGTCAACGAAGAAATATAACACTATAACCAGCTCTGTCATGACTACAAACATATTAGGGTTTATCTATAAACCCTAATATCACCTAAGAGAAAAATTAAATGATTTTTAAGTGCATCCTTCATTTTCTAGACCTGCAGAGCACATCCTTGGAATGCTCTCAAAAATCCCATCACAAATCTAGTAACTAATTTTTCATCAAATACTTGGAAGCAACTGATGTAGAGAGATGACAACATTTTGTCAACTATGCAACATATTGAGAAACTTTCTCTTCTACACCAAAAAACAATTCACATAATTTCGGAATCAGATCTATATCTCTCATGATCATCCTCTATCATTATTTGCACCTTTGACATCAATGATAAAATTATGTGCTTCTACACATGATTAGCACACTTCTCTTATGATCCCCTTTTGACATCAATGACAACATATTCCAACAATCTCCCCCTTTGTCATTGATGGAAACAACTTAAATGCTCAATGATACCAATTAACAAATTCAATATTTGTACCAATATAATCTTTGCTTTCTACTTCTACTGTTGCTTTCTCCAATGCTCCTCTAAGCATTTGCATGAATTTCTCCCCCTTTGACATCAACGAAAAAGAAATCACTCCTCCTGAAAGTATTCTCCCCCATTGAAAATTAGTGCAAAGGGTCTAGTTGTTCTCTAATATCCTCCTTTGACATTACTTCTCCTTTTTTCATCCTTATGAGAATCTACACAACTTTCTCTCTTATGCTTTACTTTGAGATTTTTCAAAATTTTCCCCCCTCATGCTCAATTTCATTGAGAATTTTCACACTCTCTCCTCTTCTTTTTCTCAGGTCACATTACTGTTGCAACCTTCACTTCTTCTAACCAATAGCAAAGGAACTTATCCCCCCCTTTGACTGATACCAATTGAAGAAAATTTATGCTCTTATACCAATTGTCGCATTCAACCCTTTTACAATATTTGATGCCAATTGGAGTCCATTACATGCTCTGATTTGATCTAATCAAATGCCAATTGTAGATATTTTGATTCATGCTCTGTAACAATTGAATCATATTCCTACAAAGTTTCTCAACAATATCATATTCTTTACCACTATGTTGAGTAAGGCTAGATGGGGGTGGGAGATATGGATGATTTAATGGAATGGATGTTGTTGTTTCTTTTATTTTCTTATTATTTATATTGTTATAAGTGTGAGGAACTTTGTGTAACTTGGTTTCTTCAACACATCTTGCACATGATTACTAGTGAGTTATTTTGCAAAGCTTAAGATATGACCATGAGGATTTGGAGGTCCTATAGTGAGAGGAGCTTTAGGAGGTCCAATAATAAAATGAGTTTTAGGAGGCCCATAATCAAATGTTGGTGTATAATTTTAGCTTGTTGGAAATCTTCAACTAATGGAGGAACTAATTTCATTTTTGAATTTTCATGTATGTCATCCATCTTCTATCATTTAAAGTCTAAAAAAATGTATCAGTAACTACATCCTCTTGTTCCATAATATCTTCCAAAGTACGAGAGGTATAGGGAGAAGAACAAACATGATTTTCATGATTCTAAATGATTGAATCCTCTTTTACCAAGATACTCTGACAAGTAGGAGAGATATTGGGAGAAGAATAAATAGAATTTTCAATGATTGCATCCTCTTGTACCAAAATATCCTCAGAAGTAGGAGATATATAGGGAGAGGGATCAAAAAAATAATAAAAGAGGAGAGAGGAGCTCATTTTGGCATGGTTGTACAAAAAATATTTGAAGTTCCTAACAAGGTCTAATAGTAAATATGAATTATAAAAACACAAGGCTTTTGCAATGAAAAATTATGTTGTGTACTATTGATAAAACTAGTAATGCACAACGAAAATAGACAATTTGCAAAATAAGGATTAGAACATGAACTTGATATGGATAGAAAACATTGATAGAGATTATGAAAAAAAAAATTAGCCAACATTGATTGGATGGGGGCATAATGCACCCTAGACTAGACATGTATTTTTATAATTTTTTTGATTTGGAAATTGTCAATAGTGTCTTAGGGTGTTGTGTATCAAAGGTTCATGTGTGGAAGTGCATAGAGTTCTAGAAATACCCCAAAACCTAATTTTTCTATATGCATCACATAAATGCATGTAATTTTGGATACTTTTAGGGAAATTGAATAAGTTAAAATAATAATTTTTAGAGATTGATTATTGTAATTGATTGATTTTTACAAAAAATACAAAAAAAAACATTTTGATCTCCTGAAAATCAATTATATTTTTTTATGAGGCTTGCACTCTATATCCTAAAACTATCATCTATTGAAACCTATAGATCTAACTTGCACACATGAAATTAGGGGAAAAGGTGGTTTTGTATAGGTTTTTTCCTAAGTCAAACCCCATGTTGGTATTTCTACCTCTACATATATAGTGATTGATGGTGATCAAGAGGGCATGCCCTAGGTTAAGTAGAGGAAAAATAAACAATTATTGATTGAAATTGATAAATTACAAATGATAATGTTAGCGTAATGTGACAAACATTGAATAATTCATGTCACACAAGTTTCCATAAAAGTTGAGTGAGGGATACCTTAAATTCTAAAAATAGACCCACAAAAGGTTAGCTCATAGAACATAATGGATTGTTGCAACTAGCATGTAGAGGATAACTCAATACATCTTCATGATTTGGGATTATTAATCATAATAGCTCCTTGCACATTAATTGGTCCATTATTCTTGATGTCTTGTAAGCTTAAATTTTATTGATGAAAATGTTATAATAATGCTACTAATTCTACCCTTGACTGCCCTTAACTGATTTTAGGATCTTCAATTTACTCAATAGATTTTCTCTAGGATTTCAAATGATGAGAAATAATAGTATTTATATATGTAATTATTCTAATTTCTCAAAAATAAAATATCGATGGATGAAAAATGAAATTTTAAATTCAAATAATAATTTACCAACACTGACCTATTTAATTTTGGAGCCAAAAATGCTAGTCTATAGCACATCGTGTGCTAGACTAGATTCCTAATTTTCAGGGATAAAAAGTGTTGGGGGTGAAATATTAAATGCATAATTTGATTTTCCATGTTTTAATTTTGAAGAAATTTTATGAAATGGGTGATTAAGGAATAATTAGGTCCAAGAATGTAGGAGGAAAAAAACTTACTATTAAATTGTCAAGGGTGACAATGTTTGAGGCTACAATATGATAGTCCCCTCTACATTCCAACTAACCCTAATGGGTAACAAAGTAGATTATTTATTGTGTGTGTGTGTGTGTATACATATATATATATATAGCACAATTAATGTTGTTATAAAATAATATGATTGTATGTGAATCACTTTTATAAAGATTATTAGAACAAACTAAACTATTTATATAGACCCATGGTTGTCTTGTATTTCTCACCATAGGTTTGATTACTCTTGTTGTCTAGGTAGAACCTATGTTCATAGATAATAATTTTTGTATGATCCTTGCTAGCAATCACTTCCTTATGAATATGGGTATTCCATGGATTGATTTCATTAATGTAGATAATATTTTTCCATAAATATTGAAAGTTCCTTCATAATGAATCCATGCACATAATCCACCATAGATGATCTCAACTATTCCCATTATAGGGGAACTTTTCCGTTGATTATAGTAATGAAAAAACCATACGACCATTATTTCTCAATGTTCATTTCATATTCAAATCATATAAGAAGTTCAAAGTTTATCTTTTAGCATAGACTATCAACCTTTCATCATTATCTTGTCGGGATTCTTCCATTTCCTTTAGTTAGAGTTTTATGGCTTCTACTATTCCACCACCTACCTATTCAATGGGTATTAGAAATAAGTCATTATTGGGGAAGCTTCCTATTGCCACATTCATCTTCAGACCTTGAATAGTAATTTTAGTTCCTCCCTCAGACCATGTGGCTTGTGTAAAAAAACACCCTTTCCAAGTTGTGTACCTACCTTCAAGTTATTCATTCTTTTATGCTTACTTATATTCCATTGGTAGGACATCTAGTAGTTAAAATAAAGAAACCCGTAGTGGTTATCCCAAATATTTTAACTACATAAAAAGGAAAAAACAAACAAAAGCATTGAAACATGTGCAAATAAAACTAAGGAAATCACTACCAAGGAAAAAATATTCATAGGCTAGATGCACCCATGAATAAAAAATCCTTAAGTAAAAGATTGTTGATGTTACAACCAAAAATATAAAAAATTAAAAGGTTGCTAGAAAAAAACTACAAGTAAAGATCAATTGATGAGACAACAAATGAGGAACATAAGATGACTAATGAGGTGGGAAATACAAATAATACTAAACAAGTTGCTACTAGTGATTAGGTAATGGATTTCATTCTATACACTAATGGATTTCATTCTAGACACTATTTCTATGACTATAGAAATTTCTACTTATTTACTAGCATAATAAACAATTATCTTGACTGATGCTTTCATTTAGTTGAAAGCTCAAGTTCCAATTAGAGAATTTCTAACTATCCCCAAACATAGAGAAATCAAGTATTACTATATCTCATTTCCCCTAATGTTTTTAATCAACCAAATGAATCAACTAATTTTCCTAAAGGTGTAGATGAATTAGGTACACAAGAGGCACTTGAGATATACTTGGTTACTATGTCATTAAATATAATATAGGTAATTTACTCATTCTAAATGTATTTGTTGATAAAAGACTAGCTAATAAATAATTATATTTTAGATTTGAGGGCATCCAACAATCAAATGTCATTAGAAGTCAAGAAAAAACTAGGTTTACTAGTCTCAAAATCATATGGATTTTTTTCCTATCAATCTTGGGAAGTAAATGCTATTGGAATAATTAAGAATTTTGAACTACAACTTGTTGCATACCTTGGTAAAAATAAATCAATGGACATTATCATAGTTTATTATCTAGCTAAGTAGGGTATGTTGTTTCCATAAAAATGGTTATTTTTAATTTTTAGTAGCATTTAAATGTATTTATCCAATGCTACTAGACCATTTCACATGGAAGATGTCTAGCTACATAGAGAAATTAAAATTATTCAAATTGTGGAAAATCAAAATGAAGTAAACAATAAGATTCACTACTTTTAATTGTAACCTATTTGTTTTGTTGGATATTGTGATGATGAATTTGAGAAAAACATAGATCCTGATTTGTTCCTCCCCATAAATCTCCAAGATATGATGATATTTGGAACATGTATTTTTATGGCTCATGTTCAAGAGAGGGTAGCAATGCAGGTGTTGTATTAGTATCCCTAAAGGGGGAAAATTATAAATTCACTTTTAGGCCAAAAATTGAATTCACCAACAATGTGACTAAATATGAAGCTCTATTAATTTGTTTAAATGTAGATTTCAAATAAGGGATCAAATGCATTAGAGAGCATGGATATTTAGAAATTATAGTGTCTCAAGTTAGAAGAATGTATGTTGCAATAGAAAAACTATTAAGAATGTATGGGTACCATTGAGGTGTTTGATTCATTCAAAAACAAGTGGGCTAAATGGTATAATAATGTAATAAATGACGGCCTTACTATATTAGGTTCAAGATTTGATACATCCTTTACTACTTTTCAATGTAGGTATGGTGTAGAGATTACTACTAGGCCTAGTATTCTAGACAATATTTATAATTGATAGGTCTTAAATGATGAAAAATAGATCCATGAGTTCATATGAAAATAAAAGTCATTTAGATGAAAAGAAATTTCATAAATCTAAAATCTAATTTTTTCGAAAAAAATAAATGGGGTATGTTAATCATGTATAAATTGGTCACTAAGCTACTTGAGAAAAAGATGATAATAATCTAGAATATGAGCATTCAAAAAATTAATTTAATGTCTAAAGTGCAATGGTGTCAAATACTTTTATAAGGCTGAATTCTACATGCCCATGCCAATTCTTATTTATTTCTATGCCTAGTTTCAAGGCATCTATTAATACGATTACATAGAAAAATTTGGCACATGATTCTACTAATTTTTTTTCTCTTATCCAAATCCTTATTTTCCCCCCATTATATCCCATTATCAAACATTTTAAACTAGCAGTCACATGCACAGGTATGTAACAATCAACCAATAGGGGCCCACCACAAATAGTTATTGAATGGGAAGAAAGGAAGAAACTTGTTTTGTAATCCAATTTGAAGTATACATATTGAGAAATATTTGAATTTCTTGAATGATTTGAAAAAGGGAAAGCATATTAATAATTCAATATGGAATAACACAAAGTTAATTTATAGTACGAGGTGAACAAGGATAAGATTTTTTGAATACACTATAATGAACAGTGATGTTCAAAAATCAATTTATATATTGATATGGATAATTAGATGGATAGATCAATTAAAGCAAAGCTATGCATGCATTAAAAGCTATGAATGGGACTTACGTTACTATGTGTTAATTATTTGCAATGTATGCATTAATTTCACTCTTAAGCAATTAATCATCAATAATTTTGATTACAAAAATTCTTTTAAAATGATTTTAATTAATAATATTAGGAGAATTATTTTTTAATAAAATTTCTCTTAATAAATTACATTTGGTAAATTAAATATAATTTAATTTTTCAAATAATTAGTTTTGTTAATATAGTAATAATTTCTCTCATATGTATTTTAGTTTAATAGTTGGCAAGCCTAGATGCACATCTATATTTGACATTTTTGTCTAGGTTAATCAAAGAATCGATTAATTATTAGTTATCTTAAGATAAGGCAATGCATTGCAAGATTAACAACCATTTACATAAAAGAGGAAATGGTGTTTGATATTTTTTTCTAGGTTAATGGATGAATTGATTGATTATTATTTAATTATTTTAAGATAACCGAATGCATGAGAGATTAAGAACCATTTCCATAGAGTGGAAAATTGATCTTTGTGTTTCCACAACAATATTTTTTAGTTGGAAATTGATTATGAAAATAATCTTAGGAGAATGTTTTTTAAATTAATTTTTTCTTAATAAATTACATTTGAAAAATTAAATACAATTTAAATTTTTCAATAATTAGTTTTGTTACTAATAATGATTTTTTTCCAAAATTTAAGACCTTATGATATAATTTTATTTGTATTTTAGTTTGATAGTTGCTAGGCATAGATGCACATACATATTTAATGTTTTTTTCTAGGTTAATGAATCAATTGAGTGATTATGATTTAATTATCATAAGATAGATATGGATAGTAATACATGGAAAACTTCAAGTTGTGAAATAAATGATATTTATAAAAAGCATGGAACATTAAAGAATTCTCGTTCTTTAAAAAGTTATTAGTGATCCTGTTAATTACTATTATTGAATAAAAAAATATTCTTTGGAAAAGTTTGTCCATAAATTTATAGTTGTGAATTAAATAATATTTTATCAAAAAAGAAAGATCTTTAATATAGGAATACTTTTTATAAATAGTATTTATGCCATGATTTTGTAAATAAAAGCATTATTATCCATGTGTTTTATGGGTTTGTAGTAGTATAATGAAATCCTCACAAGTAGAAAAGACTCAAAATTAGTACATTGCAAGGAAATTGAAAATAAAAAATCTTAAATTTTCATTGATTGGTTCTAGTAGAAAAATGTTCTATAATTGTTCTCTGAATAAAATTAGGACTTATTTAAACCAAAGTAATAAATAGATGATCAAATAGAATAAGAACAAATAGCACTTAAAGAGTGAAGATGTGCAAGTCCAAGTGAAGACTAAGTTACACCATATTTGATGGAAAACAAATAAACAAGCCTCACGAGAAGAAGAATATGATGACATGACACATATTTTCCATTTTTAGAATAATTGAATTACAAGGCATGCCTTTTTTTTTGGGGAAACAATGCTTTATTTGACTTCAAAAAAGATATTCTACTCAACCCATTGGAATGAAAAAGGAAGCATGAAAAGTGACCAAGTATATGTGCAAAACCAATAAAGACAATTTGAAACTAAAAATAATTAATGATATTTACAATTGGTTCACTAAATCTATCTATTGATATGCTAGTATTATATGGTTGGGAGTGATGAACATTTTGTTTGGAGTAGCCATGCTAAAGTAGACATATATGTAGCATGCAATCAAAATGATCACCATATGGAAAATTGGATGCATGTACACCAAAGCACTCTTGGCCTATAGGATATGGAGTAAGAAATGTTATAAAATCTATGGCAAACAACATAACTTAAATAATTTCTTGGAAAATGCCATGAATTTTTAAGTCATAACAAATGCAACGTATTTTCTAGCACTTCCCTACATACCTTCTAGGCCAAAATCATTTCTTTTATTTCTTCATCTATATGATTTTACATGAAATATGTGGTACACAAATATCTATCTAATGAACAACATATTTGATGACTAGAATTATGTATATTTGCACCTACAAAATCAACATGGTCATGAGCAAAGAATAATTTCATCTTTATGAATTACATAGCATTGAATTCATCACGCTCACTTGTCTATCTAGAAAGCTACATTCTTGGGAGAATTACATTTCATTGCAAAGAATGCGAGAGATATAATTAATAATATTTACAATTGGTTCAACACATCTATTTATTGCTAATAGGAAAGTTTTGTATTTACATGTACTGTTAGAGGTGTTCAAGAAGAGTGAGTAGCATTGGATCAACTTGTTCAACCATGAAAGAATTTGAAATGGACAATTTATAATAAACTAATTTCCTTCAATTTCTATTGTATCTATGCAACATTATAAAGGAAAAAATAGAAAGAGATAAAATAGGAGATTTTGAATACATGCAATATTAGAAAAAAATTGTGTATAAAAATTCTACTAAAGAAGTTGAAAAGAGAGCTAAAGAAATAATGAAAAATACAATGGATAGAATAGAGTATTTTTTTTGTGGGTAGGTAGATTTGAGAATTTTTGTGTCCATATATATAAGTAGCAAGAAATGTATGATGGTAGAATCCAAAAGTAGTAGACCGACACTCATTGTCCTCCTTAACATATTGGCATCATGAACCCTCATGGGCTCTAGCCATACCCCCGAGCAAGAAAAGTAGGTATGGTCCATGGAAAATCTCAAGGACTCTTATCATATATCATACAATAACAAAAATAGAGGAATTCTAAGACAACTATTGGAAAAAAACTTAAGAATCACAAGTAATTTGAAATAGACAATTTACAATACACTAATTTGCTTGAATGTTTATTGTATCTACACAAAATTATAAAGGGAAAAATATAGATAATGAATAAAATAGGGTAGCATTATTTGTTGTAAAATTGGAACAAATAAAATAGAAGATTTTTAATGCATGGGATACTGGTAAACGATTGTGTATAAGTAATCTATTGAGGAAGTTGAAAAGAGAGTTGCCAAAACAATGAAAAATACAATGGATAGAGTAGAGTATGTTTTTGGTGGGAAAGTGGATGCAAGATTTTGTGTGTCCATGTATATAAGCAACAACAAATATATCATGATAGAATCCAAAAGAACTAAACCCACGCTCACTATCCTCCCTACCATATTGGCATCTTGAAGCCTCGTGGGCTCCAGCCAAACCCCCAATCAAGAAAGGTAGGCAAGGTCCATGGAAAATACAAAGGGCACTTATGATATATCACACAATAACAAAAATAGAAAAAATTTAAAACAACTATTGGGAAAACACTTATGAATGAAAAGTAAGAGATGGTTGGAAACCCACATTAAAAAAATTGATACAAGACAAACAATGTTAGTAGATTGTAATGGAAAACCAAGAGAAATGAGTAGCGTGATACATATTAAAACAAGAAAGCTATGTGACAATTAGGTTCACAATTGAAGATTCTAGCTACATTATTCGGTAGTAAATACTATAGACAAAAAATAGAATTATAAAAGATCTATTAGGAAAACAATTAACAAATCAATATATACAATCTAAATTTAAAAATAATTAATAATATTTACAATTCATTGATTGGATCTATTTATTGAAAATGGGAAATTTCTATACTTACACGTATTATTGTTGGTGTCAAACAAGTGTGAGCGACATTAGATCAAGTGGTAGGAGCATTAAATAATTTGAAATAGATAGTTTACAACACACTAATTTTCTTGAATTTTTATTATATCTATGTAGCATTATAAAGTAAATAATATAGATAGAGTAAAAAAGCTTACCACTGTCTGTTATAAATAGATAGAGATAAAATGGAACAAATCCACATTAAATAGAACTTAAAAATATGGAGAATAGAACATTTCATAAAACATATTGGTACAAGGAAAGAAGTGAAATTGGAAAAGAGCTATTACGAAAACACTTCGGAATCACAGTTGCCTTGTTAATTCAAAATTTGAGTTACATTATTCCCCACTAAATATTTTAGACAAAATAGGGAAATTATAAAACAACTATGGGGAACTGGAAAAAAGAATATCATGAAGACGAGTTTATTGTGGGGAAGCTGAAAAGGATGAGGAAGAAAGAATATAATTAAACATATTGATATAAGACACTTCCATCCCATGTAATTAGCAAGCTTGACCTGTTACATAAACAGACTTGGGAAATTTGTTCCAAGGACCTTCAAGCAGGTCAAGGAAAAAAAATATCATGAAATGTATTGATAAAAGATTCGAGTTATGTTCTTTGTTAATAAATATTGAATACAAATAGAGAAATTATATAAGAGGTGTTAGAATAACTATTATTTACTACAAGTCCATGTACATGCATATTTTGCATAAATGATTTTTCTACAGTATTTAATGCCAAGCAATGTACCTCAAATTTACAATAAATCTTGTGGGGCTATATGCATTTTCCATAGATTGTTGCATCATATAATTGTTGTCATAGGCTAAAGAAAATAGGTATTGTGATAAAGATCTAGGTTTAAGTAAAAAAAAAAATCGAGATGAAAAGATATGTTTATAAGTGTGGAGGGAAAAATAGTTTGGTGGCTTTGGAATCTATGAGTTGCATAGTTACATACATACATACATACATTCACACACACACACACAAACACACACACACACCCACATATATGTATAAAAATTTATACACATATGTATATATATATATATATATATATATATATATATAGTGTTGTTGTTTGATAGCAAATTATTCTAAAAATTGTCAAGTTTGGGTCTGGTTTTTCAATGGGGGACCATTCTAAAAATAAAAACTTTAGCTCCATTCTATATCGATTGAAGGGTTTGAAAGCTATTGTTCTCTTCTGTAAGTCATTTTACAAGGGTGTTTTGCATATGAAGTCATTTTACAAGGGTGTTTTGCATAAATGATTTGTTTATTGTTTATGTTAAAAATATTGTTGTCCAAAATCTGTAAGCTGTTCTGCATGGATGTTTGGCATTATGGTTTTGTATGGAAGGAGAAATAAATGTAATGCCCCCACCACACAACCCTAGGGGAAGTTGCACTTAACAACAAAACGCAATAATTTTTTTTTTTTTTTTAAGCAAAACAAAATGCATGAAGGTTCACTACACAATGCCAACAACCCCTAAGGTTACGAGACTGAAGCACATCATGATGTAGAGCAGATGGAGGAACAATCAACCAAGCTTTGAAAACCAAACACCAACTCAAAATCAAATAACTAGCACAACTTCCATAGGGTCAGCTCTATGGCTTTCCAATTCACAACTGAGCAACTGAAAGACCAATTCCTCAAAGAAAACTGTAAGAACACCCACTGATCATCCATATAGCATCCATATTCCATCAAAAAGACATTTCCAAGTTTACAAGTAAGATTCATTATCAAAACATAGAAAAAACATTAAGTCACCGTATCCAAGGGCTAGTAGAATTAGCCCACATTTACAAAGAAAGTACACTTTAAACTCCACCAAACCTTATGAAACCTTGGGGCAGCAATTAAAATGCCCAAAAACTACTAAATCCACCACTAGTTTCCAGAAATCACTCTTCCAACATAGCAAAACCAAAAACCCTTGATTCTAGGCCTTCAAAAGGAGGGTTTATTGTAAATCATCCTCCAGACCTTTCCCACTTCGCCACCTATTTTTTTGGGTCATTCCACCAGTTACAATTTCTACAGTAGGTGGAATGCCCTAAAAACTCATTTTATTACTCTCAAAACACCAACTTGCACCAAAACAGAGCAGTTTCAGGAAAACAGAGATAACTCACTCCAAAATTAATAGTTTTCAATCAAACCTGAAGCATTTGAAAGTAGACTCAGTGCCCTAAAATACCATGTCAGTCTTCAACCAAGATCTGGAGTTGTACGGACTGTACCAGCCAAGCAAAGTTCAGGAAAATAGGAAAAACATGGGATTTCAGACCACCCGGTAGTAAAATGAGGATATCTCACTCGATTCTCAATGAAATAACACCATTCCAATGCCAAAAGAAATATTATTCAATTATCTATCCATCCATTATAGGCTTGGAGTGTGGAACAATGTGTACAGGTCGTACAATGCACGTGATCAGCAATTTCTTAATGGAAAACACAAAAAATAGCAAATTTCTTATTAGAAACTCATTCCAAACTTCTTCAACAGCCTCCCCTTTGAGATATTACAACAATATATCATGCTACCACCTGAAAAATACCTCTTGGGGTGCCTATAACTGACCACAAACTAACTTAACCCTTACATATGCTTAATTTTGCATTGTTTGACAATTTGTTAACAACAAACACAAAATAATGCAACCTTTTGCATTTTTGGAACAACTAACCTTAAAAACCCCCCAATTACATGAATAATAGTCTCAAAGACCTTATTTAACATTAATTTACTCAAATACCCCTACATTCCTGATGCCTTCCTTCAAAGGATGAATTGTTGAAATTGTGTGTACTGGGTGCTCCTGCACCATGCACCCTGGCTTGAAAATTCTTCCAAGTCTCTTGGAAGCCTTCACCTGCAACAAAGTTGGATCTCCATCCTCTGATACTCCTTGTAGATGCTTCATCTTGACCTTTGGCTTTGTCTTGTCCATGTGTAGCATTCCCTTGCTTGAATTGATTCCTTGGTTTTGCACTATCAATCTCAGACCTGCACTTACATACCTTAACCAACTGCTCCCAACATTCTCAACATGTTCACACAACACCACACTATGTGCTTCACCTTTCATCTTGACTCTTGGCTTAACCTCCATCATCAAAATCATCAAAACAAAGAAATAGCAAACAATCCTCTTCATTCTCTGCCTCTCCATTTTCCTCCTCACAACTTTTCTCAGCTTTCCCATGCTCAAAATAACCTGCACAGTAGCATACACAACCCCTATCCAATCCATATTCTCTGTTTTCTGCTCCATCCCAATTGGAGACTTCCCAAATTCTTTTCCTCTAGCCTTCACTAGGCCATTCACCATCAACTCTTCCTTTCTTGGAAATTCACTTATCCATTTTACTTGATCTTCTTCATCAGTCAAAGTGACTGCACCTTTCTCATTAACTTCACACTCTCCTACAAACTCACTCACTGCCCCTTCTTTTACTTTATCTTCTTCTTCTTCCAATAAGTCTTCATGAGCATCCTCAAAGACATCTTCCTCTTCCTTCATCTTCTCTGCACCTTTAAGTTCCTTGACTTTAGGCTTTGCATCAGTACCATTATCTTATTGACCTCTGTATCCTCTGTCACACAGTCCACTGTATTCACAATCTCTGTCTTCTTATCACTTACATCTGCTGTTAAGGGACACTCCACTGCCCCAATCATGATCTTGTTATAATCTTCAAGCCTTTCATGGCTTTCTCCAACCTTCCCACCTGTCTTGTCTGCATCTCTTCTTTCTCCTTTAACATTCTCAGCCTTCAAAACTTCCCTGTCATCAGATGTTCTGCCCTGCTGCAACTCATCTTCTTTGTTATCAGACTTTTGTGGCTCCCCATTACCCTGTCCACTCAGTAGACATTGCTTCTCACCTTTATAGACCTCACTAGGCCTTCCTTGGCTCTCCATTGATAACTCTCCTACATTCTTATTCTCTTCTCTTTGAGGGATCTCTGCCCCAAGTGCCTTCTGCTCACAATACTCTGTCTCAGCTTCTTGTACCACTGTACTTTTCATAGGTGTCTGCCCTAGAACACCATTAACCTTCAATGAACAAACTTCTTTATGTCCTTTATCTTCAACACAACCTTCAAGCTTACCTTGCTCTTTTAAGGTCATTTCATGTTTGACCTTCACTTCCCTTGTCTCTCTTATGTCTTCAATCTGCACTGTCCTTCCCAATGCTTCTTCATGGTGTTTTCCTTTCTCCATTGCAACTATGCTATGCCCTATTGTCTCTTCCAGGTTCCCTTGTTCCTTTTGCTCCAGCATCTCTCTTTTTCCACACATCCCTATCCTTCTTTGTGTCCCTTCTTCCTGCAAACAACTCAAAATATACCTTTGCCCATCCTTTTCAATTTCATACACATTAAGCCTCCCATCATGCATAGCAAATCTATCATATTGCCAAACCCTTCCTAGTATCATATGACAATCCCTTATAGGCATAATATCACATAATAGAACATCTTTATAAGGACCAATTTCAAAATCTACAAATGCTTGCTCTCTAACCACAACATGCTGACTATCATTTACCCAATATGCCTTGTAAGGTGATTCATGTTTTAACTTTGTCAAATGCAATTTTTCAACCATTTCTTCTGAAACAACATTACTCAAGGAACCTGAATCAATCATTACTTTACAAATCTTACCTCTGCATTTGCATCTGGTCTGGAAGGTAGCATGCCTCATTTGTCCTTCTTTCTCATCCAACCTTCTGAAGTCCATAGTGTCTTGTATCTTCCAATGCTTCTCCTGCAATCTTCACGAGATATACTTCCTCGCTCTGATACCACTCTGATGCAGAGCAGGATGGAGGAACAATCAACCAAGCTTTGAAAACCAAACACCAACTCAAAATCAAATAACTAGCACAACTTCCATAGGGTCAGCTCTATGGCTTTCCAATTCACAATGAGCAACTGAAAGACCAATTCCTCAAAGAAAACTATAAGAACACCCACTGATCATCCATATAGCATCCATATTCCATCAAAAAGACATTTCCAAGTTTACAAGTAAGATTCATTTGTCAAAACATAGAAAAACATTAAGTCACCGTATCCAAGGGCTAGTAGAATTAGCCCACTTTTACAAAGAAGGTACACTTTAAACTCCACCAAACCTTATGAAACCTTGGGGCAGCAATTAAAATGCCCAAAAACTACTAAATCCACCACTAGTTTCCAGAAATCACTCTTCCAACATAGCAAAACCAAAAACCCTTGATTCTAGGCCTTCAAAAGGAGGGTTTATTGTAAATCATACCTCCAGACCTTTCCAGACCCTACCACTTGTTCAAACACTCATAATTATGCCTGCAAAAGCTTTAAAATTCATCACATAGGTTATTTCTTCTAGAAAACTCATAAACCATCATTTAGTTCCTCACTTTCACAAGGAAAATCACCCAAATTCAACCTAGGGCAACACCCAAAACCCACAAACACACTTCCTCCAACCTCCACAGAATTTGGAAACCTATGTTACAACAAATTGGGTCATTCCACTGAGTTACAATTGCTACAGTAGGTGGAATGCCCTAAAAACTCATTTTATTACTCTCAAAACACCAACTTGCACCAAAACAGAGCAGTTTCAGGAAAACAGAGATAACTCACTCCAAAATTAATAGTTTTCAATCAAACCTGAAGCATTTGAAAGTAGACTCAGTGCCCTAAAATACCATGTCAGTCTTCAACCAAGATCTGGAGTTGTACGGACTGTACCAGCCAAGCAAAGTTCAGGAAAATAGGAAAAACATGGGATTTCAGACCACCCGGTAGTAAAATGAGGATATCTCACTCGATTCTCAATGAAATAACACCATTCCAATGCCAAAAGAAATATTATTCAATTATCTATCCATCCATTATAGGCTTGGAGTGTGGAACAATGTGTACAGGTCGTACAATGCACGTGATCAGCAATTTCTTATTAGAAACTCATTCCCAACTTCTTCAACAGCCTCCCCTTCGAGATATTACAACAATATATCATGCTACCACCTGAAAACTACCTCTTGGGGTGCCTATAACTGACCACAAACTAACTTAACCCTTACATATGCTTAATTTTGCATTGTTTGACAATTTGTTAACAACAAACACAAAATAATGCAACCTTTTGCATTTTTGGAACAACTAACCTTAAAAACCCCCCAATTACATGAATAATAGTCTCAAAGACCTTATTTAACATTAATTTACTCAAATACCCCTAAATTTCTAATGCCTTCCTTCAAAGGATGAATTGTTGAAATTGTGTGTACTGGGTGCTCCTGCACACATCAACTCAAATATGAAACATGAATTAAAACCATTACATTTAATTATTTACCATTTAATGCACATACATTCCATCCATGATAAAATTAAATCAAATACATAAGCATTCCACATGATCCCAATAATATACTTTACAATTATGGTTACAACACTCATTCCCCGAATGAGGTAATTCCAAAATAATAAGGATTACAATTTACAACTTCCACTTGGATACAAAGAGGGGTATTAAATTGCACTTATAACTAAATGAATAAAACATGAAGAATTGGATCCCATGAGCTCTCCAACTGGAAAATGCATCCATACGAACAAAAGCCGACCCAATGGATTAAGATGCATGTTCCACCCAACCATGTGATACCTAAAGGCTCACCCCCCATGCTAGGAGATAGTAACAAGGTTTCCTAGGCAAGACCATCTACCTCAAGACATAGGCTACACAAAACTGAGGTGAAATAATAAATACAAGTACCACATCACACATCACAAAGGTTACATTACTTCCAGAGTTAAATAATTATTTACATCACTGATACAATCATATTGCTGACTTAGGAGAAGTGTCATCACAATGTCACATGGGATATCCTAGCAAGTCTTCCTAGGTCTCGGCACCCATCTTGGGATATCCTGGTAACCTCTAACGACTTCCGGCCCCTCATATAAACCAATGTAGAATCAGTTGTCTCTCGTAGAGACAAGACAATGATCTTGCCATTCCAGGCCTTCTCATCTCATCCCAAGTCTATACTAGCCCTTATGACCATGAGCGAGGCAAGATTAATCTTGTTAAGTGTTTGATGCAACGTAAGCCTCTAAAATTTTATTATGTTATCACTGAATTAACTAACTTGCAACAAATTTCCCTGACACCACTTTGTGTGTCGGCCCTCATTGCAAGCCACTACTCTAAGACAACACGTGGAGTAAATCCACACTCAAGGGTACACAAGTATGACCTAAGGAGAATGACTCCTATCCAACACATCAAGTCCACACATCCTGTTCACAATAACCGGGTTAAACAAACTGGATACGGTTAGACGCACTACCCAAGGAATCCAAAGGTTGAATTTAAAAATGACAACCCAAACCAATAATCGAATCCCTATCTGGAAGACTTTACAACATTTACTCTATTTTCATGAACCTCGAGAAAGAACAAATCAACACTAAAAACACTTCGAGCAATTAAATAAGCTAACGTTAGGATTTCCTAAATCCAGTCAATCTTAGTATCAATTACTTACATTTATCCAATAAAATATACTCAATTCATTTAACGACATTGAAGTATTTAAACACCAATCATTTACTCTAAGTTTTGCAATTATATTCCATAATCAAAATCACTTGATAAATAAAATATTTAGATAAAAATAATTTAATCTTCATTTTGACCTCGAATAAATTAAGCAACTAAATTTTATCTATACATGAGTACAATTAAAATGAAATATATATATACATAAAAGTATATACTTGGTATATATATTTAAATTTCTAAACTCATTGAGATAAAACAGTTTAATTCAACTAAATAATTTATTTAAAAATATATCAAATATACCTATACACATTATATATATGCATATACACACTAAAAGTATATGATATATATACATAAGTATATATATACAGGTAATATATATATAAATGAATTATAATAATAAAATAAATATTATTTAAATATTAAAATAATATTATATATATATATATATTATTATATTATTATATAATATAAATAATATTAAAAATAATATTAAAAAAAAAAAATTAAATTTTAATAACAAAGTAACCCATAATTACGCCGAAATCTCTAATATTGAAAGACTGTGCTACCATATCAACCTCCCCTATTAATGGGGTAAGAAGCAGCGCCACCAAGAGGTAGCGACACCGGCTTCATTAATAATGCCTCCCACTGGGTGCTACTTGGGAGCACCTCCTCGAGAGGCCATGGGGTGCGGGCTACGCACCTCCCTCCATGTCTACAATATATATTTTTTTTATAAAAAATAATTTTAAACAAAAAAACTAGTCAATAAAAAAAAATGCCAAACAGTAGCAACCTCAGATTTTTTTTAAAAACAATGCACTTTTTTTTTCCCAGAAAACAAAAATGAAAAAGAACATATTATATATATTTGTAAATATATCTGTGTGTGCATATGCACAGGTATATTTACAAATATATATACCCAGATTTTAATTCCCAATTTAAATTGTGCAAATGATCAACATAGTTTGCAATAATAGAAATAAATTGCCAAAACAACAAAGGGTTTAAAATTTTTAGTTAAAATGAAGATTTTCTTTTGGGTTTTCTTCCTACTTACTCCATTGAGATTGTTGTTTTAGTTTTTCTCTCCTAATCTAACAGTTATTTGCAAGGTTTAAATTCATTTCTCATGGTTTTCTTTGCATCTAAAAATAGCATTCAAAGAGTTTTCAAACAACAAACAAGAATTTGAAGATTATTTCAAAAGGAAAACAAGAAATGAAGATGAACCTGGTGTTTTCTCCCCAATCTTTGAAGACTTCAACAATGGTGGTTCCAATCTCTCCTTCAACTCCAAATTCAGCCACAACCAAACTCTCCACCAAAATCAAAATTGAAAAACAAATGAATTTTCATTTCTTTACATAGAACTTTCCCCAAATTTGGTCAAACCCCTAAAATATCCCACCCACTAAATTTATTGGGCTTTTGGAGGATATTTCCTTTTTTAAAACTTTTTAAAACAATTTACTTTCAAAATCCTATTTCATGCATTCCAAAATTTCATAATTTCATTTAAAACTAAAAATCTCAAAGTTGCAAGAATATGTTTTATTCAAAATTTCAAAAAGTGAAATATAATCCTCATTTCTATTTTTATTCTAAATTTAACTTAAATATATAACATGATTCTCATTTCCATTTAAATTTGAATCCTAATCTACAATACTGGAAAAATACTATTTCATTTAATTTAGGACCATTTGCCTAGTTAACCAATAAGCTAAAATTTATTTTATTAATTAAACCAAAATAATCAATGAAATAAAATAATATTGAACATTGAAACTAGATTTGTTAAATCATCACTTTAACCATACCCACTATTTAATAGCCTTTAAAATACGAATTGAAATAGCTAACTAGAGAGGAATGAACCAATCAAAACCACTAACCTCGACGACAAACTATGGATAGGGTGACGACTTGACACGAAAACCTAGCTACTATCTTCTAATCGATAACCGCTGGTCAATGGATACACTCAAACCTGTGAAGTCAGGTGGAGTCGATGTCCTATACCTATTAACCTGCAACCAAAGAGCATATTGAACATGCATATATATATATAATAAGACACACCGTGAAGCAGAAATCTTAGAATCGTACGGAACTCACAAGCAAGTGATACAATCCCATCCCCTTCACCAATACAGGCTCTAAAACTGACGAGTCTAACAACCACAATATAATTAAAGCATAATTTTTTTTAAATTAAATCATTGCTATGCAAATACAAAACATGCCATAATGATAACATCTAAATAAAATCCCATCACATCAAAATATAATATTTACATCGCTTAATAGATAGTGGTCAAAAGTAACCAAGTGTCAAAATCAGAGTGCTAACAGAAGTGAAGCATAAATAAAAAACAACGATCGATCAACCAACAAAATGAAGGGGTGCTACAATAAAAGTTAAATCTTTTGTCTTTAGTCCAAAAAATATGGTTAGGGTCAGTAGGGGAAAGTATACTTTGAAATGTGGAAAAAAATATATTCATTAGGTTGCATTGTCAAAAGAGTCATTGTGGTGTTGATTTCATACCAGACTATTATAAAAATTATGCCTTGATCTCTGTTTCAAGTTCCTTGTTCTTCATTATACTCTTTTCCCCACTTCCCCATAGCAGACTCTTCATTATTTTAGATTGCTTAAGAATCATAGGTAAATGACAAATCATCAAAAGCCCATAGTAAGCATATTCATACAAGAGAAGCAATGTATGTAAGATTTGAGTTGTCAATTGAAAATTTGAACTACATTCTTTGGCAGTAAACCCACACTAAACACAACTTGTGAAGGGAATGGGTGCCAATAATTTGTGCAAAATGGGTATAACACCATAGAGTTAATTGGGAATTTGAGCTACATCACTTCATAGTAAATATTATAGAAAAATAGAGAATTACCTGGGTTTTTTTATGATAATGTGGAGCTTACCTCTCAAACAAAGTATGTTGTTAAATGTGGTTGATTGATTGATAAGAGTTGCAAAAAAATTATCAATTTAGAATTGACAACCAAACTATTACATAGATTGGCTATTTTGTATCAATATGTTCCATGATATTCTTTTTGCCTCATCTATTCGAGGGGCCTTGCAATAAATTATTCTATTGTTCTTGTTAGAACAAATGTTATCAATGTTTAAAATTTTGAAATTTTTTCTGTGGTTATTTTTTTTGGATGGAACATGTTATATGCCTTGTATCAATATGTTTCATCATACTCTTGTTTTCTCATCTGTTTCAAGTTGACAATAATAAACTGTTCTTGATGATATATTTTTTTCAGTTGCTCATAAAAAAATGTCCATTATCATAGTTTCCCTGTTCCATGCTCCATATTGTAAGGTTGATTTATGATCATCTGTTATGTTGTTGTGGTTCCTAAGTATTTTTATAATATTTCTTTTCAAATTTACTTATTTGTCTATAACATTTAGTGCCAAATACTGTAGCTTGAATTTAGAATTGACAAGCCAACTCTCAGATATATTGTTCATCTTATATCAATAAGGAAAATAGACAAGAGTCATAGGTAAATGATAGATGATACAAAAACATAGTCCAAAGAAATTGAAACTAGGCCAAAGGTTTCCATTCATCTGGAATTTACATGTGATTGTTAAATGTTATTCCAATATGTCTTACAGCTGTTACCTAGGATGCTTTCCTCATAAGAATATTTTTCATGAATGCGGGTTTTGATCATCTGTCATGTATCTCTAACTTGTAAAGTTTTTTCCTGATAGTTCTTTTACAATTTCTCTATATCGTGAAACATATTGATAGAAAACAAGCAATCTATGTAATAGCTGGGTTGTCAATTTAAAATTCAAGCTACATTATTTGGCATTAGATATAATAGACAAATAGGGAAACTATAATTTTTCTTTTTGTGGATTTAATATATATTTATTTTTTGCTTGCCATCATAGCAGTGTTGGCTTGATAGTAGGCTATTGTAAAAATCATTTTCTTCTCCTTTTTTTATAGTAGATTGGATGGTTTTAAAACTTTTGTGCTCCACAATGTGGTGGAATTGGTGTCCCTAGCACACCGAAGCTGAAATGTAAGCGCTTCTTCATGGGAGTGTTAGTGCATTTTGTTGTTGTTGTTAGATGGAGGTGGGGCTTGTAAGTGCAAGAGGATGAAGTAAATGCAATAGTGAGTGTTGCATTGTGGGAAAGTATACTTTGATTAAGTTGTATTGTCAAAACAACCATTGTGGTGTTGGTTATATATATATACATTACTCCTATATGCATTTTGTATAGCAGAAGCTTTGTATAAGAAACTCTCCATATCTATGGTTTGCATCTTGTACTCTGCATATTTTAAACATCCATATAAAATTTGTTATAGATGATCTGCCATTTAAGAGACTCTAAAATAGCTATTACAAAAACACTTTAGAATCATAGGTAAATGACAGATGGTCAGAAAACCCACTTCAAATAGAAGTTTAAGAGAGGTAGGAAAACATACACATGCCAAAGAAATTGGGAAAATGTGAATAGTTCTTGTTCATATCCCATTTATAGATTTGAGTTTGTAGTATATTCCTCCTTACTAGAAATTCAATCACTGTCTAGGTAGGGTGCAATATAGAATTCTGTCTAATAGTTGGGTTGTCAATTCAAAATAGAAGCTACATTATTTGCAACTAAATATTGTAGAAAAAAGAGGGAAAATATAAAAAACTATTTGGGAAAATGCTTAAAAATCACAGGAAGTGTCAGAGATGTCCCGAGGAATGGAAAAATGATGGGTATGTGTAGGATCATCATGGAAAAAACAAGCCCTTAAGTGGCAAAAAAATCAGAAAAATCAGAGTTAGGCAACTTGACGTAAAAATTTGAATAATTTTTCTATATTATTTCAAAAATATGTAAGAATAGAATCTATAGAAAATTGAATGTAGATTCTAAACTACTAGGTTTATTTTTTTTTTAAAATCTATTTGGTGAAAATTTTAAATTTCAATGCGGTGATACTTAAATTTCAAGGAAAAAATAAGAAGTAGGTGTCTGTCTGACCACCCTAACCACAATACAATGATAATATTTTTTTATAAGATTTTAGATATAAGTAGAGAGCTCATGCCCCGATGTGATGCATATTTTTTTGTAATTTTTTTCCAAGTAAATAATTAATTATGATTTTTTTATTACAATTTTTTAAAAAATATAAAAACTCATATGTCTGACCACCTTAACTTGGTCAACTTCATGAAATTCAATTTTTATTTTCTAAATCCTATAGTATGTGAAGCATAGAATGTGACGCATGTTTTGGATTCAAAAAATGTGATACTCTTTGAAAGCTATAAATTTTTTTGAATCAACCTATGAATCAAGACTTTAGTCATAATTTGAATAGAAAATGAATAATAATTACTTATTAAATTCAAAGTAAATCATAATTTATATCGATGGAAAGCTGAGAATCTCCTTTAAAAACCCTTTTCATTTCATTAATATTGGGTAAAAAAATAGTCATTAGCCACATACCCATCATATTGCCAGTTTTTGGCCCATCATGATCCTGCACATACCCTGACCGGTGTCTTTTCTTTTCTATGACATTGCAGAGCTTTGTAATTACATGGGATATAATGGTGGAGTTAGTGTCCTCATTACATGGAGGCTGAAAGGTCGGTGTTTTCCCATGTGGGGATCAATGCATTCTTTCATTGTTGTACAATGGGGTGGGGAAAATTAAATATAGATGGACAAAGTAAATGGAATATTGAATGTCATAGTGTTGGAAACTATTCTTTGATTAAGTTGCATTGTCGAAAGAGCCATTATGGTGCTAGTTACATATATATACATGTGTACATACATATACACACACACACACACACACATATATATGTAATATAAATATATATACATGTGTATATATATCTATACATCGATAAATGCACATGTCTATGTTATACTAATAGATATGCAACAATTTTCCTATTTCTCTATAATGTTGAATGCTAGATAATGCACTATATATATGTATATATATGTGTATATGTATATATATACATATATATATATATATACATATACATATATATACATATACATATATATGTGCATATATACATACATATATTCTTTATTGGAGCTGCATTATTTGGGACTAAATATTATAGACAAATAGGTAAATTGTAAGAGAACTATCAAGAAAACACTATAGAACCACTGGAAAATGGTTGATGATCGAAACCCAACATTAAATAGAACTTTTAAACAAGAGGAAAGAATACCATAAGACACTCATACAACAGAAGCAGTCTATGTAATAGCTAACTTATCAATTCTAAATTGAAGCCACATTATATGGCACTAAATATTATAAACAAATATAGATATCTTTTCAACTTTCCAAATCAATTATTTAAACCTGGTTCTTTATTAGTATACCTATTTTCTCTAGGGCATGACAAAAATTATATATGAATGTGAAAATATATATATACAAACACATGAATAAATTACATTCATATAATTTGTGAGACAAAAGTCATAGATAAGATGTAGCCATACCTTGTGGATGCAACTGAATGTAGTATGAACAGAACAAAAGAATATTGACTCTCCACCGTGTAATATTAGCTCAACTAGGCTCATGGGCTATCACCAAACCCCCGAGCAAGAAGCTATAACCTGAAAATTTTCTTTAGTTGAAAGCAGTGTTATACATTTTTAAAAATATATATAGTTGTATTATTTATGACAAAAAAATTGGCATTTAGTCATGAAACAGGAGATGGCATATTAAAATAAAAAGAATCAAATTGTGTTCATATTTAAAAAACAAAAGTATTAGATAAGATGTAGCCATACCTTTTGCGTGTAGTTAGATGTAGTATGAACAAAAGAAAAGAAGTGTTAGAATTGGCTATGGCTGCAAAGATCTATGGACCAAATGGAAAGGATAAGAAGAGAGAGAATAAAATATGACAAGAATATATTGTATTCAATTTCAATGATATGAGATGATGTTGATTACAATGAGAGAGACCCCTTGGTTATATAGCCAAGGTGAGAACATAGAAGGGCATAAGATTATGACAAGTGTCGTAATCTTATGACATGAGACAACTATGAAAAGCTATCACTCCACATAAGGTGGAAAAGTGATAATGTGATAATCACCACAAATGGTGGATCACCCACAAAAGGTGGAGATGTAATCACATGATGTGTCCACAAAAGGTGGATGTGATAAAGTAATAAGTTGATAAGTCCATGAAAAGTGGAAAATCTCCAACAACCTCTTATGTGGCCCCTAAGTAAACTTAACTAAGGTGTAAGCATGACCTAGGACAAGGTACAATACTTTTAATTGCACCAACACCCCCCCTTATGTGCAACTTAGGGAGTGAAAAATTATTATGCAAATGACACAAAGATGCAATGATGGGTCCTGACTACTAGGCCATGTTAGGTACCCATGTACAAGCTATGCAATCAATGCAATGACAAAGAAATATCTCACAAATGGAGAAAAGGAGAAAACCCAATGGGAAAAAACTCCTCCCCAAAAGAGAGATGAAATACAACATAGAAATAATCTCAATGAAGCATGAGAAGGTAAAAAACCCATGTGAGGAAAAAGACCCCCCCCATAAGAGAGAAGTAGAAGAGAGACAAGGTAGCCCCCTCTCAATGTTGAGTCTCCTGCAATGATGGTAGAATTTTAACATTGAATGTTGAAGATGATCTAATCTCGTTGAACAACATTCCTCCCCTTAGGAAGAAACAAAACCATGGATGTATGCAGGATGCCAAGAATATGGATGATGTATGTTATCTTTGAAGCATGCTCAAGTGTCTCCATGTCAATGTTGAAAGCTGACACACTCCAAACAGGCATTCTAGGCCACACTACTGAAGAGGACAATCCAACATCTAGTAGAGATGAATGCAGAGCACAATCCAAAGACAAAGATATCCCCTTTGAAGATAAAGAAGCCTCCTCCAAATGTTGTCCAAAAGTATCCACACTCATGCCAATCTGTGAAGAATGATCATGTAGAGAATGAACAAGAGGGTCAAAGTGTTCCCTCACAATAACTGAAGAAGGTGCATCTTCATCAAAGAAAAGATGAATGCTATCGATGATGTCCTCCAAATCTTCAAGATGAGACTCCACAAACAAGTCTTAAATACCTGTTAGGAAGTCATCCAAAGTAGCCATATTTGGAAGACTATGTATTCCTGCTGCATTGAATCACAAGGAGCCAAAATTGTAGCAATACAAGCATCATCAAGTACAACAGTAGATGGAGGAGATGAAATGCATGGCTCAAGTACTAGATCTAATGTGAGAACTCCCAAGTTTAAAAAGCCAAATGTCTCCTTTGAATCATGGTGTATGTGATCAACAGTTGAAGGAACAATGTCACCATCAGAAGTAAACTATGCAAAGGTGTACAACCGAGATGAATGATCAACCACCCCAGAAGCAATGATCTCTCGAGTCTCCAAGTCTCAAATGATGATAGAATCAAGAGTGAACTCCACATACCTCCCATCTCTACCATGTGTAAGCTGATATATGGAAAGAAGATTATTTTTCAAATGAGGAACACACAAGACATCCTAAAAAGTGTTGTCCCCAATGCTAATAGATCCCTTCCCTGTTACACTCATGTATGTATTGTTTCCCATCAATATAGGAGACATAGTACAAGGCTTAAATGAAGAGAAGATAGTCTATGAAGATGCCATATGATGAGATGCTCCTGAATCTAGAAGCCATCTCCCTGATCCTGGACTTGAAAGAGCACAAAGAGCTTGACCTTTATATCCTAATGTTGATGCTTGACCTTTGTCCTCTTTAGACTATTTTCAAGTAGAAGGAGAAGAAAATTCAGACATTCTAGAACCTGGCAAATCAATGTGATTATTTTTTAGAAGATTTTTCAACTCATCAATATCCTTCTTATAACAATAATGTTCTTCATGTCCATCCTTCTTGCAATATGCACAAAAAGGTCTCTCCTTCTTAGATGTTTCTCCTTTTGATGATGAGGATTTCGATTCTTTATGTGGCTTGTTCTTTTTCTTCTTTTTCTTCTTATCAAGATTCCCTGATTCTTTCTGTACCTTAGACTCATTAGCCACTAATGCTTGTGGCTTGGAAGACTTGATTAGACCCATGTTCATTAACTTAGCTTCCTCTTGGATTAGGAGGTTTACAAAGTCATCAAACTTAGGATCAACATCTGATGCTCCCATAGAAAGTTGATGGGTATGAAAGCCAAAAATAAATAGTGAATACTCAAGACCAAGTTTGGATAACACATTCAAAATCAATTGTATATCCTCTTTTTCAATATTGCATTCTTTCAACTGTGTTCTTAGTTGCTCTATTTTGGAGATGTAGTCTTGGATGTGGTCAAAAATTTTAGATTCAAGATTCATCAAATCATTATCAATCTGATAGCCTCTAATATTATTTGTTTTACCATACAATTTTTCAAAAGTCTCCCATGCTTCTTTAGGTGCATTACATGATTCAATATGAAATTGCAAATCAAAAGAGAACTAATGAACATATGCATGCAAGTGTTTTCTCATGATCAATCTCCCACCTTGCCAATTCTTTAGCATCAATAGGGTTTTGAATTGTGTCCTTTAGATGCCCTATTAGACCTTTCATCATGAGATATTTCCATACTGATTTTCTCCATGTAGCATAATTATGTGGATTTAGGGGTTCAATTTGAGATTTCCCCATTACAAGAACACAAATCAAGAAAAAGAATGCAAGTAACACTGCAAGATTACCCCCCCAAATCACTCAATAAAAAAAAACCCCCAAACAATATCTGATTTGGAACTTTATATTTAGTGCGTTTACAGTTGCCACTTGCCAAAAACAACAAAGTAGTATTTGATCTTGGTACATGCAAATTCCAAAATAGGCCACAAAATCAAGTACAATTTTTGGTACAAAATAAGATCAATATGATCATACCATTGAGAATTACATGAAAAATAATGCACTTTCAAAAAAAATTGCACCCAAAAATGTTACCGTAGGAGCAAGATATGAGCTTCTGAAGTTCCCAAAATGAGGACTAAGCAACAACACCTATAAAAATCTGCAATTTCAGGGGAACAATAGTCACCAAAACCAAAAAATGATTGCACCACTATGTAGAGCATGAAAATTATCCCAAATAAAAAAAAAATTGCTCGAAAAAATGAGTCAAAATGACCGAGTTATAAGCCTTCAAAGTTCATCTCTGAAAATCAAAATGCAAACGGTGAGGGGGGGAAATTTTTCAAAACTGTGCTAATGTATTGATGAGATCAGCAATCTGTGAGCTTAAATTTTATGGCCTATGGCCTGTCAAAAGAAAACACAACCCTCTGCTAGAATATTTTCCAAAACAAAATATTCTTTTTGGGCTACCAGAATATTCTTCAAATTTTCCAAATATGTCCTGCCAAAATCTTGTAGACACCCTAGAATATTCTTCTCGCCACCAGGATTGATGTTTCCGAGTGTTATTTTCAGTGCTAGATTTTTTATTTATTTCCTACTGGCTTGGAATTTACCACCAGTGAAATTAGGGTATCTTCACTAGAATCTTGAGGATGGTCAGATTGAAATAGATGTCGCTTGAAGAAGTCCGCTGGTGATTTTGAGTGTTGGCCAGTGGATATTTGAGTTTACTAGCCCCTCATGGAAACTTCGACTACCTGTGTCAGAGATGGGCACGTCGTAGCTAGTCAGGATGTGTCGCGTGGCAGTTGGCGTACAACATAGTACGTTGCAGACTGTGCAACACTACACAATAGTACGCAGACTAAAAAAGTCTTTTTTTATTTGATTTTTACATAAGACTTTTACAATTTAAATATTTACTTAATCAGCCCAAAATGAATTTTATAAAAAAAAATTCAAAAATTTGCAACTGAATTTTTATTTATTTATTTGAAAAAATCATACTGCAGAATTTATGATGACCTAGGGGGTCGTACGACTCTTCGAGCAATTTTTTTGGTCTCACCAGATGACTTGCTCCAAAATGGATGAATTGACAGTCAATATTAGGGTTTTTGGTCCTTTTGGACACAATGGCAGGGTTGGATTTGACCCAAAATGCTCCAAAATTGCAACCACCTTCTAGATTTGGAAACTAGACTTCAACTTCAAACCCTTGTAGATTTGGCCTCGTATGTCTGATTTGGATGAAACAAAAGGAAAAATCGACTATCTCGAACCTTCCAGATGCAATGTTGAGCTTAGATTTTCACTAGCAAGCTCTAATATGAACCTGCAACAAAGAGCCAAAAATGAAACACCCCCAAATCTAGTATCTCTCTTTAGAAAAAGACTCTCCAATGGCACCCAACCTGCTCTAATACCATGTTAGAATTGGCTATGGCTGCCAAGATCTATGGACCAAATGGAAAGCACAAGAAGAGAGAGAATAGAATATGACAATAATAGATTGTATTCAATGTCAATGATATGAGATGATGTTGATTACAATGAGAGAGACTCCTTGGTTATATAGCCAAGGTGAGAACATAGAAGGGCATAAGATTACGACAAGTGTTGTAATATTATGACATGAGACAACTATGAAAAGCTATCATTCCACCTAAGGTGGAAAAGTGATAATGTGATAATCACCACAAATGGTGGATCACCCACAAAAGGTGGAGATGTAATCACATGATGTGTCCACAAAAGGTGGATGTGATAAAGTAATAAGATGATAAGTCCACCAAAACTGGAAAATATTCAAAAACCTCCTATGTGGTCCCTAAGTAAACTTAACTAAGATGTAGTCATGACCTAGGACAAGGTACAACACTTTTAATTACACCAACAAGAAGGCATGTTGTTCGCCCTGCCATATTGGGCACTTGATGCAGGCTCATAGCCTATCACCATAGCCCAAAAGAAGAACGTAGACTTCCCACCACTATGATCAATGGTGAAGCCAATGTTTAGGCACCTAAGTTTGTTTTTTTTTTATATTTGATTGTGTTTGAGTTTTTTCATCCATAAAGAGAAACACAATCAAATATCCAAAAATAAAAAATCTTCGGCATTGTAAATTGTGGAAGCCTCATAGCATTAACCTATGATTTTTTTTTAGTTGAAATCAATGCTATAAGTTTTTAAAAATATATATTATAGTTGTACCATTTATGACAAAAAATTTGACATGTAGTCATGAAATCAAAGATAGAATAAAGGACATATAGCCTTACCTATATATGAATAGAACACAATACAATATATTGTGGATATGTAGGAGCCAGTGTATGTTGTAGATAGGGAAAACCACAAAACCCGTTTCCATTCTCCTCCCTACCATATTGACATCATGAAGCCTCATGGGCTCTAGTCAAACCCCCAGGCAAGAAAAGTATGCAAGGCCCATTCAAAAATTCAATGGAGCCATATCATATATCACAGAATGGTGGAACAAGGGAAATTGTGTTTCCATATATGATGTCTTCTATTGCACTATTTTTTCTCATGTAACAACTCTTAAAAGATGGATTTCTTGATAAAGAGATGCCTAAAATAGACGTATATGCAACATGTAATCAACATGATGACCATGTGGGAAATCCGATGTATGCACACCAAAGTACTCCTGGGCTGCAGAACATGTAGTCGGAAATGTTATAAAATCCTTGGTAAACAACATAACTTATGATTTCTTGGAAAATTCCCTCAATTCTAAAGTCATCACAAATGCCACAAGTTTTCTAGCATATCTCTGCACCCTCTATAGGCCAAAATAGTTTCCTTTTTTTTTCATTGCCACAATTTTAAGTGAAATATTTACTTGGAAAATATGTTTCCAATGAACTACATATCCCATGATTACAATTATGAAAATGGAAAATGAAACACTGATGTAGAATTTTAAACTTATCATTCAAATGCAACACTTTTTTTTGGGAATGTTTCTACACTATGTGCATACATAGTTTAATACACTGTGATGTCCGAAACATGTTAATGAATTATAAATTTTTTGATACATATACATATACATATACATATACATATACATATATGTACATATACATATACATACACATATACACATACACTTTTTGTCCTTTGTTTATTGTTTGGAGTTATCTCTATGCATCTTTGCCATTATACTATAGAAGCAATTGTAGTTAAATCTACAATTGTTTCACCAATGAAATACATAACCCATGATTACAATCGACCAAATTTCTATCTCCAAAAATAGCATGCTCACTAGGAAAAAATAGTTTCATGTTTATCAATTACATGGCATGAGCTTGATGCACAAAGGCTTCATGAAACATTTCACACTATTGACACCCTACTCCTTATTCACATGAATTATTTCATAAAGCCTCTGTGCATCAAGCTCATTCCTCCCATCATGAGGCACAAAATAAAAATATCAAATTTTAATGAATTACTTCATTGTGCAATCAAAGACTCAATAAAACCATTTTTTTCTAGAAACAAATAAAAAAAATCGATGAAGAGAAGAGTGTGGTAACACAATACACATATTTTGGATTCCTAGAATAAATAAATAAATGTATTGAAGAACAAATATATGGCTTTAAAATCTAAAACACAAAGTAAGAATTTGTGTACACATGTACCTATGTAAGAACAAATATATGGTATTTATTGTTTTAGTTATCTTAGTGCATCTTTGCTATTACACCCATTGACATAGGAGCAATTATAGATTAACATAGGAGTTATTGCATTTATATGTATATGCACAATTTTGGTGTGAAAGCATAAACATATTGGAGATAAAATTACTTTGGTGGCTGTTAAGTATTATTCTTTCCAATATCTCTTTTATGTATTCAATTTATTTGTTTGAAGTTTCCACTAGTTTTTTTGCTAGCCCAACCATGAATAGGATTTGTCGTGCAATAGCTCCTTTACAATTTTTCCATTTTTCTATTGTTGTTGCACTTTGAAAGGAGCCATAGCAGTCTTGGTCTATATATATGCATATATATTTCTACCTTAGGTGATGGCCACATTTCTTTTGTCAAGCATAGTACAAATGAAGAACTTATTCCTAGTGAAGAAATTGTTGTTACACATTTTCTAGATAAGTTAATAGAGTTTCAATTTGGAGCATATTCAAGCATTCCTAAAGTTCTATCAGTATTTCAACAAGGTGTAACAATAATTTCTTCACTTGCACTGGGGTCTTCATTTGATCTACATTCTTCACATTGAATGTTGTTTGTAGCCAATTTCACATACATACATGTCCACATATAAATTTTTTTTGGGAAACATTCCAAACCACAACAAAACACTTAAGAATCACAAGAAAATGACACATGATTGAAAACCCAAAAATTTCACAATTTTTAAATTTTTAAAAAATCCTTGTTTACAATAACAATAGTATAATTTGTTACAAGGAGCTGCAAGTAGATGACAGAAAAAGAGTATCATGAAATATATTCATACAAGACAAGCAATCTATGTAACAACTACCTTGTCAAATCTAAATTCAAGTTGCATTATGTGGCACTCAGTATTATAGATGCATATACATATGCACATATATGCATATATATATAGATAGAGATATATGCATATACATATATATATAGACATAGATATACATTTACATACATGCATACATATATATATATATATATACATATAGATATATACACATACGAGTATGTGCAAAATCATCATAGAAAAAATAGGCCCTTAAGTGGCAAAAAATTCAGAAAAATTAAAGTTAGGAAACTTGACGTAAAAATTTGAATAAATTATCTATATTATTTAAAAAATATGTAAGAATAGAATCTATAGAAAATTGAATATAGTTTCTAAAATACTAGTTTTATTTAAATAAAAAAGAATCTATTTCAAGGTGAAAATTTGAAATTTCAATGAAGTAGTACTTAAATTTTAGGGAAAAAATAAGAAGTAGGTGTCTGTCTGACCACCCTAACCACAGTAAAATGATAATATTTTTTAATAAGATTTTAGATATAAGTAGAGGACCCATGTCCCAATGTGATGCATATTTTTTTATAATTTTTTCCCAAGTAAATAATTAATCATGATTTTTTATTACAAATTTTAAAAAATATAAAAACTCATATGTCTAACCACCTTAACTTGGTTAAAACTTCATGAAATTCATTTTTTTCTTTTTTAATCCTATAGTATGCAAAGCATAGAATGTGACACATGTTTCAGATTAAAAAAATGTGATACCATTTGAAAGCTATAGATGTTTTTCAATCATCCTATCAATCAGGACTTTAGTCGTAATTCAAATAGAAAATGAATAATAATAATTTATTAAATTCAAATTAAAGCATAACTTATATTGGTGGAAAGCTAATGTTATGAGACTTTTTCCCTATGGAAGAAAAAGAAAAAGAAATAGGATAAAAGTAAATAAGTTAATAAATATAAGAACTAATGTAATAGTTCCAGAAAGAAAATGTAATAAAATAATAATTAGAGTTTTCACGGGATGTAATTATTATTTGTAAAAGGGTGTCTTGGTTGGAACTACCCTTTGTGTTGTATAAAACCCATGAAAACTAAATTATTGAGGAATGAAAAAAAAAGAGGAAAATCAAGTGGAGCACATTGCGGGAATAGGGTTTCAGGTTAGCAGGCTATGAGTAGGATGGACAAGGGGCGCTCCTATAGTGGGTGTCCAACCTAGGGTACAGGTGTGTGCACTCAAGATGGTCCTGGCCAGGGCATGGTTTTGTGGCACGAGTGTTGAGCATTGTTCTAGTGGAACCAACACTCGTGTAGAGCAGCAAAGTCTACTTTCCTCCCAGACTACTCACAGACGGAAGAGGCTGAACTAGGGACCATTCCAGCAATAGTTGGGGATTTCTTCTGCGCATTTCAAAGATAAGTGTTAATATTAATAAATTTTCTAAGCAATAAATTTGTTTTAAACCCTTTGAGTTTTTTTTGAATTAATAATTTATTTACAACATAATTTAATGTATTTGATTGAAATTGTTGATCAATTCATTATATGCAATTTAATTTCTAAGTCTTTAATTGAGCTTTAAATATTATATTAAATTTTTGTATGATTTTTTTTTTTAATCTGTAGAAATCAATTTAAAACATTGCATTTAAATTTGGGAATTAGTCTCATTTTATTTGGTATCAGAGCCTTTTTGATCATCAATTAATTTCATTGCATTTATTTTCTGAATATATATATATATAATTTTTTTTTAAAAATAATAATAAATAGATAGATTAGATTTTATAATAGTTCAAATTGATTCTTATACTTTTTTTTATCAATTATTTATTATGTTCAAAAGTTAAATAAATAGATAAACTAGATTTTATAATAGTTTAAAATTGATTCTTGATTTCTTTATCAATCATGTATTATGTTTAAGATGTTAAAATATCTATGTTAAAATATTTAAGGATATTTATGTTTTTTAAATTAAATTACTCATTTACTTTTAACCTTTCAATTTCTTTATTCACAATTTGTTTCATCATCTAAAATCACTCATTTACTTTTTACCTTTCAATTTCTTTATTCACAATTTGTTTCATGGGATAATTTTTTAAATTCAAGTTATTTATAAATTTTCATGGGAAACTAATTTAAAAGAAAAGAAAATAAAATTTCACTCAAACCTATTTTATTTTATTTTATTTGGAGTAACTTATGGTTTTTGAATTTACATCAAACTTCAAATTGGATATTTAATCATTTTTGTTTTCTTTTTAATCTAGTAAATTCATAACTGAATCTTATCATTGCATTTTTTCTACAAGATTTAATAAACTGTTTATAGAAACCTTCCATACTAATTTTTTTGTCACATATAGTAGATCTCCAAATAATTAGAAAATATTTATTTATTTATTTATTTCCTTAATGATTAAAGCTTTAACCTTCTAATTACCATTCATAAATTTTGGGAGAGTTAGTTTGTAATTAAATATTCACTTCCTAGAAAGACAAAACTAATTTTTGTTTTTTACAACTGAGTTACAACCAACATAGACTTTCTTTGTCTTCACTATAGGGATTAGATAGAAATAATTACTTCATATAAAGGAAATTATAGGTAATAAACTCTCTGTAGTGCACAAAAGGAATTAAACATAGGGTTAAAAATTTGTGAATGTTATGCTATAGCAAAGTTGCTGCCGGAAACTCTTTATTGCTCTACAATTTACTATTTCAATAGGCTACTCACATATTATATTATCTTCTGCGCTAAATCCTCACATACTAAAATTGGTTTTACATTGCATGGGACTTCCATACTAAATTTTTACATATTATATTGGCAGCAAATTTAACCTTCTAATTTGATTCACATTTTGAAACCTTAGTTTCACCCTTTTATCTTTTCAATTTTCTTTTGCAATTTAAAAAAAAAAACAAAAACAAATTTTAAAACAATCAATATTTATTTAATTCCTTTACATAAACATATTGACCTACCACAATGACATCTAAGAGCAACCAAAAAGCTTATGAGAATTTGGAGAGGACCAACCAAGCATTAATGCAAGAAGTTGTTGCATTAGCTGCCCAAGAACAACAACTTAGGCAAGAAGCACTAGAACAAAAAGGACTAAAAAATGTAGAAATATCAAAAATCAAGAAGAGTTCAAAGACAAGTAGGAAAAGAAGCAAAAGTAAATCAAAAAAATCCAAGAAATGACCAATATCATCAGAGGAAGACTCAACTTCTAGTGATAGCACTTCTCACACTTTTGAATCTGAATCCTCTAATGATGATAACAATAAAAAAACACAAAAATAATTAGACAAATTTTCTTGAAAGATTAAATTACCAGAGTATAGTGGCAATACCAGCACTGGAGAGGAAGTGAAACAATGGCTAACCAACTTAGAAAGATAATTCAAATTGCAAAGTAATAGTAGTTATGGTAGGACCTGGATTGCCACGTATCAACTTAAAAATAGTGCCTTGAATTGGTGGCAAGATATTGTGAGCATGCTTTTAAAATCTGCAAACATTAACTTCAAACAAGGTTTAGTACTTACAAATATCTCAAGAACACTCCTATGAAATACATTGTGAATGCTTCCAAATGCAATACATGACAAGAGAAACCAAAAGCATTATGAAAGCAATACGAGTTACCTATTCCATAGTGAATTGGTGTCACATGTGCAAGTGACCCTTTCCCAATCCTTGATCAATAGCTAAAATGATGAGATGCAATGGAGATGAGCAAGATTAGTCCTCAAACCAAGAGAGTAACCTTGCATAAAAGTTGTGGATAGATGAATGAGGATTAAAGCCTTCTTTTATAGATTTTCTTGTTGAGAGATTGGCCAAGATGGTGAATGTGGGACTAAAGATCCACCAATGAGAGGAGGACACTTGTCAAGTGGTGAGTGGTCAATGGATGTGCAAGATTTGGGAAGAGTGCCCATGAGAGGGAAAATTTGAATTCAAATTTTGTAATAAATTTTGAGAGGGGGACAAGAAAAACAGCAATAAATGCAATGTTGGAGGGACAAATCAACTTGTCATGTTGAGGGAAAATGAAGCTTTTTAATAAATCAATAAAATTGATTTATTTGTGCAAGTGGAGATATCTAGAGAATGCAAGTGGGTGAGATTGGTATTTAATCATGGTTAGATTAAATAAATGATGATTATGTTAGTTTAATGATGATTAGGTGAGTTTGACTTTTAGGACTTTGATATTTGATTTATTTAAATCAGAAAATGATGGAATATGATTTAGGATTTGATTTAAATGGATGTTTGATTTATTAAAAGGTTGATGATGATGTTTATTTGATTTTAAATGACCTTAAGAAATGGAGATTAATGAAATTAAGTACTAAATGAATGAAGGTGAACCTAATGTGAAATCTAGTTCAGTTGATGAATGAACCTGATCAAATGCAGAATGTTAATTTTGCATGTCTACATTTTGCCCCTCTTTGTAGCAATGTACTTGTTGCGTTGGTTCAAAGAATAACTTGTTGCGATCATAATTCAAAAGAATTCTGATTTTTTAGATGCCCTAGTGGAAAGTACACTGGTACATTGCCCCCTCGAGAGATCGAGTGAAAAGATTCAATTTGAGGGTCGATCTTGTGATAAAGAGGTTCAAAATGGGTGGTTATGGATGACAATGCAAATGAGATGATTTTAAGATGCTTAGAATAATAAATCTATATTATCCTAAACAACTTAAATGATGATATGATATGAGATGGATGAGATTGATGATGTGATATGCTATGGATGATTTATGAGATGCTTAGACTAACAGATCTATATTATGATGATGATATGAATGCACGATGGATGCATGATGGATGAACTGGTGATGAATTGGTGTTAGTATGGAAATGAGATGATGACAAGAGGATCCAACAAGCCAACATTATGAGAGATGATGATGAAAAATGATGATAAGAAATGATGATGATAGATGGATAATTTTCTTATCAAGGATTGGGATTTAAAAGGGTCACTTACTTTATGTTTTATAACACGCCTAAGTACGATGCATCAAGGTATAAAGGACTAGGATGGCATTGTACTTAGTGTGATGGACTTTGACTTGAAAAATAGATAGGAGTATTCCTGTTCACACCTGGCATACAGAAACCTTGCTAGGATGCACTTTATAAGTTTCAAACATCTCAGACCAAAACACGAAGAGGTATAACCAATCAATGCAATAGTCAACAAGCTGTCCAAAAAATCCTCTATGCATATCTAACAAAGCAAGTATTCGCCAAGTTATTTTACAAGAACGTCCAACAAGCATAGCAAACAAAAGGATAATGATCGTTGCCCCATTCCTATCTCTCTAAATCCTTCATTCAGATATCATCAAGAGGTCTTTGGACTGAGCACAATAAGATAAGTCAAAAGAAAAAGATAAAGCACACAAACAAGTTGATGTTCTTCAATACCGCTAACCAAAAGGGAATGTGTTTTTAAGGATAAAAACCAAAACTTATTGCCAAAAGATAGTGCCCATTGTAGGAAGGATACATCCTAGGACATGTTAGTGGATGGCGGCACATCATTTCATTTATCCAAAGTGTTCTTTCTGATAAATAATGCCCCTTGTAGGAAGGATTCATCCTACGACATGATGTTATCAGATGATTGATATGGGACTGTTTGGATGATGGACTATCAACACAAAGACTTGACCAACTTGTTTACATACTAACTCAGACTTGACGCTTTTGAGTTTTACTTTTAACCTGCAAGACTTGTTTCTAACTGTTTCACCAAAGGTTGAGGATGACGATCAATTTATTATGAATGGTGTTTATTTCGGATGCAAGCGAGATGAGGCGGATGGATTTTTTTTTCAAATATTTGGATGATTTTGATGTTTTGCAATGTTTTGAGGTTGTTTTTGGTATTTTTCAAAATTTTACAAATGTTTTGATTTTCAGTTTTCCAATGTTTTTGGGATTTTCTGAGATTTTGAACAAGATACTAACTTAAAGACCTATCCTAGGGGCCTCGAGGGCTGATCGACATATTAGACTTGCCTACGTTATACATGCAGAGACCACGTAGTTCGAATGACGACTTGAATGATTTACAAATGATGATATACATGATGAGATGTCAGTTTACTATGACGGACTCCTATAGTACTGACCTAAATGTCTCAGGGGATGATCAAAGATCAACCTTGCCTACGTTCAAGCTTAGAGACGACGTAGTTCGTCAAGACAACCTTGTTTTTGGCTTTTTGAATAACTTTTTTGACCTTTTTTAATTTTTTTAATTTTTTGATGTTTTGATGTTTTTGGATTTTTTGATTTTTTTGATGTTTTTGGTTTTTCTAATTTTTTGATGTTTTTGGATTTTTCTGATTTTGAGGACTTTACAAGACCATAGATGAATCTGATCCGATGGGAACATGCCCCCAACATGATGCAATAGACTACTCCGATAAAGGGGGTATGTCTTGGCGGGATCATCATGGAAAAAATAGGATCATAAGTGGCAAAATTTAGAAAATTAGTGTTAGGAAACTTGGCGTAAAAATTTGAATAAGTTATCATATTATTTCAAAAATACATAAGAATAGAATTTGTAGAAAATTGAAGGTAGTTTATATACTACTAGGTTTATTTTAAAAAATAAATCTATTTGGTGAAAATTTGAAATTTCAATGCAGTAGTACTTAAATTTCAAGGAAAAAATAAGAAGTAGGTGTCTGTCTGACCACCTAACCATAATAAAATGATAATATTTTTTTATAAGATTTTTATATATAAGTAGATGACTCATGTCCGGATGTGATGCATATTTACATTTTCCAAGTAAATAATTAATTATGATTTTTTTAATTACAACTTTTAAAAATATAAAACTTCATTATGTCGACACCTTAAGTCAAAACTTCATAAAATTCATTTTTTTTTAATCATATAGTATACGAAACATAGAATGTGATGCATATTTTGGATTCAAAAAATATGATACCCTTTGAAATTTATAGATGTTTTCAATCAGCCTATCGTCGGGGACTTTAAGTACGTAATTCTAATAGAAAATAAATAATAATTATTTATTAAATTCAAATTAAAGCATAATTTATATTAGTGGAAAGCTGAGAATATCCTCTAAAAACCCTTTTCATTTCATCAATTTGGGTTAAAAAATGCATTGACCACATACCCTACAAATACCCATAATATTGCCACTTTTGGCCCCATCATGATCCTTGCACATACCCAAAGGCAGAACAAACTCACCTTGAGAATGGGCGAGTAGTACTAGGAGGGATCATGAAATCACGAACAGGGACCAAGCTATGGTGTGGATCACAGTGGATGAGTGATGGCGATGGATGATGGAGGGATGATGCCAAATAAGCCATAAAGATCCTGGTGGATGGAAAATGCTTATTTATGCAAGGTGCCTGTTTGTCAAGCTTTCACCAAGGTACTTGCCCAAAGTGCCACCAAAGTGGTTTTCACTAGAGGATGATTTTTTTCTTTTACTATATTTTGATCCTTTTTCTGACTTTTTTGGATTTTTCTGCTTTTTTAATTTTTTTGTTGTCACCAAGACACTGTTTGCGAGGCTTTAGCCGAAGTAACCATATTTTGGGACTTTTTCTGATTTTTTTGGATTTTTGGTTTTATACCTGGAAGAATTAGGCATAAAACTTTTTGAGATGGGAGCTATTCATGGGCTCCTGCAGAGGTTCCCCTTCGGGTGTTGATAGCTGATATGCCCCTAATTTATAGCTTGTTGTGATGATGAAAGGCCCTAACCAATTGGGTTCAAACTTGCCTTTGCTGCTGGGATTTGGGGCATTCTTCTGATTTTCTTTTAAGACCAGTTCTCTGACTTGGAAAGTCCTTCTTCTGATCTTCTTGTTGCAGCTTCTTTTGAGTCTATTTTGATAGACTTGCAGATGATTTAAAGCATCTATGCGTCTCTCATCTAGTAGCTCCAGCTCGTTTAATCTTGACACTTGATAGTCCTCATCAGTGATGAGATTTTGCAATGATATTCTAAGGGATGGGAGCTCAATCTCAATGGGGAGTACTACCTCCGATCCATAGACCAAGGAGAATGGGGTGGCACCAGTGCATGTGCGGATGCTGGTTCGATAAGCCCAGAGGGCGAGATTAAGCTGTAGATGCCAGTCATGACCCGCGCCATTGACTATTTTCTTGAGGATTTTGAGGATGGTTTTGTTCGTGGCTTCTGCGTGGCCATTGCCTTGGGGATAATATGGGCTGGAGAAGCGATGCTAGATTTTGAATTTCTCACACAAGTCGCGAACCTCCTGGTTCTTGAAGGGTGTCCCATTATCTGAGAAAATGGCTTGTGGGACACCATAACGACAGATGAGATAGTTCATGATGAATTTTAAGATCTTCTTTCCAGTGATATAGGTCATGGGTATGGCTTCCACCCACTTTGTGAAGTACTCAGTTGTAGTTATAATGAATTTATGGCCATTCGATGAGGTGGGTGAGATTTTCCCAATGAGATCGAGTCCCCACTATGAAAAGGGCCATGGTGTGATAATCGGGTGAAGCTCTTAAGCTGGAGCATGGATGAGGTCCCCATGCTGCTGACATTGTAAACACCTTTTAGCATGATCATATACTTCTCTTTCCATGGTGGGCCAGTAATACCCCAACCTCAGCAGTTTATTGGCAATGGTTATTCCACTCGAGTGTGAGCCACAAATGTCGTTATGAACTTCGGGCTGATCCCATAATAGTGGTTTACAATTTTTGGCCAAACTGGACACTGAAATTATTATTTTTAACTAAATCTTCACATTCAGGCACCTATAGCAGCTAAACTGTGAGGAATTTGAAGATGGTGAAAACTAGAGTCTCATCAAATTTTGTCTGTAGATTCTAAAAATATTTTTTTCAAAATTTTTGGAATCAAATTTCACTTCTTTTTCCATCTCCTATGAAAATAGATTTTTTTTTCAAAAAACAACATTTTCAAAAGTGAGCGCATTATAGCACCAGCTTTTTCCGCCAGAGGATAAAATTCTAAATTCTTTTCAAATTTAGATTTACATGACTCCTGATATCAATTAGCTTCCTTGGTTAGATAGTTTTTATTGAATATTTTTTTTCCTTAATCAGTTTTCAAAGTGAGCAGATTACAGTTAGAGACCTAGCCTTTGACCCGTCTATAGCAGCGTAACCTTTTAATATGTATCAAAATTTTATTTTATTTTTTTGTTGGATCAAAGGACTTCCCAATATCTGAGTGCGCACTCATATTTTCAATTTTTTTTTGATAATCTTCTATTTTTCCACATGTGAAGAACAAAGAAATTCATTTTCGATGAAAAACCTATGTTTAATAAAACTTAAAAAACAAATACATAACAATACCAAAACATATTAAAATTATATTCATTGGATAGCTTGTTCTAAGGAATACCATAATCATTTGAAATAAATTTTAAATGAATTCATTTGATCCCCCAAAAGCTAAATCAAAAGTGATTTTTTATCCAGTTTTGATAGGTGTAAAGGAGACGCATTTATAGGTATGGTTTAAAACTAGCGAGGTTCTATCCAAGGGGTTTGATCTAAGGTGATTTGATCAAACCCTCTTCAATTGGAATCCTTAAAAGGAATTTTTAAGGCTTAAATCATTATATTTTCTAAAAATATGTGATTTCAGCTAAAGTCGTTCCTCTCGAGGAATTGTAAACCACTATTATGACGGCATGGGTTAGAGTGGTTAATGCCTCCTCGGCATTTAAGCAGTAGTAAGGTACCCTCTATGCTTCTGGTATGGTACCTAGGATGACGCCCTCTATGCTAGTCATGCTTCTATGGTATAAGGTATCACCTAGGATGACAAATCTGGATGCCTTTTTGATAAAGGTTCGTTTTAGGCTTGATGGTAGGTCAACGGGTATGACTCCAATGCGAAGATATGTGTAGATGTCGTGATACCAAGGATCGCCAGGACCAATGATTTGACACACATATTCTGATTTCGGTACCTCAAATGTGGGAACAAGAAGCTGCTCGATCATAAATTCATATTTTGGCATGTTGTGAGGGATGTCTACTAGAGACCCAATTGTAGCCATGACGTCAGCGGCTCTGTTCTTGGTTCTTGGAATCTGCTCAAATGTTATGTCGATGAAGGATTCCTTTAGAGTCTCCATCAATTTCTTGTATGGGTTAGCTTGTCATCCTTTGTCTAATATTCATTATTGACTTGATTTATGATCAACTGTGAGTCGTCGTAGACCTTGAGAGCTATGATATTCCATTGCACTGCTATCCTGAGACGTATAGTCAAAGCCTCATATTCCGCTATGTTGTTGGTGCAAGGAAATGCCAATTTGTATGACTTCGGTATGCAATCCCCTTGTGGAGTGATGAAGAAGACACCAGCTTCTGAGCCATGTTGTGTGTATGAACCATCGAAGTATAGTTTCCAATGATCAGCAACATTGAGGTTAAAAATAGACTCATCTGGAAACTCTGAGACAAGGGGATTCTCAGAATACATAGGTGCTTCTACTAATTGGTCTGCAATAACTTGACCCTTGATGGCTTTTCTTTCAACATACTTGATGTCATATTCTGATAATATCATGACCCATATTGCCATTCTGCCAGTTAACATTGCCTTTGATAAGATATATTTAAGGGGGTCAATTTTGGCAATAAGCTTGATCTTGTGTGCCAACATGTAGTGTCTGAATTTTTGGGATGCAAACACTACTGCGAGGCATGCTTTCTCAATGAATGAGTAATTTAGCTCATGACCCACCATTGTCCTACTGATATAGTAGATGGCCCTCTCTATTCTATTTTCATCATGCTGATCTACGAGAGCTCCAAGGGCTGCTGCTATTGCTGATACATATAAGATCAATGGCTTCTTGGGGATGGGTGGCATTAATACTGGTGGTGTCAGTAGATATTCCTTTATTTTTTTGAATGCCTCTTCACATTTTGTATCCCATTTGTATGATACCCCTTGATGGAGTAGGTGGGAATATGGGTTCTGCTTGTCTACCAATTGTGCTATGAACCTTCTAATGGATTGGAGCCTGCCTTGGAGGCCTCTCAGTTGCTTTAAGTTCCTTGGTTCTTCCATCTCAAGGATTGCTTTGACTTTTGCTGGATCCACTTCGATACCCCTCATAGACACTATGTATCCTGGTAATTTTCCTGATTGTATGCCAAAGACACACTTCTTGGGATTTAGTCTAACTTTGTATTCCTCCAATCTATCAAAGATAGCACTTAGGGTTGCTATATGATCTTGTCTTTTTCTTGACTTTGCTAGGATGTCGTCGACATAGTCTTCAACTGTCTTGTGAATCATGTCATGGCTCATTGATATGTTGCTCCTGCATTCTTTAGGCTGAATGGCATCATGTTCCAGCAATAGGTCCCCCACGAACAAGTAAAAGCTATCTTGTGTTGATCCTCTTTTGCTATCATAATCTGGTTGTATCCTAAAAATCTGTCCATTAGTGATAGTATCTCATGCCCTGCTGTCATGTCCACTATCATATCGATATTGGGAAGTGGAAAGTCATCCTTGGGACATGCTTTGTTCAAATCTCTAAAATCTGTATAGATTCTGATAGCTCCATCAGGTTTTGAAACAGGTACCAAGTTCGATACCCATTCTATATAATCAATTGGTCAGATGAATCCAGCATCTAATAGCTTTTTGAGCTCCATTTTGACTAACAAAGCAATTTGAGGATGCATTTTTCGAAGCTTTTGTCTAACGGGTTTTGCATCTGGATACACTGCTAGGTGGTGGACCATAGTATTTAGATCAAGTCCTAGCATATCAGCATAACTCCATGCAAAGTTTATTTTTCTTTCCCTTAGGAATGCTGCTAGGAGTTCTTGCTCTTCTGATAATAGTGATTCCGCATAGAATGTGATATGCGGGGTCTCCTCTGTTCCTAGGTTGACTGGGTTGTATTTTTTGGCCAAGACTGCCAACTTCTCTTGATGAATAGCTCTTAGGGGAAGATTGAATCCTTCATCCTCAGGCACCTAAGAGAGGTTTTCACAATTGGATACATCCTTTCTTTTTACTATTTTCTTGTCAGAGAGTGCCATGGTGTGGTTTTCACTCAAGGACTTGGATATGATTCTTAGTTTCTCACTTTTGTGACATAAGGATTCAATCATTTCCCCATAATAAGCATGTGTGTCCAACTCCATTATAAAGCCTACTTTATGATCTCCATCTGGAATGTTATCTCTCAATCCCATGAATTCTGAGAGCACTTCATCATTTTCAAATGTATCGAGAACTGGTGGCCCTCGTTGATCATAGTCGATCAGTTGGGGGTAGACTAAGCGGATCTCATGATTTTGACTATCTGGTTCAAAGGATATGGTACTAATCATACACAGGGTGGTATCTTTGAATAACCTAGGTAGGTAGGATAAGGTATCTTCGTCATCGCTACTAATGTAGGGCTCAGTTATAAAATTATGTGTATCTCTACCTGTGACTATTGGTGAGTGTAGTTGTACTATTACTGGCTGAGGAGAGATGTTAACCATTCTAACCGGAGGACTTCAACCACGTATGGTTATTCTCAGAGTGGCACATCCAAGACCAAGATTTGTTATGGGTCGCGTCTCTAGCATAATAGGTGTTATAAGCCCAATGTCATTTTGTCCCAGTCTTTGATTTCGGTCATAGCCCATCGCAAGCATCATGTGTAGGCCTTTGCTTCTTTCATCCATTGGTAGATTAGCTGCTGGTCTTTCATCTTGATATAATATGTTTGATGGATCTACTTCAATTACCTCATGGCTAAGGTCTCCCCATCTTGTGAATTCAGGATAATTTTGAGGATAGGTTTGCGATGTAGAAGCTTGATTTTCTTGTGGGTGTCCTCATGATCTTGGACATTGTGGTAACTCTCCTATCACAAAAGAATTGTTAGGGAGCCTATAACTTCCACAACCATCCTCCTGGATGATGAGCTTGATATTGGATATGGTGGGAATGGCGGGTATCTCTGTTGCAGAAGTGGACGTGAGAGTGGCGGGATCAATGTATGATGTGGATGGGCCCTCATCATTTTTTGGCACTTGGGGGATTTTGTAATATTTGGCTTCAAGGTTATTGCAGTATGAAAACGGCTCAAGATCTCCATGGATGATAACCTCTTGTCCATTATGTGTGAATTTCACACATTGGTGGAAGGTTGATGCTATAGCTTTCATCACATGAATCCATGGGTGTCCCAAGAGGATATTGTATGGCAATTCGAGGTCTAAGACCTGACATGTGGTTTCCATGAGTGTTGGCCCTACTTGGATAGGGAGCTTAATTGTGCCCAGAGACACTCTTTCTTGGTCATCATATGCTCTTATTGTGATGCCCTTTCCTTTGTCAATGGAATCTTCTGATATTTTCAACTGCTTGATGAGGCTAAGAGAACAGATGTTCAAACCTGCACCTCCATCCACCAAGGCCCTTTTGATTTTGCTCTTGTTCACAATGACCTCCAAGTGAAGTGCACAATTGTAAGATGGTTGGGCAGGAAAATCTTGGTTAGAAAACATAAGGAGATTAGGTGTTATGATGTTTCCGACCATAGCTTGGAATTGTTCCGCATCGAGGTCTGCAGGGACAGTGGATGAGGCTAATGCTTCCTCAAGGATCTTTTTATGCGCTGATGATATTTTTAACAACTCCATGATGGAGATGTGTGTTGGCATTCTTTTGAGTTGGTCTACAACATTATAGCTATATGGAATGGCTCTTGATGTAGGGAATCTATTGGGTTGGGATGATCCTGCGATGGTGACTTTTCCACCTCTTGTGTTGACTCCACAGTCTTTGGCATGAGCACCCTTGATGGTGATGACCATGCAGTTTTCAGTTAGGGAGGCAACAACTGTTTTGTATACATGATTTACACTTCCTTTTCCTTTATCCTTGTTATTCCCTTTGTTGCCATGATTCGGCATCGGATTTGTGTAGATTTTAAGATCCTGATTCCCAGTAGGTGCTTCCACATTTATGATTCTTTTGTCGATGAGATCTTGGATGATGTTCTTGAGTCTCATACAATTGTTTGTGGTGTGGCCTTTGATTTTTTGGAACTCACATAGTTGATTTTCATTGTACCAAGGAGGTTTGACATCAGGTTCTTGATAATTCTCAAATGTAGGAGCTTGGATGAGTTTTTCGTCGATTAGGTTTTTCATCTGTCCTCAAGTGGTTCCCCAAAGTAGTGTATTTTTTTTTGGGGTATGTTTTGTGTTGAGTCGGTCCTCTTTGGTCATTGAGGTTATTGATTGTGGGATTATTGTTGGGTTGATGCGTTGTGTGATGAGTGTTTTGATTTGGTGTTTGGATTCGTTGTGTGGGTGCGTTTTGACGTGGACCACTAATGACCACCTTGGCATCGATGATGCCATCATTAGTGATGTTCTTGTTTCTCACCCATGTACGAGGTTTCTCATTGTAATTTGATGCTAAGTGCCTTGGAGATTAGTTGATCATAGGTGGTGATTCCCTGAACCTTGAGGTGGAATGACAAGTAGCTTTCAAGGTTGGTGATGATTGTGCAAACTTGTTGTTCCTCTGGCATGGTCCACTTGCTCCGATTGGCATTGGATCGCCATTGTTGAAGAAATGAAGCAAAAGATTCATCTTTTCCTTGTTTTAGAGCGTATAGTTCTTCGAGACTAACATCCATTGTAATGTTACATGCATAGTTTCTAATGAATTCATCTCTGATTTCCTAGAATGTTCTGATGCCTGAGGGTAAGCGAGAGAACCATTCTATAGCATTGCCTGCCAAGCTCCTAGGGAATAGCCGCATCAGATAAGTATCGTCATATGCAACCTCCATACAATGAACCTGGAATTCCCTGATGTGATCTTCAGGGTTTCCCATCCCTCGATATTTTTCAAATTTAGGGATCTCAAATCCCTTAGGGAATGGTTTCATCTCTAGGCTCCTATCAAATGGATAGGGACACAAGTTGCTTTGCGTTTTGGTTGTTCGCCCCGATTGAAGGTCAAGCACTTGTTGCGAGAGCAACCTGAGCTATGTCGTCACATCATTATGGGGATCAGGGGGTGGGATGAATGTGTTTTGAGGTGTTGCAATCGTGGTTTGGATGGATGGGTTGGTTGGTGCATTGTTCAATGGTATCGGTATGTTGTGGCAGGCGAAGTAGGATTCTACTTGCTTTTGGATGAACAGTGCTTGTTGTTGCTCTTATTGTTGTTACACTAGGATTTGTGCTTGTTGTTGCGCTTGTTGTTGTTCCATAAATGCTTGTTGTTGTGCTTGCTGCTGCGCTTGTTGTTGTTCTAACAATGCTTGTTGTTTTGCTTGTTCTTGTTCCCAAAATGCTTGTTGTTGGGCTGCCAATTCTGTTGCTTCTTGCTGCTCTTGGTATTGCTTTAGTGCTTGCTGATATGCTTGTATTTGTGCTACTTGTGCAAGAAGTTGTGCTTGAGATTGCACTTGCGTTGCTTATTGCTGTAATAAAAGTTTTGCTTGAGCGACCTTTTGTGCTTGTAATGCTTGTGCGGCTTGGGCGGCTTGTTGTTGTTGCTATTGCAATAAAGCTTGGGCTTTTTGTGTTTGTTGCGCTTGTAATGTGGATTGTACAGCTTTGGCAGCTTGCGCAGCTTGAGTGGCTTGTTGCACGGCTTTTTGTTTCTGCACTTGTTGGTATCCTCTTTGAAAAGCGGCTTGTAATGCTACGTCGAATTGGTTTGATGTGCTGAACGTTGGTGGTGGTGGAGGTGGTGGTAGATTTGGTATGGTGGTAAATGATGATGTTGTGTTGATTATTTGGTTGGTGGATGGTGTTGTGTTAATTACGTGATTGGTGGATGGTGTTATTGATGTGGTAAGTGGCGTTGTTGATGTGATTGGCCCTTGAGAGACCATGCTTTGCAATGTTGTGGGGGTGTTTGATGATGTTGCCATTGCTTATGTGTTTGTCGTTTGTTGTTGTAATGTCAACAATAAGTTTTGAGAATTTGGTAAAATGTTTTGATTGATGGTTGGGATGTTGTTTTGATTGATACTTGGTAGAGGGGGAAGCCCTAAATCAAGGAGTGATGTAGATGATGATGGTGATGGTGGAAGAGGTGGAAATGTAAGGGGGGTGAATCCTTGCGAGAGTGTTGTGGTGTTGAAAATGCCCCCTAGTCTGAACATGTCTTCCTCTTGTGAATTTGTGAGGAGGGGGATTTGAGGTGCCCCGTGAAAAAATGTTGATATGATGGGTCATAATGTAAATTGAGAGGAACATTTTGGTGTAATGGATTATGGGGGATGTTTTGTTCCAAGGTGGTGTTTGCATCCAAGTTTTGGTTATTCACAAGGGGATGTGATTGAAGTGCATTGAGGAATGTGTTTCCCTTGTTAACATTGCGTTGAGTTGGAGCAAATGATGTTGTGATTTGCGGGATATTTTCCATGATATTTTAAGATGGGGGTGTAGATGAAATGGGGATTGGGGTGTTAATGATGTTGTTTAAAATCTACAAACACTAACTTCAAACAAGGGTTAGTACTTACAAATATCTCAAGAACACTCCTATGAAATACATTGTGAATGCTTCCAAATGCAATACATGACAAGAGAAACCAAAAGCATTATGAAAGCAATACGAGTTACCTATTCCATAGTGGATTGGTGTCACATGTGCAAATGACCCTTTCCCAATATTTGATCAATAGCTAAAATGATGAGATGCAATGGATATGAGCAAGATTACCTCAAACAAAGAGAGTAACCTTGCATAAAAGTTGTGGATCCATGAATGAGAATGAAGGCCTTCTTTTATATATTTTCTTGATGAGAGATTGGCCAAGATGGTGAATGTGGGACTAAAGATCCACCAATGAGAAGAGGACACTTGTCAAGTGGTGAGTGGTCAATGGATGTGCAAGATTTGGGAAGAGTGCCCATGAAAGGGAGAATCTGAATTCAAATTTTGCAATAAATTTTGAGAGGGGGACAATAAAAACAACAATAAATGCAATGTTGGAGGGACAAATCAACTTGTCATGTTGAGGGAAAATAAGGCTTTTAAATAAATCAATAAAATTGATTTATTTGTGCAAGTGGAGATATCTAGAGAATGTAAGTGGGTGAGATTGGTATTTAATCATGGTTAGATTAAATAAATGATGATTATGTTAGTTTAATGATGATTAGGTGAGTTTGACTTTTAGGACTTTGATATTTGATTTATTTAAATCAGAAAATGATGGAATATGATTTAGGATTTGATTTAAATGGATGTTTGATTTATTAAAAGGTTTATGATAATGTTTATTTGATTTTAAATGACCTTAGGAAATGGAGATTAATGAAATTACCTGCTAAATGAATGAAGGTGAACCTAATGTGAAATCTAGTTCAGTTAATGAATGAACCTGATCAAATGTAGAATGTTAATTTTGCATGTCTACAGATATAATTCGATCTCAAAAACTAAAAGCCAACAAAGTGAAATGGTCACAATTTAAACAATTATTTTCACAAAAATACCTTTCTAATTTCTTCATACAAGAAAATAGAACTGAGTTCTTTGAACTAAAACAACGAGGCCAATTAGTAAATGAATACAAACAATATTTTGAAAGGCTCAATAGATTTGTACCATTCATTGAAGGAAATGATTGAGTGGTTCGATTCATAAATGGTTTAAGACATGCATACCAAGCTAATGTGTGGTGTGGTAAACCCACCTTCGTAGATGAAGTAGCCCAAATTGTGGAGAAGTTTGAAACACTTGATTAAATTTCAAGGCAAGCCAGGGAAAAGTGTAAAAGAAAGCATAATGAATTTGGTCAAAAGAAAGTCCATTGTTGATTCACCAAGATGGATAGACCCAACCAAATTAAACCAACACCTCCTGAAATAAAATGTTGGACTTGTGGTGAGAACCTTTACCAACGTTGTTGTCCTCGCAAACAAGAAGACTATAAACCCAAAAACAAGGGCACCACTACCTCTACTCCACAACCCAACATGAAGATTTATGCAGCCATTGATGTAGGTATGGTGCATTTTCAACCTTCCTTAATTGAAATTAAAGGATTCATACATGGTCATCCCATTATCTTTCTTGTTGATTCTGGTAGTAGTCATAATTTTATCTCTTTTAAAGTTTTCTCTAAACTAAAAATTGCATCTAAGTTAATTGAGCCCTTAGAGTTGGAAATGGCAGATGGTAGAATAGTAAAAAAAACTAGAATGCTTATTGAAAACTTAGAATTTGAATTAGATAACTTTGTAACATGTGATCATTTTCATGTATTGAATCTTGGTAAATATGATGCTATTCTAGGTATGAGTTGGTTGGAAAGAAATAATGCCCTCCTTGGTTGTGAAAACAAACAAGTCATCATAAACTCTAACATGGGGACACATCAAATTTTGTAGGGGGAGAAAAGAGCTCTTCACATTAAAACTATTTCAGCTATGCAAATCAAGTGTAGTGCTAGGAAAAATTGTAAGATATTTTGTGCTATGATTTTTCAAACAGGTGATAAATTCAAGTTAGACATCAATATCAAACCTGTAGTGCAAGAATTCAAAGATGTTTTTCCTGAAGATTTAGATAGTCTACCCCCAAAAAGATCTATAGAACATGCAATTGATTTAGTTCACGGAGCATAACCAGTCTCTATAGTTCCCTATCGTCAATCTATCCCTGAATTAACAAAACTAAAAATTCAGTTGACACAATTACTTAAGGAAGGAAAAATAAGACCAAGTGTCTCTCCTTGGGGTGTACCAATATTATTTGTCAAAAAGAAAGATGGCACCATGAGGTTATGTATAGATTATCGACAACTTAATAAATTAACCATAAAAAATAAGTATCCCTTACCTTGAATTGAAGATCTCCTAGATCAATTAAATGGTGCTTAATATTTTTCCAAAATTAATTTACGATCAAGATACCATCAAATTCGTATTAAAGAATCTGACATTTCCAAAACTGCCTTTCGAACACAATATGGTCATTATGAATTTGTAGTTATTCCTTTTGGTTTAACTAATGCACCTGCAACATTTATGACCTTAATGCATGATATCCTTTGCCCATTTTTGGATGTGTTTGTAATCATTTTCCTAGATGATATCTTAATATACTCAAAAAATGAAAAAGAACATGAAAAACATCTTAGAATGGTACTAGAAACCTTATGAAAGAATAAGTTATATGTCAAACTTAGCAAGTGTGAATTCTTCAAATCGGAAGTATCTTACTTAGGACATGTTATTTCTGAAAAAGGTATTTCACCTGACCCTACTAAAATTAAGGCAATTCAAGATTGGCCTATCCCAAAGGATGCACATGAAGTTAAAAGTTTCCTAGGATTATCTAGGTTTTACCATTGTTTTTTTAAGAATTATTCCAAGATAGCTTCACCTTTGACTGATCTAACGAAGAAAGAACAAAGCTATAATTGGACCCCAGAATGTGATAAAGCTTTCCACACACTAAAGACTTTATTAACATCTGCACCTATCCTTTGTATTCCTAATTTTAGTAAGCCTTTTGTTGTGATCACTGATGCATGCGATACAGGTATCAGTGGTGTTCTAATGCAAGATAAATCTAGAAAGTTGTTACCTACTAAAAGAAATTATCCAATCCATGATCTTGAATTAATAGGAATTGTCCGTGCTTTAAAGGTTTGGCACCATTATTTATTAGGGAATAAGTTTATATTAAAAACTGACCATCAAAGTCTCCATCACATCTTTACTCAACCTCACCTTAATATGAGACAAAGAAGATGGATGGAACTTTTAAATGAATATGATTTCACCATCCAATATGTTCTTGGAAAAGAAAATGTAGTGGTAGATTCCTTAAGTTGAAGACGACTATGTGTTAATGCCTTGACTCTTGAGAGAAGCCAATTTGAACAAGATATAAAATCCAAGTTACCTAATGATGACTACTTTCAATCCATTTATGAAGGTCTCCAAAACCCCTCCTCTAATGTCCATTTGAAAGATCGACTAGAATCTTATTTGTTGAGTAGCAATGGTCTTCTTTATTACAAAGGAAGGTTGTGCATTCCCAATATACCTAACCTTAAATCTCAAATATTGAAAGACTCTCATAATAACCCAATAGCCAAACACCTTGGATTCCAAAAGACCTATCTCTCAATCAAAAGAAACTAGTTTTGGCCTCAAATGAAGATTGAAATTCGTACTTATGTTCAACAATGTTTAACTTGCCAAAAGGTAAAAGTGGAATAATGTAAAACTCCAGGCCTCTTGCAACCCTTGTCTATTCCAACTTTGAAATGGGAGTCAATTAGTATGGACTTCATTACTGGATTACCTCGAACACATAAAGGGCATGACTCTATTTTTGTAATGGTGGATAGATTAACCAAGATGGCACATTTCATACCTATCAAAATAAAATCCTCTGCTTCTAATATTGCCCACATTTTTGTCAAAGAAATTGTTAGGTTACATGGTATTCCAAAGAACATTATTTTACATCGAGATCCCAGGTTTACCTCCTACTTTTGGAATTCTCTATTTGTAGAACTTGGTACTCATTTAAATTTTAGTATTGCCTATCATCCCGAGTCTGATGGCCAAACATAAAGGGTTAATATAATCTTAGAATACATGTTGTGAATGTATACCATGGATAAATTTGGGTCATGGAAAGACTATTTACACTTGGTAGAGTTTGCATACAATCAAGGATATCATTCCACCATGAAGATGTCACCTTTCGAAGTCTTCTATGGTCAAAATTGTAATACACCCATTTCATGGTTTGATCTTGTCCATAAAGTTTGCTATGAGAATGAAAACTTGTTAGAGATGGAAGCCATTATTAATAAATCCAAACAAAATATGAAGGCTGCCCAAGATAGGTATAAACATTGGGCAGATTCTAAGAGGTCTACTCAAGATTTTGAGGTTGGTGAACATGTTTTTCTTAGAGTCAAACCAAAAAGGAGTTCGTTAAAACTGGGTAAATATTCTAAGATAGCTTCTCATTTTTGAGGACCTTTTGAAATATTAGAAAGATTAGGGGATGTTGCTTATAAACTTGCTTTACCCACTCAATTGCAAATCCATAATGTATTTCATGTAAGTTTACTTAAGAAATATATATACAATGCAAATCATTTTATTGATTGGAAAACTATTTCTATTGAACCTTCTTGTGAATTTAAGGTTGAACCAGAACAAATAATTGAAAAAATATCTAGAATATTGAGAAATAAAGTTATAAATGAAGCAAAAATTAAATGGAGTCATTGTGATAATGATAGTGCTACTTGGGAAAATGTTGATTTTATTAAAGACCAATATCCTCATTTGTTTAACTAAAGGATATTTTATTTATATGTATGTGTGATGCAGAAAATCATCAAGCTACTAAGGGAAGTAGCTCAACAATAAGGGGAGAATTGTTATGAGTGATGAGCTCAAAATGTGCTCATAGTTTGGATATTATGATGGACTTTTAATGCCTTTACTTTTGTTATTCGTGGTTGTTTAAAACTCTTTTGAAAACTTTTATGGGGATACCCTATAGCAAAACATTTGCATATTCCTGCAGCTTATTGTGTTGACTTGACTACATTTATTACCCCGTTGACTCCCTAAATGACTGGTATATCGCATACAGTTTTTGAATGATGAAATATATTTAAATGTGTGATTAATGAATGGATATTGTGTATGTGCCATATGCCTTGTCTTTTGCATCTGTTACCTTTTGTATCGCAAGTTGTTGAAGAATGATCGATTCAAGCGCAACCGATCTTGGCCTTGCAGTAAAGTCCATTTCGTGCACGACTTCGAGGAAGCTCTGGCGAAGAATCTTTGACCGAAACCGTTGGGAAATATTTTTAATGATAGTCAATCTGGAAAGAGTGGACCGCTAGATTCTCTCCGAATCGGGTTGAACGCATAAATTCGTTTATGAAGTTTGTTCCTTTATTCTGGGATACACTTTATTTCCACGTCTTTCTTCGATAACGTTAGTTAGTTAGTTGCTCTCCTAATTTTAAATAAAGTACTCCTCCTGTGCGAGTGAGAGGGAGATGATAGTTAGAGTAAGATAGAAGCATAGTGATAGAGAGATATAGCAGATATCATGTAAGAGTTAGTATGATAATAAAAAGCAGAATCTGTTTGACAAGAGATAGAATTTTTTGTTAGTTTCTATATCAACAAAGCAATGTATACCATTCTATTTTCATGAATACAGTTTGATGAAGTTCTGAGTTCATCACCTTCATAATCAGTAGATGCTTGCTAAGGGGGCCCACTTAGTAAGTATCTGTAGCTAGTTAGTTAGCTGTTCTTTTCTGTTGATCTTCAATTAGCTTTCATCTTTGAAGTTTTCATACAAACTCAGTCTTGTATTGCTCCTGCAGCATACGGAATCCATCCATGTGCCTGTTCCTGCAGCATAAGGCCAGTTCATAGTTTGTGTTTCAGTCGTAGTTGTTATGGTTTCTATTTTAATCAAATCATAGTTGAGTTAAATAACTTTGCATTACCTTCCTGTAGCATAGATAGAATTCCTTTTCAGTATTTATTTCCATTAAGTTTTGACTAAAACTAGTTCTTAGTGCATATATTTTGTCGTGCCATTTAAAGTATACATCCCCTGGTTTGACAAGTAAATGAATGTCCATAGAGAGATGTTAGTCACCTGTTGGAATGTCCAATTCTGAGGAAAGGTTTTACTATGATTATCATATCCTTTTGTGGGAACGACCATTTTTGGCGCCATTGTCAGTGATGGAGTCCAGCTAGGAATTTGTCAGAAGTCATTTTTAGTATTAGTTTAGTTTGTTAGTGAAAAAATTTCAAAATCTTTCAAGCCACCATTCATTGTATTGCATGCATAAAAGAAAAGATGCACTGGGAAGGTTCCTCCCTGAAAACTTGTTTGTTGAACTACTATTTGACCCAGCTGACAACGAACCTGAGAAAAACCCATTTGCTTTGTTATTCCAGCAAGCAAACATGGCAAATAACCCACCTAATAATCCACCTCCTACTTTTGAATTTCTCATTGTTCCCCAACGAGATACTGACAATCTTAAGAATATACCTTCTTCACTACTTCCAAAATTCTATGGCCTAGTCACAGATGACCCTGAAACTTTTCTTTTTGAGTTTGATGTCCTCTGTCACAGTTATGACTACAACACAGATGCTCATAAATTGAAGTTATTTCCTTCCACCTTGAAGGAGGGAGCTCTCAGATGGTTCATGAGTCTGGGAAAAGGTGTTGATGGTTGGGCAGCCATGCAGACGAAATTCCTTGAGAAGTATAAGGAATAATGTAAGAGTGCCAGTAAAGGAGATGACATATTCTGAATTTAGCAGAAGGAGGATGAAAGTCTAGAAGATTATATTTCAAGGTTCTTGTTTTCACTAAAGAGGAACTCAAACCATACTCTCAACGAGGAATCTCAGAAATTAATCTTTCTAAGGGGAATCAGTGATGCCTGTATAGACGCCTTGGACCTGATGGGAGGAGGTGATATAGCCCAACTGTCTTGGGATGATATAAAGAAAATATGTCTTAACTACTCTCAGGCAATAGTTAAGAAAGGTCGAGGTCATCATGCTATAGTGGGAAAGTCTTCTTCTAGTGGAGTTTCTCGGATGGAGATAACAAACTTGTTGTTTGACTTCAAGCAAGACATTATTAATAATATGGCTACACAACTAGACACCATGCAAGCTCAGAAGAAACATGAGGAAGCTGAGGCAGTTTTGGCCGAGTTCTGTCCATACTACAGACAGAAGAAGTGTGACTACAGATGCAAGATGGTGGCTAATTTGGAAGCTAGGCAACTACCTACTAACTTCAAACCAGTAGAAGGTGATGATGATCAAGTGTTCTTTGTTGCACAAAGGAGACCATGGGCCCAAAGATAAGGTATGCCTCAAGATCCTTTAACTTTTGGTAATCCTTATTCTGGCTATAATAACCAATGGCAACCTGCATATGGACCACCACCACCCTGGAATCCACCTCAACCAAGTTGGCCTAATTTTCAAACCCCGCAATGGCAATCTCCTCAAAGAGGTTGGTAGCAGCCACAAGGACAGTGGACCCCACCTTCAGGTAATTGGCAGCAAAATCCTCAATGGAGAGGTCCTCAGTAATGGCAAAACCAATCCCCTGGATTCCTGCAGCTTCCATAGCCACAACCACAGGCCCTTATGCCACCTCCTATAGCAACTGCCACAAATACTAGACCTCCAAAACAAACACCTATGCCTACCTAGCCATTTCCAAATCCAAATAATAGGCAACAACAACAGCCACAACAACCTACGTATCTTGCTGAAGCCAACCAATATCAAGCTTATGCCTTAAATGTTAATGACATCTATTTGAGGTCTGGAACCACTTTACCTGCTCCAAAACTGCCTCTAATTACTGAAATACCAGATTCTCCCCTTGAAGAATCTATTGCACCTGCTACTCCAACTGAGCATATGCCTATACCTGATACAGTTTCTAAGGAGTCTGCTTTGCAAAGTAAAGACAAACCACCTTTTCCTCAGAGGTTGCAAAGTACTGCATTTAAATCCATGGAAGAACCCACTTTTGACATTCTGGATCAGCTCAAAAATATACAAATTCAAATTCCCTTATTTCAGGTTTAAAGATGTTCCCATTTTTGGAAAAGCTATTAAAGAGGCCTGTTTAAAGAAGCCTGGATGAAAGAAAAAGGATCCTCAAACAATTCATGTCTTAGAAAAATTGGCTGATATAATGTTGGGAAATGCAGTAATTCCAAAGTATATTGACCCTGGAAGTCCTGTAGTGCAGATACATATAAATGGCCAAATTATAAAAAATATTTTAATTGACTTAGGTGCTACCATTAATGTCATGACAAAGCATATTATGGACTCCTTGAATATTTCAAACATTAGGTTTACACCCACAGTTCTGCAGCTTGCAGATAGCTCCACAGTTAAACCTGATGGGATGGTGGAAGATGTAATTGTCACTCTTGAATCTTGGGAGTATCCAGCTGATTTCATAATATTATCAGTTAAGGAAACTTTAGGAGGGTATCCAGTTATCCTTGGTAGACCATGGTTAGCAACTACTGATGCTTTTATAGGACGTCGTTCTAGAGATATGACCATTTCTGATGGACAGTTCACAAAAAAATTGGCTTTGTATCCGCCTGCTAGACCTCAACCAGATTTGTCCCAACTTGTTTGGCCAGATATGGGGGAAGAAACTGAAGAAGCCAATTCCTTGGCTCAATTAATGATGCTTCAAAATGATCCATTCTCACAACTTCAGAATGAAGATGCTTTGCTTTTCCAAATTCTGCAGTTTAATTCTGGTACGGGTAATTCATTTGATCCAAATGGCAGTCATCTACAATGTTTCCTGCAGCAACCAAATTCTAGGAGTTCACTGCCTAAACTTTCAGCAATTTTTCATAACTTGCTTCCACAAGAGGTACAAACATCACCTGTAGATTCTGAGTAATTTCATTAAGTAGATAGAATTGTCTCCAGGTCAATGTTTGAATATCAATAGCAAGCTGTCACAATCTCAACAGGCTGACTTATTAAAAATGCTACAAGATCAGCATAAAATTTTTGCATGGGAATATGGGGACATGCAAGGAATAGATCCTTGTGTTTGTACTCACATGATCTATATCAAAGAAGATTGTTTACCAGTTAGGTAGTCTCAAAGAAGAGTAAATTCAACACTTAGAGAAATAGTGAAAAATGAACTTCAAAAGTTGCTTGATGCTGGTTTTATTTACCCAATCTCTGACAGTCAATGGGTTTCTCCATTAGTTATTGTTCCCAAGAAATGAGAAAAATGGAGAGTGTGTGTAGATTACAGAGAATTGAACAATGCCATTAAAAAAGATCACTTTCCACTACCTTTTGTAGACCAAGTACTCGACTCACTGTCTGGCAAAAGATATTTTTCTTTTTTGGATGGTTACAGTGGGTACAATTAGATAAAAATTGCCCCTAAAGATCAAGATAAGACCACTTTTACCTGTCTATGGAGAACATTTTCTTACTCAGTCTTGCTTTTTTGTCTATGCAATGCACTAGCAACATTTCAGAGAGCAGTAATTAGTATCTTTGCTGATATATCTCATGACTATATGGAGATTTATATGGATAATTTCACTACCTATGGAGTCACATTTGAAGAAGCATTGGTGAACTTAGAAAAGGTATTAAAAAGGTCCAAAGAGAAAAATTTGTCTCTAAACAGTGAAAAGTGTTTTCTAATGATGGAAGAAGGTATTGTTCTAGGTCATCATATTTCAAAGAATGGAATTCAGGTTGACCCTACTAAAATTGAAGTTATTCTGAATTTACAAACTCCTGCAAAACAAAAAGATGTCAGAAGTTTCCTTGGCCATGCAAGATATTATAGAAGGTTTATAAAAGATTTTAGTAAAATTACCAGTCCACTTTATGCTTTGTTAACTAAGGATTCTCAATTCGAGTGGACAGAGGCCTATGAAAAATCTTTCCTGCAACTAAAGAACTTGCTTACTCAAGCCCCTATTCTTCAAGGTCCAAAATGGAATTTTCCTTTTCACATACATGCTGATGCCTCTGATTTTGGTATAGGAGCAGTTTTAAGTCAAAAAGAAAATTCAATTGAGCATGCTATCTACTTTATCAACAAGAACCTTCAAGGTCCTGAGCTCAACTATACTGTTATAGAAAAGGAATTGCTCGCAGTAGTGTATGCTTTGAATAAATTTAGGCATTATGTCACAGGTTATCAGATATTCGTCCATACTGACCATGAAGCAATTAGGTATCTGATGAACAAACCTGCCATCTCTGGCAGATTGGCAAGATGGCTCCTATTGTTACAAGAATTTGACATTACAATCATTGAAAAACTAGGAAGAGCTAATGTTGTAGCTGAATTTTTATCAAGACTTCAATCAGCTGCACCTATTGAACACGAGGTCATTGATGATAGGTTCCCAGATGAACACTTGTTTTCCATTGCTGCACATACACCATGGTATGCAGACATTGCCAATTATCTAGTAGCAAACAGAATACCAGCTCATTTTTTTCCAAAAGAAAAAAAATTGTTAATAAAGAAAAGTTTTAACTTTTCATGGATCACAAATTGTCTATTTTATACTGGACCTGATCAAGCAATGCGAAGATGTGTAAGAAAAGATGAGACTTATGATATCTTGCATGCTTGCCATGATGAACCATGCGGGGGACATTTTGCAGCAAAGAGAACATCCATGAAGATTCTTACAATAGGGTACTACTAGAAAACATTACACAAGGATGTTGTTGCCTATACAAGGAAATGTGACCGATGCCAGCATATAGGAAGACCAACCAAGTCAAATGAAATGCCACTATATCCACAAGTAATAGTCACCCCTTTTGATAAGTGGGGAATGGATTTTGTGGGACCAATCGATCCACCATCAAATGGCAAGTCATACATTCTAGTTTGCACGGACTACGTAACAAAGTGGGTTGAGGTAAAAGCTATGAATCATGCTTGAGATAACAAGGTTGCTGAATTTCTATATGAACAAATTTTCACTAGATTTGGAGTCCCCAGAGAGCTTGTAACTGATCAGGGAGCTCAGTTCACATTGAATCTGATCATTGCATTAATGAATGACTATAAAATCAAACATAGGAAGTCCAGCCCCTATCACCCTCAAACCAATGGTCAAGTGGAGCTAACAAACAAGGAAATTGAGGCAATCCTAACAAAGACAGTGTAGATCCATAGAAAAGATTGGAGCAATAGACTTCCTGAAGTAGTTTGGGCCTACAGAACTACATGGAAGACAACAACTGGGTTTACACCTTTTGAGCTACTTTATGGGAAAACAACCATGTTGCCTATTGAATTTAAGCACAAAACTTTGAGGACAGCTCTTGAACTCAATATGGAAATATCTGAAGCACAAAAGGACCGTCTCCTGCAGCTCAATGCTTTGGACGAAATGAGAAAAGTTGCCCTATAGCATACAGAAGCAGTCCAACAACAATGGAAGAAATGGCATGATCAACACATAAAAACCAAGATTTTTTTTGCTGGTGATTGGGCTCTGTTATATGATTCCAGATATCAAGAAAACTAGGGTAAGCTCACAACACGCTGGGTTGGTCCCTATGAAGTTGAGAATGTGTTCAACAATAGAGTTGTATAGCTGGTGACAATTGATCCAGTTCGTTTTAAATTGCTAGTTAATGGCCACCGACTCCGGTTGTACCATAAACCAGTATCAAAGGAAGAATTCATGCAGCAGTTCGTTCTGATTCCACCCGCTACTCTTCCTGTAGCCGAAGGCTTTAGCCTTTCTCCTACAGCTTCACTGTAATTTTAAAAAAACATGCTCATAATAAAGGTTTTCTTTTTAAAAAGAAACCCCTTTTTCTCCATTCTCATTTATCGCCTCCATATCACTTATTTATCTTCCATACATCCATCTCATCCATTCATTCCATCCATTCATCTCATCCACCCACGTCACCCATCCACTTCATCCATCTGTATCACCCTTAATTAAGATATCATTCCCAACTGTCAACTCATGTAGACAACGTCATCTTTCTTCACACGTACGTGTAAAGGTGCGACATATCTTTTGTTATCGCATATTTGATTTATTTTATTCTATTCATTTACTACTATAACAGTACCAGTCATTATTACCCGATCTCTGCCTATTCTTTAGTACATGTGAAAACACATGTCATACTCTCAGTAGGGGGAAGGGTAATCCACCTTTTAAAACCTATCTTTTCGCCGCTGCCATAACTGCGCAAATAACCTTTCTTTATTATTTTTTTAGTACTTTCCAAATATGATCGCATGTCCTTCTTTATTGCATGTTTTTCTTGTAAATTACGATTAAGACTTCTTGTTCAAAAATTTCATTTTGGAAAAGAAAGAAATGTGACGGCACGACAGAAGAAAAACCAGAGCAGAAAGGAAAACAGAGAATTTGAATTTTCAGCAAAGAATTGAGTTCAGCTAGAGGAAAAACTGTGAACATGGGTGGTCAGCTGGTATGACATGAGCCTGTAGCTCATGAGTTATTATTGCAAGATCCTCAAACAGTCCATGTATTCAGCCTCTGTGGATGGTTAAACTACTTGAGTTTAAATGCTTTTGATGAGGAGGCTACTGGAGAATTTTTGAGAACCATTTCTGAAGGGGAAGCTACTATATGGGGTCTAACGGTTGTTGCAACTGAAGATAGAATTGCTGAAGTAACCGGGCTTCCAGCCATTAGAGAAAAATTTTCTTCAGATGCTGCCGCTGCAAGGGCTAAGTTTTCAATGCCCACTGATGAACCTTTGGAAATCTCCAAGCAGGGATGCAAGTGGGTGTCGTTGCCTCTTCCTTATTCAAAATACGCCACTTACATAATCAGGTATTTAACCTATGAAGGTTGTTTCTCCTACCTGCATTCTTATCATTTCAAATTATTAAGTCATATGAGGCATGGGTTAGTTGTAAATGTTCTGAATTTCTTGTTAAAATTTCTAGAACAAAGTGCCCATGGAACCTAACAAGGGAAATATAATTATGTCGCTCACCACGACCTTATCAAATTACTGATTAAACGCTTTTTGAGAGATGTCTCACCTCTTTCCTGGCAACAATTCATTGCCCAAAAGAGCTTGCAAATTCTACAACCCCCTAGGGTACATACCCCACGGCCTCAGAAAAAGAAGAAAGAAATTGAGTCTACCAGTAGAACAGGGCAAGGGTCATCTACTCTTGTAGCACCTGGTCTTGTAGCTCTCACACCTGAATCCTCCCCTAGGATACAAACTAGGTTTGCCACTAGGAGAGAGAAGGGAAAAAGAAAGGTAGGTGAGTCATCTAGAGCAGAACAAACCCCAGAGTCTGACCCTCGTTCTCGAAAAAGGAAATGCTCTTCTCCTGCAACACCTTCCCCTGCAGCCGGCTCTCGTACAGCAACACCTATTGCTAACACTAGTTCATTCTCATCCTTTGGTAGGGTAGAACCCTCTAGGTAGACCAGGAAGAGGAAGGCTACCAGAACACCTCCTGCAGCCGCATCAGTACCAAGAAGAGTTTCCACAAAGAAACAATGTAAGACCTCCCCTGCTTCACCTCAACCAGAGGTTATTGTTATTTCAGAAGTGTTTGTAGAGTTTGAATTTGATGTTTCTCAGAATGTGTCTGAAAATGCTGCACAGAGTTCATTCGTTCCTAAAGAGGAGCAAGTTGAGACAAAATAAATAGGGCATAATGAACAAGGGTTACCAAATCTTGATGACTTGGCTACCGCTGCTATGCAGTTTTTAGAGGAAGCACAGTCCTCTCAACCATAGCAACCAAAATTCATCTTGTAGCAAGAGCAAGAATAGACTGAATAATCGAATGTGCCTAATGAAGCTATATTTCACCCTGCAACTTGTAAAGCCATTGTTGTGTATAAGAAGACATTTTTAATTGAATTTCTGGAATATGTCAAAGCTAACTGGGAAACAGTTACATTGCAAACCGTGACTTTCTGGCACATAGCCCAGACTGACATGCAACAAAGTCTATGGTAGGTAGAAAGGAAGAAATTGAAAAAAGAAATTGAAAGTCAGAAATAGGAAATTGTTGAGTTGAAAGCAAAAATGGATGAAATGTTAAAAGTAACTGGTCAGATTATGGAATGCATACCACCACCCAGAGTTTATGCTCCGTGCCTTAAGGAACAGTTCTTATGGTTCCAACTAATGAGAATTTCCAGAAATCAAGATCCTATACTTCACACTGCTAAAAAATTTTATGAGGCATATCAGGTAGCCCCTAATTTGTTAAGAAATTCTCTGTGTGAATTCTATTTACATGGCTTTTTAATTCCATCAGAAACATAATGGAACCCTCTTGTATATATTGGTGATATCCATTTGAGATCATTTATGTCATGGGCAGCAAATGAAGCGAATTATGGCAGGCAATGAGAAATATATGAGGAAGCCAAAAGGAATGAGCCTGTTCCATTACGCTCTCAAAGTTCAAACCCCCATGCAATGTTGAAAGACTGGTTTGCTCTGACATGTGGCATTAATAATATTACAGCCAGAGAAAAGATATTTGATATCAGTAAATAGGTATATGATGAATTTTAGGCACAACCATATTCGTTTTAGAGACTAGCATACACCAGAAATGAGAAAAGGTGGGAAAGATTAATTGTTGGGCTAAGAAAATCAAAACCACACAGTCCCCTAAATTTCACAGTAGCTCTTAAACGATCAAGCAGATATATACAGTTGGGACTTCAAAAGAGATTTGAACTATGGTTGCCATTGACATTCAGACCTCCTGTGCTACTGTGGCCCCTTTATCCTCACCAGGCTACAAATCTTAATGATGATTTAGAGGACCATAGGTATGAAAGGTGCCAGGATTTCAGAGGATTTTATTACAGGTTTGGAAATCCATTTCAGAGTCATGCAGCAACCACTGATTTCAGAGAAACCACCAGAAAAATTAATGCTGGAGTAACAACATTAGGCTAAGTAGGGGGCAGTGATGAGCTCAAAATGTGCTCATAGTTTGGATATTATGATGGACTTTTAATGTCTTTACTTTTTTATTCATGGTTGTTTAAAACTCTTTTAAAACCTTTTATGGGGATATCCTATAGCAAAACAATTGCATATTCCTATAGCTTATTGTGTTGACTTGACTACATTTATTACCCCGTTGACTCCCCAAATGACTGGTATATTGCATACAGTTTTTGAATGATGAAATAGATTTAAATGTGTGATTAATGAACGGCTATTATGTATGTGCCATACGCCTTGTCTTTCACATATGTTACCTTTTGTATCGTAGGTTGTTGAAGAATGATCGAGTCAAGCGCAACCGATCTCGGCCTTGCAGTAAAGTCCATTTCCTGCATGGCTTCGAGGAAGCTCTGGCGAAGACTCTTTGACTGAAACCATTGGGAAAGATTTTTAATGACAGTCAATCTGGAAAGAGTGGAGCACTAGATTCTCTCTAAATCGGGTTGAACGCATAAATTCATTTATGAAGTTTGTTCCTTGATTCTAGGATACACTTTATTTCCACGTCTTTCTTTGATAGGGTTAGTTAGTTAGTTGCTCTCCTAATTTTAAATAAAGTACTCCTCCTACACGAGTGAGAAGGAGATGATAGTTAGAGTAAGATAGAAGCATAGTGATAGAGATATATAGCAGATATCATGTAAGAGTCAGTATGATAATAAAAAGCAGAATCTGTTTGACAAGAGACAAAATTTGTTGTTAGTTTCTATATCAACAAAGCAATGTATACCATTCTATTTTCATGAATAAATTTTGATGAAGTTCTGAGTTCAGCACCTGCATAATCAGTAGATGCTTGCTAAGGGGCCCACTTTGTAAGTATCTGTAGCTAGTTAGTTAGTTGTTCTTTTCTTTTGATCTTTAGTTAGCTTTCATCTTTGAAGTTTTCATACAAACTCAGTCTTGTATTGCTCCTGCAGCATAGGGAATCCATCCCTGTGCCTATTCCTACAACATAAGGCCAGTTCACAGTTTGTGTTTTAGTCGTAGTTGTTATAGTTTCTGTTTTAATCAAATCATAGTTGAGTTAAAGAACTTTGCATTACCTTCTTGTAGCGTAGATAGAATTCCTTTTTAGTATTTATTTCTGCTAAGTTTTGACTGAAACTAGTTCTTAGTGCATATATTTTGCCGCGCCATTTAAAGTATACATCCCCTAGTTTGATAAGTAAATGAATGTCCATAGAGAGATGTTAGTCACCTGTTGGAATTTCCAATTCCCAGTGAAAGGTTTTACTGTGATTATCATATCCTTTTGTAAGGGCACGACCAATGAGACTTTTTCCTCGTGGGAAGAAAAAGAAAAAGAAAATAGAATAAAAGTAAATAAGTAAACAAATATAAGAGCTAATGTAATAGTTCCAGAAAGAAAATGTAATAAAATAATAATTAGAGTTTTCACGGGATGTAATTATTATTTGTAAAAGGGTGTGTCGGTTGGAACTACCATTTGTGTTGTAGAAAACTCATGAAAACTAAATTATTGAGGACATGAAAAAAAAGAAGAGGAAAATCAAGTGGAGCACATTGCAGGAATAGGGTTTTAGGTTAGCAGGCTGTGACTAGGACAGAGAAGGGGCACTCCTACAGTGGGTGTCCAACATGGGGTACAAGTGTGTGCAGTCAGGGCGGTCCTGGCCAGGGCATGGTTTTGTGGCACTAGTGTTGAGCATTGTTCCAGTGGAACCAACACTCCTGTAGAGCAACAAAGTCTTCTTTCCTCCCAGACTACTCATAGATGGAAGAGGCTAAACTAGGGACCATTCCAGCAATAGTTGGTGATTTCTTCTACACATTTCAAAGATAAGTGTTAATATTAATAAATTGTTTGAGCAATAAATTTTTTTAAACCCTTTGAGTTTTTTTTGAATTAATAATTTATTTACAACATGATTTAATGTATTTGATTGAAATTTTTGATCAATTCATTATATGCAATTTAATTTCTAAGTCTCTAATTGAGCTTTAAATATTATATTAAATTTTTGTATGATTTTTTTTAATCTGTAGAAATCAATTTAAAAATTTGTATTTAAATTTGGGAATTGGTCTCATTTCAGCTAAGAATCTCCTTTAAAAACCCTTTTTCATTTCATCAATTTTGGGTTAAAAAGAGTCGTCACCCACATACCCTACACATACCCATCATATCACCACTTTTTGGCGCATCATGATCCTGCACATACCCATACACTTAAATTATATATATACACACACACACACATATATATATATATATATACACACACATATATATATATATACACATATACATATATATACATATATATATATATATATACATATATATATATAGATATAATATGTATATATATATATATATATATATATATATATATATATATATATATATATATATATATATATATATATATATATATATACAAATTTATGTAAATATATAGTGTCAATTGTATGTGAAAATAAACCCTTGAAACATAGATAGATAGATATAGGCATATATATATATATATATTGAAGACAAAAAAAACCACAATGGCTCTTTGTACAATGCAACTCAATCAATATATTTTCTGGCACATTTCAAACTATACTTTCCCACACTACAACACTCATGTAAAATGACTTATAGATTCCACATAACAACAATTTTAACATAGACAATAAATAAATCATTTATGCAAAAAACCCATGTAATACAACTTACAAATTGTAGAGCACAAGAGTTTTAGAGCCTCCAACCTACTATGAAATTGACCATGGAGCCAAAGGTGATAATTTTTATAATAGTGTGCTATGAAACCAACACCACAATGACTTGTTTGACAATACAACTTAAACAAAGTATTGTTTCCCACACTAGAACACTCAATATTGCATTTACTTCACCCACCCCTAACATACAACAATGACAGAATGAATTAACACCCCCACAATATATATATATATATAAATTATGGTTCTTTTGTCAAACAAGCCACAGTGTTCTTTGTCTGTATATATGAAAATATATATCTACCTATATGTATTTCTTGAAATATGGACCAGGCAATTGAATACATATATATATGTGTACATGTATTTGTATATCCACAGGGAATTCAATACAATTTTGCTTTTTGTGTATAATATTCAATACCCAATAAGTGTTAAAAATGATAGATGTTAAAAAACCCACATTAAATAGAACTTTAAAATATGGAAAATAGAATAGTCAGTCTACAATAATAAAGAGTTTGCTATGGGGAACTGGAAAAAAGAATATCATGAGGAACAGTTTGTTATGGGGAGATTCAAATAGTTGAGAGACAAAAGGAAATTGGAAAAGAGCTATTACAAAAACACTTAACAATCACATGAATATGACAAATGTTCAAAAATCCACATTAAGTATAACTTTAAAATATCGAGACTAGAAGAGGCAAACTATGATAATGAATAGTTTGCTATAGAGAATTGGAAAATACAATACCATGAAGAATAGTTTCTTATCGAGAACTTCAAGCAGTCCACATAGAAACAATAGATCAAGAAACATATTCATACAAGAGACATAATATGTTCCATAGAGACAAAATAACAATAACAAATAATAGTATAGTGACCTTCCACGTAAATAGAGAAATTCTAAAGAGCTATGACAATAAGACTTAACAACTTTCATACTAACCCACTGCATATATGTATATGCAATCACTCTTATATTAATCTGTATCAGTGTGGACCAAAAAATAGTTTCCTCACTTTTAAGTGTCATTCTAATAGCTCTTTTATCTGTTTAGCTTTATATTTTTAGCTGATAGGCTATCTATTTGAAGTTTCCAATGGGATTTTCATCAACCTAGCCCTAAATACAATTTTTTGTTATGGAAATATTGCCAAAGATGCATAGAGATAACTACAAGCAATAAACAAAGGGAGAGAAAATTACTAACCCTAACCATATTTTTTGAAGAAAGAAATAACATTTACCTACAATAAATCCATCCATACATAACCATAATCTCTTTGAAGTCCCCAAAATGGGTATAACCGCAAACATAGAAACATATCACAAGGAACAATAAGCATAGAGAAAAACACATCAACAATAAATTAATCATTTATGCAAAATACTCATGTAAAATGGCTTACAGATGTTGGATCACAATAACTACAAACAATAAATGAAACCTTAAAAAATTACTAACCCTAACCATATTTTTTGGTGAAAGAAAAAAGATTTATCTACAATACATCCATCCATATAGAGCCATAATCTCTTTGAAATCTTCAAAAAGGGTATAACAGAAAAGATGTAAACATATAACAAGGAATAATAAGCAGAGAGCTAAACACAAAAAAAATTAATTAATCATTTACGCAAAATGCCCGTATAAAATGACTTACAGATTCTAGAGCACAAGACTCTCAAAACCCTCCAATATGTTATGAAACCCAGCTAAAGGTGATGATTTTTACATTATTCTTCTATCAAACTAACACCACAATAGCAATGCAACTTAATCAATATACTTTCTCACACATTTCACAACACATCACTGTTAAAACCCTCCAACCTACTATAAAAAGGAAGAATGAGCAGAGAATGAAAAACATGAACATTAAATTAATTATTTATGCAAAATACCCATTTAAAATGACTTACAAATTCTGTAGCACAATAGTTTTAAAACTCTCCAATCCACTAAAAAGTGGAGTAGAAGGAAGCCATTTTAACAATAGTTTTCTATCAAACTAACACCACAATGGCTCTTTCGACAACACAACCTAATCAAACTATACTTTCCCACACTATAACATTGAATACTGCATTCACTTCATCCATTTTTGTCATGCAATAACAACATGATGCATTAACCCTTGTGTGAGCAAACACTTACGTTTGACCTTCTGCATACGAAAAAAAAAGATTTAACTACAATTTATCTTATGGTAATCTACAATTGCTTCTAAAAATATACACAAAAATAACCACAAACAATAAACAAAAGATTCACAGAGATAAGATGCAATCACTCCTATGTTAATCTGCAATTGCTTGTATCTTAATGGGTGTAACAACAAAGATGCACAAAGATAACTAAAACAACAAATAGAGCTCGATAAAATTACTAACCCTAACCATTTTTTTTTGACAAAAGAAAGAACATTTAACTATAATTTCTCCTATGCTAATGGGTGCAATGCCAAAGATACACACAAATAACAACAAACAACAAATGAAAGATTGACAGAGATAACTAAAACAATAAACAATGCTCCTATGTTAATTTGGAATTGCTCTCATGCTAATAGGTATAATGCCAAAAATGCACAAAGGTAACTAAAACAATAAACCAACGGTGAAAAAATTATGAACCCTAACCATATTTTTGATGAAAGAAAAAATATTTGACTGTAATTTCTCTATCCATACAGAGTGAAAATTTCTTACAATTTTCCAAAATGGGTATAGCGTGAAAGATAGAAACACATAACAAAAAGACATGAACAATAAATTAATCATTTATGCAGAATACCCATGCAAAATGGCTCACCATACAGATGCATAGAGATAACTAAAATGATAAACTAATGGCGAAAAAATTACTAACCCTAACCATACTTTATCATGAAAGAAAGAAGATTTAACTACAATTTCTCCATACATAGAAAGTGATAATCTCTTTGAAATATCCAAAATGGGTATAACACCAAAGATAAAAATATTTCACAAGAAGACATCAACAATAAATCAATCATCTATGCAAAATACTTGTGTAAAATGCCTTACATATTCTAGAGAACAATAGTTCGTCGATTTTTTGAATAGCTTGCTATCAAACTAGCCATGGAGCTGAATATGATGATTTTTACAATAGTTTTCTATGAAACCAACACTACAACAATACAACCTAATGAAACTATACTTTACCACAATGCAACACTCAATATTACATTTACTTCGTCTACCCACATTTACTACCCCTACATCCATTGTACAACAACGATAAAATGCATTAACACTCTTGTAAGCTAACACTTACGTTTCAACTTCTGCGTATCGAGGACACCAACTCCACCACCGCCAACCCATGTAATTCCCAAGCTCCATGTTGCCACAAAAAATCTGATCTAGTCACCGCTGGCCATGACATCTCCGGTGCCTGCAAACCCAATTCACGACTGGGCTAAGGAAATTCCTGACAAAAACTTCAAACAAAATAGGCTATCGGCTAAAAATCCAACATTAACCTTGCTCTATTTACACTCACCTCAATATATTTGCTATGTCACTAGGAAAAACATCTAAAATTCTCTTCTTTTCCTTGAGATCTATATTTTCATACCATTGTCACTCTAATTTATGGGGATAATCATTTATATCATGGATTGAACCAAAAAATAAAATTTCTAAATTTAATTTAAATGATTATTTTCTTTTTCCACTAGCCATTAGGAGATTATTTGGTAAATGTTTGTGAAATAATTTTATTTATTCTTTGTATTTAAAAAGATTAATTTGAAAAATTATTTGATCTCCTCAAAGTATAAAAAATCTTAGCACTTCAAGAAGCATTACAAAGAATAGTAGTTGCATCAAAATTCTTATATGAGACACTACATTTCTTGCTTATTGTTTGATAATACACTTTTAAGGCCATAAAAGATAGTAATGAAAGAAATTGACTTGAGAAGACTTAATTCTTGCAACTCAACAATCTCTTCAGTGTATTTTTAAATATAGTTAATCATTAATTGTTAGTAAAGGTGGTTACAATGAATTAAATTAAAGATGTTTGCATTGCTCTACATAAAGACCGTGCATTAGAGATTAAATCCATATAATGCAAAATTGACTCAAAGTTGAAAATCAATTTTTAAAGAAAAATACATTTCACATATTATTATCATTTAAAAAAAATAAAAAATCAAATTCCACACAACATAAACATATTTTTTCCCAATATTATTTAATAAAATAAACTTATTATTCTTTAAACTAATTTCCTAAAAAATAATTTTAATTCACAAACTTTTATAATTTGTCATTTATTAATCTAAATTAATTCATAGATAAACGCATGCATTCAATTAATTAACCTAAATTGACTTAGAGATAAAGTTGTTTTTTAAGGAATAAAAGATGTGAGAGGGATGGATAATGGGTAGGTTCTCAAATGTAAGTTTATAAATAAAGTAATTTGTGTTTCTCATGTCTACGTGTCTCATTGAGTCAGTAGAGACGTGAGTTAAATTGAAACAATAAGATTAGTTGTAGTTATTCTAGGCGAGTTCCAAATGGGAAAGATTAAATTCCAATATACAATAATGATTTACGGAGTAATTATGTATCTTTGGAAAATAATAATAAACGGTGGAAGAGGATAATACCAGTTTCCAAATGGTTTTCAATGTCAATAAAATCGGTCATTAATTCAACGGAAAATTCACTATCGTGACAAATTCATTTCAAATAAAATTTCACCATCATAGAAAATTAATTTTTCATATATTAAAAAATATTAGTGCGATTAAATTTCAATGACTATGAATTGCTGATGGTGAATTTTACTTCTGATGAATTTATCATGATGATGAATTCTTAATGTGAATTGCAGACGATGAATTTGCTGTCTCAATAGCTTTACTAAACTAACTTATAAAAAAACATATTGTCAATATCTTCTAGAACCAGTAAACCTAACAAAATAGTTCGTCGCCAACCCTCTCTCTCACTTACGTGAAACGTTTTCCCATTTATTAAAAAAGACAAGTTAATCTTGAGCAGGTAAGATCCATTTTTCTCTAGGTTTGAAAGGCGTGCAGAAAAAAAACTATAAATAGGAAATGCCAGGCTTGAGTTTCTCAAATCTGGTTGTTTATGTTTGAATGTTTTGGAATGAGAAATGGCATCTCGTACGAAGATAATATGTTATATTCTGTTGGCCATTATATTTTTGTCGATCCTACTTGAGAGTGCGGTGGTGAGAGGTGGAGGTGGAGGCGGAGGCGGAGGTGGAGGTGGGGGTGGAAAGGGAGGCGGTGGTGGTCGACGCCTGTGATTGTGCCTACGGGTCTGGTAATAGAGGAGCTTGAGATGAATATAGACATTGAACATGAATAATTCCAATATATTATTTAGAAGGAATTATATAATAGAGTTGCTTTCAGTCATTGTTGCTCTGTCAAGTGGCTATTTGGATTCAATAAAAAATCACCAGTAAATTTCAATTGTTGAATATGAACTAGATTCTTGTTGGGTGCGGTGATTATTTTGATTATGTTTTATGGTTATAATAGTTTATTTTGATAATAATGATATAATTTAATTAGATTAATGTGTAGTAGTTCATCATCTTTAACAATTATTTTTATTTTTATTTATTCTATTGATTTTAGAAATTTAGTAAATCACATTATTTATGTGTAGGAGGTGTTACTGGTTCGTGTAACTGAGGAGCTCGAGTTGGATCTAGACAAAGTACATAAATAATTCCAATATATTATTAAGAAGAATTATATAATAAAGTTGCTTTCAGGCATTGTTGCTCAGTCAAGTGGTTATTTGGATTCAATAAAAATGAACTACTAATGTTCAATTATTGGATATGTACTAAGATAAGAACTTTTAGTTGGGGGTGTGAAAATGATTTCAACTATGTTTTATTGTTATAATAGTTTATTTTCATAATAATGATGTAATTTGATTAAGATTAATATGTAGAAGTTTTTCATTTGTAACTTTCATTAATTATATTTTTAAGGAATTTATCAAAATACATAATTGAAATATTATTTTATTTTAATTATTTAATTGATAATTAAAAAAGATTGAATGAAATTTATTTTATAACTAAAGTGTAAGTGGGGCATAGAATAGCATGCACATTAAGAATGGTCTATTTAAATAGCATAGTAAGGTGATAAATATATTTTTATTTCTTTATTGTAGTGTTTTCATGATTATATGAATATATAGAGATTACATTTTAAATTATGTTATAATTATGACTCAATTCAAATTAAATTTGACCTAAAATAGCCACATCCTTCATATAGGCCATCTTTCTTTTCCAAAATGAAAATATAAACAAGAATAAAGAGAAAGAAAAAAATATAAGTCATCATTCTTCATATATTATGTTGGGCCTTATTTTTTTGTCCACAATATTACAGGGTGGAGGGGTAGGGAGTGAGGTGGGGGAGGCGGGATGGGGGGGAGGGGAGTGGGGGTTAGGGCATGGAGGGGGAGGCATGGGTGGTGGTGGTGGGGGTGTGTGTGTCCATGGCTATGAGCCACTGAGGAGCTCTAGTTGCATATACACAAATAACATTAATTAATCCAATGTACTATTATGTGGGAATTGTATAACAAAGATACTTTTAGTCATTCTTACACAATCAAGAGGCTATTTGGATTGAATAAAAATAACCAATAATGTTCAATTATTGAATATGTATTAGAGATAAGAACTTTTAGTTGGGTGTTTTAATTATTTTGATTATGTTTTATTGTTATAATAGTTTTCTTTAATAATAATGATATATTTTAATCAAAATTTATGTCTAAGAGTTCATCACCTTTAAGAATTCATTTTACTTTCATTAGCCATTATTTTTTAAAATTTATTAAATCACATAATTGAACTATTACTCTATTTTAATTATTTAACTAATATTTTTAAATGATTGATTATAACTTAAGAGGCTCATAGAATTCAAGTGGCCCATAGAATACCATTCACATTAAGAATAACCTATATAAATAACCCATTAGTGTCATTATTTGTATTCTCTTATTGTAGTGTTTTTCTTGATTTTATGAATATATAGAGATTATATTTTAGATTTATTTTTCATGATGACTCAATTCAAATTTAATTTGATGTAAACATTGTCACATCGTCCATGTAGGCAATTTTCCTTTCCCAAATTAAAAATATAAACAAGAATACAAAAGTCGAGAAAACTAAAATGGCTAAAGCACTTCCCAACCATCATTTTGGACAATACAAAATCTTGAATACAACAAATGTCATAGAAAAAGGAAAAGTAAAAGGGTGTTTTTCCCATGCCATTATTTAGCAATGGTGTCCCCTCTCTCCTAATTCATCATGTATTTAGGAAATATCCAAGGAATAATGTGTAGGAAGAAGGGATTTAAGATAATTTTTTGGTTTTGAAAAAGTGGTATTTCCTAGGCATGGTGGAAATGTAAGCAATAGAGAATGAATGAGAAAGATAATAAGGTAAGAGAAAGTGAAAATAAGTGTAGATTTAGAGGAGTTTAACAAGAAATGGGAAGTGGTGGAAGATCAAAGAGCATGATAACTTCTATATCAAACCCATCTTTGAGAGGAGTTCCAAGAATCTACTGCGATACACGCCTCGTCATTGAATTTTATTTTAAGGTATATTTTATATACATAGGATAAACCTAGATGCAAAAATGAGAAACATAGAAAAGGCATGTTATTTTTTTGAAAAATTGTTGAATAAATATGGCCTAATGGATTGTCATGGTGGTAGAATACTATCAATATGGATTTTTCAAAATGCCTTAAGGAATTTTAATTAAATGAAAACTTTCCCTATGCATTCCTATGCTTAAATTGGATGTTGAGAAGAGGGTATAAATACTAACAAGGAATCACTAAAATTGGATTTTTGTTATTTTAAATTATGATAAAATTTATGCATAGAATTTAACAAAGAATTTATATGCAAACTCTCTTTTGAATGATTCAAATTGTGGTTAATTTCCTTTATAGTTTAAGTTGTGTGGATAAGATGTGAAGTTCATTATAGTTACCTAAAATATGGGGAAAGGGATCCCTATAGTTTTATTTGTGTGCATAAAACTTAGGAATCTCAATAGGAATCTTTCCCTAGGGATTTCACTAGGAATCAAATCACAAGGTGTAAAGATTGACTTTCAACCTCCATAGTGTGTCAATCAAACTTGGATTTTAGTCCTTAGAACAATATGAAATATCGGAAACTAAATTGAAATTATTTGAAGCACTCCAACTAAATGAAAAATAAGACATAATACATAAAATGTAGATTTCAAACTACAAAGAAATGGAAATCATAGCTTGCAGGATGTTATGAGAATGGCCTAATGGTATGTACCTATCACCAGAAGCTATTTTTGAGGTGTTTTAAGGGATTGATTCACCAATGGGAGAATGGGTTTTTTGGAGCCTAAAATTTCATGCAAATTTCAAAATTTTAGGGTCAATGAAAAAGTTGATTTGAGCACTCAAAAGTGCGATTAAAAAATCCACTCCAATGGCCCACTTTGAAAAATCACAAAATGAATCCAATGGAATTTCACACAAAATCACCTTGCAAGCATGTTTATCTGACATATTTTAGTGAACACACCTAATTTCAACTTCCCATGATCTGATTTTTGAAAGTTTCAAAAGGCCAAGTTGAAGGGTTTTGGGAAGGTTTGTTGTTTACATAGTGTTAAAACTACCAAAAGGGTCAAATTTGGAGGACAATATTAAGCAACCGAAAGAATTTCATGGCAAACCGATTGTTGATTCAAATTCTTCCCTTAATCTATCTTCATGCTAATTTTCAGAGCTTTGAGACATCATTTGGTATTTTTTCAAAATCAAATCCTAATGGATTTTACACACTTTTGTTTCTGCATTTTCAAAAAACCTTCACAAAGGTCAACTTTGATGCCTCATATTTTTTGAATGAAAATTCTTGGTGAAAAATATTCTTGCACACATGTATATTTGACCTAATTGAACTAATCCCTAGGATGGCAGTTTCTCAAATCAGATTTGGTATTTTTCAAAATGGGCAAGTGGTGGGTTTCAAATGAGTTTGATAGGTGCAATTTTTTAGAAAATCCTAAATGAGCAATTTGATCATTAACAATTTTCAATCTAGATGTCTTTATGCCAATCCGTCTGATAGCTATACTCCCCTAGGATAACTCAACATGTTGGTGCATTTGCGAGGCTTCTAGAGATCATTTGATCAATTTTCTAAAGAAAGTTTGGAAGCTACTTGACTCTTTTTATCATAGTGTAAAAGTTAGAAAGAAAGCTTTTATCACTACCCATTTCAGTTTAGAGATAAAGTGTCATGAAATTTGATTAATTGGGACTGTGCTCTAAGAGGAAACCTTTTTAGTGTCTAAAAGAGTGATTGAATATTGGAGCAAAGTGTGACAAGGACACTAAAGATTCATTGGAGGAATCTAGAGGATCAGAGAATTTCAATTTGGGGAATTTTAAAACCTGCTAGAATAGAGTTGATTCACCTTGGCATCCTTCGATAAATACAACAATCTATGAATAATAACCAAATATTTGAAAAAGATACTCCAGTTGTTTTTGTGCTTGTTAAAAATCTAAGAAGGAATGTGTATCATTTGAAGAGAAAGACAATACTAAATGTCTAAGATATTTTTGCTTGTATAAAAAAAATACAAACTTGGAGATTCAAATAGTGAACATGATACTTTCTTGAACACCCATTCTACATTGCACTTCAAATATTGGGAAACAATATCTTGATACTATTATCTAGTTTAGAAATTGGTTCAATGTTTGAGATCCATTCAACATAATCAATTGGTCGGATAAATCCTACATCTAATAATTTCATCAATTCTGCTTTCACCAATAGGGCAATGTGTAGATGCATTTTTCTCAATTTTTTCTTCACTAGCTTCACTCTAGGTGGTAGGGATAAATGATGCATTATAATATTTGGATCTATACTTGGCATGTCAGCGTATGACCAAGAAAATTTGATTTGTCTCTCTTCAAAGAATTTAGTGAAGCTTTGTTTTTCTTCGTCTATCATGGATGCTGCTAGATGTATGGTCTTCACTATTTCATCTATTCCAATGTTGATGGATTGTGTGGGATCAACCAGTACTAAAGATCTCTCATGATAGTGCTCAAGAAGAGTGTCAAATATCCCATCCTTTGGTGCCCCAAAGAGGTTTTCATCCTTTGATACACTCTTTATTTTTACTTTTTCTTGATCTCATACTGCCATTAAATGGTTTTCACCATTCAATCAATTTTTGATATTCATTTTGTAGCTTGAAAATTTGGCACTCCCCATGTTAGAAGCTTCATTATGAGATTCACTATGGAACTTGTTTCAAGATTTTCAAAGCAAAGGAAGTTAACAATGGAATGGTCATTTGAAAAGATAGGTATATCAAGCAGCTCAATTTGGTCCTAGTCAATTATTTTGGGGTCTATCAGTGGCAAGGAATCATTCGATTGGTTAAGGTCAAAAGGGGTGAGTATCATGATGGAAATGTTGTCAAAGTGTTCGATAGCAATTTCAAGGTCTATGATGTTACTCTCCTTCGGATGATCTACCTCACTTGAAGTCTAATCATCTTCACTAGAGCCATTGATATGTAGTGATCTAATTTTAAGTGGTCTAGACCTAGAGCTTTGTCCCTCCATACGTCTTGGTGCATACCATTGTATCACATCAATTTCTTTGTCATGACAAGATTCTTTAGATAGGGACTCCCATTCATATTCTTTGGAGTCTATTTTGGAACTATCTTGCAATTGGAGGATTTGTTCATAAATTTCCTACTTGGTTTCTTCTTTTGACTCCTTTTTGTATCCTAGCCCTATCTTGTCTTTTGAATTGCTTATGATAGGTTGTATTGGTTCCACAGTGGGTGCTAAAATGTATCATGGTGTATTAAAATTGGTAAGTATAAAAGAAAGAAATACAACACAATCAATGAAACATTATATTAGAGAGAAATCAAATAACAATAATCAAACTAAAAGAACAAACTCTCTAATGTTTTCCCATTGTTATCTATCTCCAACAATTTTTCAAGTCATTGTGGCTCTCAAATTGTGTATATGCACGTGACCTTTAAAATGACAACCTAGAGAACAAGATGCTAGAAATGAAATAAACCTTTCTACATGATTGATTACTAAATGATATGTTGTAGATGATGAGCTAAGATTATGATAATGCTATGATATGGATAATGGAAATGATAGGATGCAATTACAAAAATTAAGATGCAAATAATGCTAAAGCCATGATTTAACTAAATGATACTAAGATGCAAATGCTCAATGCTAAGATGCTAAGATAACAATGCTAGTGAAATTTTTGCAGAATGTACTTATGCTAATCCTTTATATGAAACTCTATAAATGGGACTATATTTATAGATTTCTCCAAGGCTTAAGCTGATGTGGCAAGATTCAACAGTTGATATTTGATTTGGAGAGATGAACAATCGAAAGTGAAGAGCTTGGAGAAAATCAAGGAGAGTGTTCCCTTTAGAAGAACACATTGCCAAGTGTGAGAGGAATCAAATCGAGGAGAGATCCAAGTGTCTCTAAATAATATATTCAATTGCTTGTATGTTAAAGCTAATGCCAAAGATGCATAAAGATAATTACAAACAATAAATGAAGGGAAAAAAAATTACTAACCCTAACCATATTTTTTGATGAAAGAAAGAATATTTAACTACAATTGCTCCTATGGTCATAATGCCAAAGATGCACAAATAAAACTAAAACCAATAAATGAAGGGAAAAAATATTACCAACCTAGGTAACCATATTTTTTGATGAAAGAAAGAATATTTAAATGCAATTTCTCCATCCATACAAAACCATAATACCTTTGAAGTCTCCAAAATGGGTATAATACCAAAGATACAAACATATAACAAGGAAAAATAAGCAAAAAGTGAAAGAAATGAACAATAAATTAATCATTTATGCAAAATACCCATGTAAAACAACTTATAGATTCTAGAGCACAATAGTTATAAAACCTTCAAAGGGTATGTGCAGGATCATGATGGGCCAAAAAGTGGTGATATGATGGGTGTGTTTAGGGTATGTGGTTGACAACTTCTTTTTTACCCAAAATTGATGAAATAAAAAGGGTTTCTAAAGGATATTCTCAGCTTTCCACCAATATAAATTATGCTTTAATTTGAATTTCATAAATAATTATTATTCATTTTCTATTTGAATTATGACTAAAGTCCTGATTGATAGGTTGATTGAAAAACATCTATAGCTTTAAAAAGGTATAACATTTTTTGAATTTGAAACATGTGTCACATTGTATGCTTTGCATACTACAGGATTAGAAAAAAAAAATCATAAATTTTTGACCAAGTTAAGGTGGTCAAACATATGAGTGTTTATATTTTTTTAAAGTTATAGTAAAAAATTCATAATTAATTATTTACTTGGAAATTTTTTTTTAAAAAAAAGCATCACATCAAGACATGAGTCCTCTACTTATATATAAAATCTTATAAAAATTATTATTATTTTATTGTGGTTAGGGTGGTTAGACAAACACCTACTTTTTTTTTCCCTAAAATTAAGTACTACTGCATTGAAATTTCAAAGTTTCACCAAATAGATTAAAAAAAAAAAAAAACTAGAAGTTTAGAAACTACATTCAATTTGCTACATATTTTTGAAATAATATAGATAACTTATTCATTTTTTTATGTCAAGTTGCTTAACTCTAATTTTTCTTATTTTTTAGCCACTTAAGAGCCTTTTGTTTCCATGATGATCCTACACATACCCCAAATCTGCTATAAAATAGATTTGAAGGTAATGAGTTTTACAATAGTTTTCTATTAAACCAACACCACTATGGCTCTTTCGACAATGCAACTCAAACAATATATTTTGTCACACATTTCATAGCATGTTAGTGTTAAAACCCTCAAACCTACTATCAAATGGAGTTGAAGGAAATGATTTTTTCAATACTCTGCTATCGAACCAACACCACAATGGCTCATTCAACAATGCAACCAAACAAAATATACTTTCCCACATTGCAACATTTAATATTGCATTTACTTCCTCCACCGCCATTGTACAAGAATGTCAAGATGCATTAAACCTCACTTGAGCAAACACTTACCGTTCTACTTCTGCATATTGAGGCAACCAACTCCACCACTGTTGACCCATGTAATTAGAAAAATCCAAGTCGTAAGAATAATCCCCAAGAAACTCGCCCTTGGCCTAAAAATTCACAGTGCTGAGAAATTTTATTAATGACTGGGCTGATGAAAATCTAGGTAGAAATTTCAAACAAATAGTCTATTGGCTGATAAACACATTATATTAAATGTGTGCTTATATATATATATATATATATACCTATATGTACATGTATGTGCAGGGTGATCCCACAAAGCTAGTTTACAATTTTTGGGAGATTCTATTTTTTGTTGAAATCACATATTTTTAGAAAATATAATGATTTAAACCTTAAAAAGTTCCATTTAAAGCATTCCATTTGAAGAGGGTTTAATCAAACTACCTTATGTCAAACCCCCTTGGATAGAACCCTACTAGTTTTAAACCATACCTATAACGGAGTTTCCTTTACACCTATCAAAATGTTGATAAAAACCCACTTTTGATTTACCTTTTGGGGGATCAAATGAATAATTTTTTTTTAAAAAAATTATAAGTATATAGCCCTTATTATAAGATTCCCAAAAAGTAAAATTTTAAATAAATTAAATTTTATTACTATATTTATTTTTTATTTCTTGTGAATGTAGGTTTTTCACCAAAAATCAAGCTCTTTGTTTTGTACATGTGGAAAAATAGAAGATTATCATTTATTTTTTTGAAAACTATGAGTGCACTATACATTGAAGTCCTTGATCAAACAAAAAAAAATTGAATTTTGATAGATATAAAAAAATTTATGTTTTATACAATCTGTCTATTTTTGAATTGTAATTGTTTTGACTTCAAAATTTTATCAAGGAAAATATATTCAAGAAAATGCCATGAAACCAATTGGAAGCACTAGATATCATAGTTACAAATCTAAACTTAAAAAAAAAAAAAATTATCCTTCATGGAAAAAAAGTTGTGTTATACAGTGAGCATCACTCAAAAATGGTGTTTACTGAAAAAAATAGTTTTCAAAAGAGATGGGAAAAGAAGTGCAATCTGGTTCAAATTTTTTCAAAAAAATATAATTAGAATCTACATAATTTTTTTCACAAATCTCTAGTTTGCATCATCTTCAAATTCCTCACAGTTTAGCCACTATAGGTACCCGAAAGTGAAGATTTAGTTAGAAAAAATCAGTTTCGTGTCTAGTTTGACAAACAATTGTAAATCAATATTGTAGGATCACCTTATAGGTATATCTATATCGATGCATTCATATGAGTGTGTCCATTTTCCAATGTTTACATGTATTGATATACATATACATATGGATACATGTATATAGTACACACACACACACACACACACACACACATATATATATGTTCACATTTGATTCACACATACTCATTCATAATTACCATCATATTGATGAGTGTTTACATGTGGCACATCTATACATATGCATATACGTGTCATTAAATCCCATTGATAGAAATGATCATATATACACATACTTCAATGTACATCCAACTTGTCAATATAATCATAATAGTAAAAGAAAGATCTCAAAATTTTAAATAGATAAATATCACCAATAATGCATGAAATAGTAAACGAGACTCTCAAATGTAGACATATTAGCTAAGGATGACTTACTTACTTCCCATGAACTTACTCAATTCAATCATTCTAATGTGGTATGTGTAGATGCTCAAATAGTTAACTTTTACCAGTCTCCTAACAAAGATCTTCTCTTGAGTGATACTTCCTCTCTGCCCGAAGGAATGGAAACGTACCTCCATCCACTAACACATGCACATGCTATTCAATTGTTCACAACATATGAAATACATGTAAGCATATCCAAAGTTAGAATTATAATAATTTAATAACCATCTATTCACATATATGTAGTATTTCCCCACAAAATAACATCAATTGAGATAACATCGAATGAGATAACATTCACATTGATAACATGATATGATCACAATTTATTCATCTCTAGAATTTACATTACATTCACATTTTACCCTACAAAGTAATAGTAAATAGTAATTACACAATTGGTGTGTAACACAACCAGAAATATAAAAAATCCAAAGGATGATAGAAAAAAACTACAAGTAAAGATCAATTGATGAGACAACAAATGAGAAACATAAGATGACTAATGAGGTGTGAAATACAACCAATACTAAACAAGTTGGTACTAGTTATTAGGTAATGGATTTCAAACACTATTTCTATGACTATACCAATTTCTACTCCTTTTCTAGCATAATAGACAATTAAATTTTGATTAATGTTTTCATTTAGTTGAAAGCTCAAGTGCCAATTAGATAATTTCTATCTATCCCCAAACATAGAGAAATAAAGTATTACTATATCTCATTTCCCCTAATAATTTTAATTATCCAAATGAATCAACTAATTTTCCTAAAGGTGTAGATGAAGTAGGTACATAAGAGGCACTTGAGATATACTTTGGTACCATGTCATTAAATATAATATAGGTAATTTACAAATTCTAAATATATTTGTTGATAAATGGCTAGCTAATAAATAAGTATATTTTATATTTGAGGGCATCCATCAATCAAATGTCATTAGAAGTCAAGAGAAAACTAGGTTTACTAGTCTCAAAATCATATGGATTTTTCTTCCTATGAATCTTTGGAAGTAAATGCTTTTGGAATAGTTGATAATTTTGAACTACAACTTGTTGCATACGATGTAAAAATAAATCAATGGACATTATAATAGTTGATTATCTAGATAGGTAGGGTATGTTGTTTCCCTAAAAATGGTTTTTTTAATTTTTGGAAGCATTTAGATGTATTTATCCAATGCTACTAGATCATTGCACGTGGAAGAGGTATAACTACATAGTGAAATAAAAAATATTCACATTGTGGAGAATCTAAATGAAGTAAATAATAAGATTCACTACTTTTAATTGTAACCTATTTATTTTGTTAGATTTCATGATAATAGATTTGAGAAAAAAATTGATCCTAATTTGTTCCCCCCATAAATCTCCAAGATATGATGATATTTGGAACATGCATTTTTATGGTGAATGTTCAAGAGAGGATAACAATGCAAGTGTTGTATCAGTATCCCTAAAGGGGGGAAATTATAAGTTCACTTTTAGGAAAAATGTTGAATGCACCAACAATGTGACTAAATATGAAGCTCTATCACTTGGCTTAAATGTAGATTCCAAATAAGGGATCAAATGCATTAGAGAGTATGGATATTTAGAAATTATAGTGTCTCAAGTTAGAGGAATGTATGTTGCAATAGAAAAACTATTAAGAATGTATGGGATACAATTGAGGTGTTTGATTCAATCAAAAACAAGTGGGTTAAAGGATATAATAATGCAATAAATGATGTCCTTACTATATTAGGTTAAAGATTTGATACATCCTTTACTACTCCTCAATGTAGGTATGGTGTAGAAATTACTACTACACCTAGTATTACAAACAATATTTATAATTGGTAGGTCTTAAATCATGAAAAAAAGATCCATGTATTCATACGAAAATCAATTCCATTTAGATGAAACTAAAATTCATAAATCCAAAATCTTTTTTTTTCAAAAAAATAAATGGGGTATGTTAATCATGTCATAAAGTGGTGGTGGTGGAAGGGGCGGAGGCAGAGGAGGCGGAGGCGGAGGGGGAAGGGGAGGGGGAGGCAGTGGTGGTGGACGCCGTGATTGTGCCTACGGGCCTGGTAATAGAGGAGCTTGAGTTGAATATAGACATTGAACATGAATAATTCCAATATATTATTTAGAAGGAATTATATAATAGAGTGCTTTCAGCCATTGTTGCTCTGTCAAGTGGCTATTTGGATTCAATAAAAATTCACCAGTAAATTTCAATTGTTGAATATGTAGTAGAGATAAGAATTTTAGTTGGGTGCGGTAATTATTTTGATTATGTTTTATCGTTATAATAGTTTATTTCAATAATAATGATATAATTTAATTAGACTAATGTGTAGTAGTTCATCATCTTTAAGAATTATTTTTATTTTTATTTATTCTATTGATTTTAGAATTTCAGTAAATCACATTATTTATGTGTAGGAGGCATTACTACTGGTTCATGTAACTGAGGAGCAATTGGATATAGACAAAGTACATAAGTAATTCCAATATATTATTAAGAAGAATTATATAATAAAGTTGCTTTTAAGCATTGTTGCTGAGTTAAGTGGTTATTTGGATTCAATAAAAATGAACTACTAATGTTCAATTATTGGATATGTACTAAGATAAGAACCTTTAGTTGGGTGTGAAAATTATTTCAACTATGTTTTATTGTTATAATAGTTTATTTTCATAATAATGATATAATTTGATTAAGATTAATATGTAGAAGTTTATCATTTGTAACTTTCATTAATTATATTTTTAAAGAATTTATCAAATTACATAATTGAATTATTATTTAAATTTAATTATCTAATTTATAGTTTAAAAAGATTGAATGCAATTTATTTTATAATTAAAGTATAAGTGGGGCATAGAATAGCATGTAGGTTAAGAATAGCCTATTTAAATAACACAGTAGGGTAATAAATATATTTTTATTTCTTTATTGTAGTGTTTTCATGATTATATGAATATATAGATCTTACATTTTAAATTGTGTTTTAATTATGACTCAATTCAAATTAGATTTGACCTAAAATAGCCACGTCCTTCATATAGGAAATCTTCCTTTCCCAAAATGAAAATATAAATAAGAATAAAGGAAAAGAAAAAAAATAAAAGGCATTATCCTTCATAAATTATGGTGGGCCTTATATTTTTGTCCATAATAGTATAGGGCAGAGGGGTTGGGGGTGAGGTAGGGGAGGGCAGTGGGGGTGGGGGCATGGAGGGGGAGGCATGGGTGGTGGTGGTGGGGGTGCAGGTATCCATGGCTACAAGCAAGATAACTTAGGAGCTCTAGTTGGATATGGACAAATAACATTAATTATTCCAATATACTATTATGAGGGATATATATAATAAAGATGCTTTTAGTCATTCTTACTCAATCAAGAGGCTATTTGGATTGAATAAAAAAGCACAAGTAATGTTCAATTATTGAATATGTATTAGAGATAAGAACTTTTAGTTGGGTGTTCTAATTATTTTGATTAAGTTTTATTGTTATAATAGTTTGCTTCAATAATAATGATATATTTTAATCAAAATTTATGTCTAAGAGTTCATCACCTTTAAGAATTCATTTTACTTTCATTAGTCATTCTTTTTTAAAATTTATTAAATCACATAATTGAACTATTATTCTATTTTAATTATTTAATTGATAGTTTGAAATGATTGATTATAATTTAAGAGGCTCATAGAATTCAAGTTGCCCATAGAATATCATGCAAATTAAGAATGACCTATATAAATAACCCATTAGTGTGATATAAATATATTTTTATTCCCTTATTGTAGTGTTTTTCTTGATTCTATGAATATATAGAGATTATATTTTAGATTTATTTTTTATGATGACTCAATTCAAATTTAAATTGACTTAAATATTGTCACATCATCCATGTAAATCAAGAAAACTAAAATGGCTAAAGCACTTCCCAACCATCATTTTGAAAAATACAAAATTTTGAATACAACAAATGCCATAGAAAAAGACAAAGCAAAAGGGTGTTTTTTTCATGCCATTATTTAGGAATGGTGTCCTCTCTCTCCTATTTCATCATGTATTTATAAAATAACCAAGGAATCATGTGTAGGAAGAAGGGATTTAGGATAATTTTGTGATTTTGAAAAAGTGGTATTTCCTAGGCATGGTGGAAATGTAAGCAATAGAGAAGGAATATGAAACATAATGAGGGAAGAGAAAGTGAAAATAAGTGTAGAATTAGAGGAGTTTAACAAGAAAAATGAATTGGTGGAAGATCAAAGAGCATGATAAATTCTATAGCAACCTCATCTTTGAGAGAATTTCCATGAATCTACTACCATACATGCCTCATGATTGAATTTTTTTAAGGTACATTTTATATACATAGGATAATCCTAGATGTAAAAATTAGAAACATAGAAAAGGGATGTTAGTATTTTGAAAAAATATTGAATAAAATATGGCCTACTAGATTGCCATGGTGGTAGAATACTACCAATATGAATGTTTGAAAAGGACTTAATTTTTTTTAATTAAATGAAAACTTTCCCTATGCTAAAATTGGACCTTGAGAAGAGGGTACAAATACTAACAAATCATCACTAAAATTTAATTTTTGTTATTTTAAATTATGATAAAATTTATGCATGGAATTTAACAAAGAATTTATATGCAAACTCTCTCTTGAATGATTTCAAATTGTGGTTAATTTCCTTTATGTTTTATGTTTTGTGGATAAGATGTGAAGTTCCTTATAGTTACCTGAAATATGGGGAAAGGGATCCCCAAAGTTTTATTTGTGTTCATAAAACTCAAGAATCTCAATAGGAATCTTTCCCTAGGTATTTCACTAGGAAACATATCGCAAGGTATAAGGATTGACATTCAACCTCTATAGTGAGTCAATCAGACATGGATCTTAGTCCTTAGGACAATATGAAAGATCTGAAATTAAATTGAAATAATTTGAAGCACTCCAACTAAATGAACAACAAGACATAATATATAAAATGTAGATTTCAAACTGTACAGAAATGGAAATGATAGCTTGTAGGAAGATGTGAGAAGGGTTTAATGGTATGTACCTATCACCAAAAGCCATTTTGTGGTCTATTAAGGGACTAATTCTCCCATGGGAGAATGGGTATTACTTAGGGCTTTCTAAATCATTTTATGTTGGATCTTTGCTACTGTTTGACATAAGCCCCATTGTTGGAAAGTCAAAAATAAATTTTGCAACCTAGATTTCATGGCTTGATAATAATGATGGCAACTTGTGCAATAATGCAAAATTGCTCCTTCAAGATATCTTCAATCCTTCTTCAACCTGTAATTTAAACATATAGAAAAAGGAAAACAAATTTTTTTGTATAGGGGTTTTCCTTAGTGAAACCCCAATTGGTAATTAAACATTGATATAAATATAACAAAAAAGGGAAGGAAATAATGAATGAGCAATGCTTTCTACAACTCACCACCCCTCAATGGCTTCCCTTAGAGGATTGAAGTCAAACTTATCTCTCTAAAGGAACTTCATATATCTTTTCTTGATTGATTTGGATACTTGAAATGCTTGATTTGTTTAGGATCAACAATCCATATTAGCCTTCACAAGATAACACTAACACACATAAAATTGGACATGATGTTAGGATCTTGATTGCTGCTAAAAATGGTAGATAATGATTTTTTTTTGCTGAAAGGAATAAAGATAATATATATTAATATATAATAATAAATTACAGAAAGGATTTCCTATGGTTCTTGATAATCAAGTCTGATACCATGCCAATTTTCTACAAACAAAATTACAAAAGCCCCCTTAGATTTTCTATACTTCCACTGATTGAAAATATTTTCTATAATCCCATATATATTATATACTAAAAGCAACTATGTGAAATAAACTACCCCTAACTTAGAGACACTACATTTATATACATAAGTTGTTTCTGAAGCAACCCTTTACAAAGTAAAAACTCACTTATTCTTCCATTTTCTCAATTTCATTTTCTACTTGATTCTCTTCATTCTCTTGACTTTGGCCCTTGATTCATTTGTTTGCAAATGAATGTTAAGTTTAGGGACCTCTTAATTAAGTAGAGGAGTAGAAGAACTTCCACGATCTATAGAACTCTTCAAAGAAGCCACTCAAAATAGGTATGTATGCAGAAAAAACTAAGGAGCGGGCATAATAACTAGTTTGGCATGAACATACTCAAGCATATTGAGTATTGCATTGGTTTTTCTCCTAATAGCATCTACCAAATCCCCACCAACTACCACCCTATGTCTTTCCAGTGCTAACTACAAATAGCGTCAACTCCGCATTTCTAATGTATTCTTAATGTTGTCAAGTACAAAAACATATGCATTCCCATTGAGAAGAAAATGACTGGGGAAGAGTTTTCCCACTCTTCCCTAGCCTTTCCAAAAGTCATAAGCTTGCACACCTTTATACAATTTATTATCTTCTAGAAAAACCTCCTTTACCACTTTGGTAGCAATTAATTGAAGCTCAGGTAAAGACTGAAGCAGATCATAAGCATTAGATAAAAACATGGAGACCAATTAAGAGGGAATGATGGCTTGTTGAGCCTGGGTATAAAGAATCTCTTCTCCAATGATTCTTATGACACTCTTTCTATACTAATAGCAATGAGATTTAAATACTTGCACAAATTTAGAGTCCCCAATTGTATAAGAGAAAGGTAATTCCTAGTCAGCAATCAAAATAGAGACTTGATGATTGTGGGGAAAATACTCCATTGTTCTTTTACTACAAGTTTTGCAGACCTTGAATTCCCCTTCTTCTTTTGATGAAGACTGAATTTGCATTCCCAATACCTTGAAATCTATCATCTAATGTGGTTAAAAGTGTGGTGAAATGTAAATAAAAATTGAGGAAGATATAAAGCCCTTCTCATGCTTGAAGAGAGATGAGACCATCCAGCTGATATCATCATGAATTTAGTGACGTATGCCACTAAATCTAGAAAGTGAACATCTATCGCTAAGAGTATCAAGTTCATCATTAGAAATGGTGTTATGTACTAGCGATCACCTACAAAAAATCCAACAAGGGTTAGCAAATAAATGAGATCATCTTCACTCAATTGAGATAGTCCTTTCCCAATTTGCTTCTAATATGAAATTTTGTTGTTCACATGAGCCATGAGCCTCCTAGTACCAATGCACTTCGAATGAAGTGACATTTCTATTAGCTCATCTTGTAAACAATCTTCGAAAACACCTTAAAAGATTCTCTGAATTCTAAGTAAATAAGATAACACTACCACTTCAATTATCAACAAGTTATACTTACTAAGTCCTTTCTAAGTTTAAATTTGTGCAGATAAAGGCCGAAAATTGTATTATGAGAATTATCCCTTGCTTTAGAGTAATAATCATTCCTCAGAATGAGGTTGTACTTTGTCAGATGTCATGAAAACAAACCCTTTGTAAAATTTCCCATGCCAGAAATGCTTTGTCTGTAACACTTTTAACTCCTAGACAGTTAAGGTTGCTGAAATGAAATTATAAAATACATTATCTATCAATTAAATCTCCTAAATCTAGAAAATATTGAATATTATTATCATTTTCCATGGTGAGAACTTCCTTCTTATCACACCCCATATTAGCTAAGCAATCTGCAAGAATATTGCCCTCCTAATACGTATGTGAGATCTGATATAATTCAAATTCATCCAAGATTTTCCAAGAATTTTGTAAAACATATTTCATATGCTAGTTAAAACATTCTCTTTCTTTCCATGAATTCACCACTATCAAAGAGTCACCTTCTATATGGATTGCATTAATTATAAGTTGTCTTGCAAGATGCTGACCATAAATGAGATCCATCAATTCTACCATATTGTTTGTTCTTGGAGGTAAACTTATTGATCGGGCTACCTTTACTACTCCCCTTGCATCCTTGATACAAACACCTGCCCTTGAAGAACCTATATTTCCTCTAGAATCGCCAACAAAACTTAGCTTATAGAAATCTTCCATTAGTAGAGACCATTTAATATTTCTTCTATCCACTTCTGCCTTATAAGGTTGCTTTAGACTACCTTTAAAAGGAAACTTTATACCCTGCCAACACTTTAGAATATTGTTATCCCAAGATGAAAATACCAAGAAAATTTTTTCGTTATCTTGAACCCAGGCATTGACAACTTCTGTGATTATCTAGAATCTTGTTATCCCAAGATGAAAATACCGAGACACTATTTTCGTTATCTTGAACCCAGTCATTTTCTGTGATTATCTTTTTAATAATTTCTTGAACAGAGTCAATGAAAGTAGTGGTTTTTCTAAAAATATGTTTGTTCCTCTCCCACCAAATAAACCATATCACTAATGTTGAGACGACTTTCCAAATGCATGCAAAAATGAAGACTTGAATAGCACAGGCCAAGAAGAGAAAAGGTCCCATACTGAGATTGGAAGAGTATAAAATTTCATTTTCTGCAAAACAAATACCCAGGAAGATTGAGCGAATGAGAATTTCAAGAATAAATTATCAAAATCTTCAATAGTTTCATTGCATAAGACACAACTAAAAGGTTTCTGCAATTCCTAGTCTAACTAGTCAATCACTTGTGAGAACTCTCTTTTTCAACACTAACCATGCAAAGTTGCCCACTTTGGGAAGGACCACACTGTTCTAGCAAAATGAAAAATCCCTTTGGGATTGAATTAACTCCCCCTATTAATAATTTCCTTATAACCATATTTTATTGACTAACAACCATTCTTAGCTAGGGCTCATATTATATGATCAACTTTTCATGACAAAAAACTAGTGTACTTCCCAATACCTGAAGCATAAGATCCTTTTATTCCTTTGATATTTGCATGCAAGAAAAATCCTTCCAACACACCCTTCCTAACAAGGCTTCAATTGAATTGAAATAATCTATTAATCTTGTTCCCCAAGCCTGAGACAAGACTGGGATAGCTGATTACATATCTTGACATTCTCTCAATGGAGGGTGGCCATTCCAGGAATCTTCCCAAAATTTGACTTCATCTCCTCTATTTACTTCTAAGGAAATAAATGATGTAACCGCTTTCATGCATGAAATCATAAAGTTCCACATGGCAGACCCTTCAAGAGGATTCAACACTGTGAATATGCTAGCTAGATTTTGACTTTCTAAATATTTTTCCCTCATCAAGAAACACCATTTTGATTCTAGCTTGGTATACATTTTCCAAATAAGTTTCTCTCCAAAGGGCAAGTTACACATAGAAATATCCCATAGACCCACTCCAATTTTGATTTTTTTAAATGACATATAATCCAAAGAAACTAAAGGTATTTTCTTTGCTTCATTCATATTACCCTTCCAAAGGGGTATGTGCAGGATCATGATGGGCCAAAACGTGGCAATATGATGGGTATGTGGCTGACGACTATTTTTTTACCCAAAATTGATGAAACAAAAAGGGTTTTTAAAATAGATTCTCATATTTCCACCAACATAAATTATGCTTTACTTTGAATTTAATAAGTAATTATTATTCATTTTCTATTCAAATTATGACTAAAGTCCTGATTGATAGGCTAATTAAAAAACATCTATAGCTTTCAAAGGGTATCACATTTTTTTAATCCAAAACATGTGTCACATTCTATGCTTCACATACTATAGGATTAAAAAAATAAAAAATTGAATTCATGAAGTTTTGACCAAGTTAAGGTGGTCAGACATACGAGTTTTTATATTTTTTAAAAAGTTGTAATAAAAAAATTATAATTAATTATTTACTTTGAAAGAAATTACAAAAAAATATGCATCACATCGGGGTATGAGTCCTCTACTTATATCTAAAATCTTATAAAAAAATATTTTCATTTTATTGTGGTTAGGGTGGTCAGACAAACACCTACTTCTTATTTTTTCCCTGAAATTTAAGTACCACTGCATTGAAATTTCAAATTTTCACCAAATATTTTTTAAAAAAAAACCTAGTAGTTTGGAAACTAAATTAAATTTTCTATAGATTCTATTCTTAAATATTTTTGGAATAATATATATAACTTATTCAAATTTTTATGTCAGGTTGTCTAACTCTGATTTTTCTAAAATTTTTGCCACTTAAGGGCCGGTTTTTTCCATGATGATCATGCACATACCTAAAGGAAACTCCCTAAAATCTTCTAAATTTGTTCTACTACTAATTTAGGATCCCTTAATATTGAAATAAAATAGTTAGGAATTGTATCTAAAAGACTGATTTAATAACCATAGCATGCCCTGACAAAGACCACCAATGACCCTTCGAAGCAGAAATTCTTTGTTTACTTCTTTCAAGGACTTTAGCCCAATATGATGGTTTATTAGCCTCCATAAAAAAAGAAATGCCCAGATATTTACAAGGTAGTTCTGCCACTTGGAAACCCAACAGTGTAACAATATTACTTTTAAGGGTAGCTTTAGCATTGAATACATAATTTTTTGATTTTTGAGAATTTATTCTCTAGCTTGATGCCAATGAATACTTATCCAAAACCTCTTTTATTTACTTAGCTTCTAAAATATTTGCTTTCCCATACAATAAAGTATCATCTACAAATAAATTATGTGTAACTGATACATTAGTATTAGGAATTAGAATTCCCTGCCACAATCCTTGAGTATGTTTCACATTTATAGCTCTGCTCAAGGCCTCCACCATGAATATAAAAAAATGGGTGACAAAGGGTCACCTTGTCTCACTCGTTACATTGCTCTACAAAATCCCAAGGGAGAACCATTAATTATAACTAAGAAATGGGTGCCTAATAGAAAAGATAATATCTACTTGCACCATTTATTAGAAAAGCCAAACTTAGCCAACACTTTGAGAAGGGATTCCAAGTCCACCCTTTCATAGGATTTCATCATGTCCAATTTTAGAATGAAAGATGACATTTTATTTTATTTAATAGAATGAAGCACCTCATGTGCCACCAATGCCCCTTCTACAGTTTCTCTCCCTAGAACAAAACCTCCATGGGTGTTTCCACAATAGTGGTTTACACTTTCTGGGAGATCCTAATTTTTGCTAAAATTGTGTATTTTTAGAAAATATAATTATTTAAGCCTTGAAAAGTTCCATTTAAAGGATTACAATTGAAGATGGTTTTAATCAAACTACCTTAGACCAAGCCCCCTTGGATAGAACCCCGCTAGTTTTAAACCATACCTATAATGGAGTGTCCTTTACACCTATCAAAATGTTGATAAAAAACCACTTTTGATTTACCTTTTGGGGGATCAAATGAATTCATTTAAAATTTATTTTTTCTAAGTATGTATTCCTTATTATAAGCTTCAAAAAGAGTATAATTTTAATTAAATTAAATTTGATTATTATATATTTTTATTTATTTCTTGTGAATGTAAGTTTTTCACTAAAAATCAAGTTCTCTATTCTGCACATGTAGAAAAATAGAAGATTATTTAAAAAAGTGAAAAATATGAGTGCATTAGATATTGAAGTCATTGATCTAACAAAAAAAAAATTGAATTTTGATACATACAAAAAAAGCTGTGTCATATGGTCCACCTATGTCTGAATTATAATTGGTTTGACTTCAAAACTTGATTAAGAAAAAAATATTCAATAAAACTATGAAACCAATTGGAAGCACTAGATATAATAGTTACAAATCTAAATTTGAAAAAAATAGAATTTTATCCTTCATGGAAAAATGGTTGTGTTATACGGTGAGTGTCACTCCTTAAAAATGGTGTTTACTAAAAAAACTAGTTTTGGAAGGAGATAGAAAAAGAAGTGCACTATGATTCCAAATTTTTTTAAAAAATAATATTTAGAATATACAAAAAAAATGGTCACAAATCACTAGTTTTCATCATCTTCAAATTCCTCATGATTTAGCTGCTATAGGTGTCCCAAAGTGAAGATTTAGTTAGAAAAAATTAGTTCAGTGTCTTGTTTGGCCAAAAATTGTAAACCAGTATTGTGTGATCACCCCCTATTCTGGAGAGATAAGTCAGAGATTGCAATCTCAAATAGGTCACCTTTGTGAATATTTTTTAGATTTTATTAAAGAGAGATATGGGTCTAAAGTCTACAAAGGTCTTGAGCTCATTTATTTTTGGAAACACAACTATATTTGTTACATTGAAATGTTTCAACATTTTTCCCAATTTATGTGATTCCTCAAGGGCCAACAATAAATCAAACCCCAAAACATCCCAACATTTTTGAAAAAATAAAGTTGTGAAACCATTTGGACCCGAAGCCTTATTTGGGGACATTGAAAAAACTACTTTCCTTAGATTTGATAATGTGAAAGGTTTCATCAATTCATAATTATCATTTTGAGAAATGAGGCTTGGCACCACAAAAATCAAATCTTGTTCCTCTTGATTCCCATAGGCAACATGTTTATGTGGAGCAAGAAGATTGATGAAAAACTTTACCCCTTCCACTTGAATTTCTTTTGCATTATGAATTTTCTTCCTTGAACTTGTATCCTATATTGTGAAAATAGTTTTTGATTCTCTTTTCTGTTGAGCTGATGCATGGAAAAACTTGGTATTTGGATCCCCTTCTTTTAGCCATAACTCACGAGATTTTTGTTGCCAATACACTTCCTCCACATTAACCAACTCTTCCCATAGGTATTTAAGATCCTTTTGTTTATCATATGTAGTGAAATCCATTCCATTCTAAATAATATGTTCATGTGTACATATATTCTAATTGTTTGGCTACCTCTTCTTTCTATAAAAAAATATTTTTGAAAGTTTCCATATTCAATTCCTTAATCTTTCCCTTAATATATTGCAATTTTTTGAAAAACTGGAACATCTTTGTGCCTTCCTAGGGTGGCACACTCACCCACCACTATCTTTATAAAGACAAAAAAAGATGATAGCTAAACCACATATTCTTGAATTTGAAAGAAGGCATATGCACTGTTACCCCAGTTGAGTTTGTTATGAAAAGCAATATAGTGTATAATCTAAACTTACAAGAGGAAAAATTTGAGAAGTTAAATTACATAATGTAACCTTGGGCCCAGTTCTAAGAAACTAAAAATTTGTCTGATCATTCCACTATCTACGAGAAGTCTCTCCTCCAATTTTTCCATGAAAATCTCCCTTTATATGGCAATATATCTCTCAATACATTATCTGAAATAAAGCACCCAAGGGTTTGTGCAGGATCATCATGGGCCAAAAAGTGGCGATATGATGGGTATGTGTAGGGTATGTGTCTGGCGACCTTTTTCTTACCCCAAATTGATGAAATGAAAAGGGTTTTTAAAGGAGATTCTCAGCTTTCCACCAATATAAATTATGCTTTACTTTGAATTTAATAAATAATTATTATTCATTTTCCATTGGAATTATAACAAAAGTCTTGATTGATAGGCTAATTGAAAAACATCTATAGCTTTCAAATGGTAACACATTTTTTTAATTTGAAATATGAATCACATTCTATGCTTCACATACTATAGGATTAAAAGAAAAATTTGAATTTCATGAAGTTTTGACCAAGTTAAGATGGTCATACATACGGATTTTTATTTATTTTTTAATTTGTAATAAAAAAATTATAATTAATTATTTACTTGGAAAAAAATTATAAAAAATATGTATCACATTAGGAAATGAGTCATCTACTTATATCTAAAATATTATAAAAAAATATTATCATTTTATTGTGGTTAGGGTGGTCGACAGATACACTGGTATGTGCAGGATCATGATGGGCCAAAAAGTGCCAATATGATGGGTATATAGTTGATGAATTTTTTTTACCCAAAATTTATGAAACAAAAATTATTTTAAAGGAAATTTTAGCTTTCCAAAAATATAAATTATGCTTTACTTTGAATTCAATAAGTAATTATTTTAATTTTCTATTGAAATTACGATTGAAGTCCTATTCATAGACTGATTGAAAAACATCTATAGCTTTCAAATGTATCACATTTTTTGAATCCAAAATATGTGTCACATTCTATGCTTCTGCATACTATAGGATTAAAAAGAAAAATTGAATTTCATGATGTTTTGACCAAGTTAAGGTGGTCGACATACTAGAATTTTATATTTTTAAAAGTTGTAATAAAAAATTCATAATTAATTATTTACTTGGAAAAAAAATTACAAAAAAATATGCATCACATCTGACATGAGTCCTCTAGTTATCTCTAAAATCTTATAAAAAAAAATATTATCATTTTATGTGGTTAGGTGGTCAAACGATTAACCTACTTATTTTTTCCCCGGAATTTAAGTAATTACATTGAAATTTCAAATTTTCACCAAATAGATTTCTTTTAAAACCTACTAGTTTAGAAACTGCATTCAATTTTCTATAGATTCTAATATTACATATTTTGAAATAATATAGATAAATTATTCAAATTTTTACATCAAGTTTCCTAACTCTTATTTTTCTAATTTTTTGCCACTTAAGGGCCTGCTTTTCCATGATGATCGTACTTATTTTTCCTTGAAATTTAAGTACTAATGCATTGAAATTTCAAGTTTTCAAAAATACATTTTCTATTTTTTTTAAATAAACCTAGTAGTTTAGAAACTACATTCAATTTTCTATAGATTATATTCTTACATATTTTGAAATAATATAGAAAACTTATTCATTTTTCTATGTCAAGTTGCCTAACTCTAATTTTTTACCACTTAAGGGTTTGTTTTTTCCATGATGATCCTACACATACCCCCAAAGTCAACCATTGTTTTATGTGGAAGAAAGATCCCTCCTTGATTTTCATTAAGAGACACAATTTATTTAAAGTCCCCAACAACAACCACATTCTGATTTCCAAAACCTTGTATAACATGTGTCAAACTATCCTATAACCATGTTTTGTCCTACGCAGATGTTGGCCCATATACACTAATGAGGCAGAATTATAATCAAAATATTGCACATTTGTTAGCTATTAATTACAATCAGCATTCAAAACATCCACTGTAACTATTTTTGAGTTCCATAGAGAGATCAGACCTCCTAAAACTCCTTGGGTAGGTACAAAGAACACTTTCCACTTGCCCCATTTCATGATGCCTCAAAAACTTCCTTTGATAGCTTAGTCACCTAAAGTAAAAAGATATATGCCCCACTAGTGTTAATTTAGCACTTGATCTGGGTTCTTTTGTCAAGGACATTAATTCCCTTGACATTCCATGATATAATCCTCATTGCATATGAGGAGAGCAACATGCTCTCCTTGGCCTCTTCTTAATTGAAAAGCTCCAATCTAGAGTAGCCTACACACCTACTTCAATTTCCTCTTTTAATTTATCTGCCTTAGACTTCAGACCTCTTTTCCCTAGAGGCTTTTTGGTTGGTAGTTGAGAGATTGGCGTTTGAGCTAAAGATAGTGTCTAGGATTAGTCAAATCTTGCCACCATTTCTGCATCCATTTCCATCTTTTCTTCAACACAAACCTCATTTAATGAAATTCTTATGGAAACACCACGTCTGATTTTGACCCCTCTTCCTCATTAAGAATCTCATCTGCTATGTCATCAAAGAGCTATGAACCTATAGGTTCAAGAAATTTTTGAGCAAGTTCATCCAACTTGTCAGAACAAACCTATTGATTAGGTTCATGCATCTCACTCATATTGAACATTTTCTAGTCCCAAGACTTCAGAATACATAGAAACTCATTAGTGGCTTGGGGGTCTATTCCCATATTCATAAAAGGTGGAATGCATGCCTTTTCACTATTCCTATTGAAAGAGACTTGAATTGGCCTACTACTGCACATTAGCTGGCGAATAATTTTCTCAAATTGGGCTAAAGATAATGATAGATTAGATGTAGTACAAAACAATTCACCCACCTTACTCCTCTCACTGCTCTTCTTTGAAAGAGTAGCAATGTGTTGAGGGAATGATTGAATGCTCTTCTCATTTAATCTTCCACTTTCCCTTGGGGTCAACTAGGTTGACTGATATTTCTCTTCCCTCTTCCCAAGCTCATGAACTTTATCAGACATGACTTCATTTTCCCTTTTCAAGGATAACTCCTAATTTGATTGAGTTTGAATGCACTTTTTCCTCTAGTCATCAAAATCAACTATATTTTCACGTACTTTTTCTTTACTAAATTCATCCATATTAGGGCACACAACATTCATATGATCCAAAGAATGATAGATAATGCAATAATTTTGATGATTTTCCACTATTATCTCCTATTCCCATGTACCATATTTTGACTTGATATTAATCTGATTTGGAAAGGGTTTAGATGTATCTAACAAAATGCAAACCCTAACTAGAAATGTTGGATTGGAAAAAAATCCTTTATCATGCTTGAGAAAAAATACTATTTGATTTTCCATGTATTCTATTAGATTCAGTTCTCTATATTCAAGAGCCAATGTCTGTAAGTGAACCTAAGATGGCAGAAATTTAGCCATAAAATGAGTCAGCTTAAAATTTGGGGTCCATGGGGTCTTACATAGACTAGATCCTTCATAAATCCATGATTTTACTTTATAAATAACATCCCTCTAATCTTTATTGTGAAATATCACAATAAAGATACCCTCCTTCCTATCCAATTAAATTACCTTTGAAACCCTTTCCCATTCATCAAAAATAAAATCTTGCAACAAATATATTTCAAGAAAATGGTCCTAGAACATATAGATTAGGGCTCGATGTTGAAGATCATGAATTTGATTCTATAGCAGATCCTCTAAAAAATTGATATTGACCACATTCTTCTTCCCTTTTGGTTCGCATTTCTATGTAAGGATTTGCTGCCCCCACATTTTCCTTTCCACTCCACCATTTTGTGCGAAGGTTTGCTGCTCCAATGTCTTCCCTTCCGATCGACATTGGCTTGTGAGTGCTTGTTGCTCTAGTAATTTTCTCTTAGGAACATCTTTGTGTTTCCATTGCAAAGTCGATTGCTTCTTAGCCTTTGGCTTATTTTTCTTGCTAGACTTCATTATATGGGGTAACTCATTTGGTGGTCTTGCATGTTCCTCCAACCTTCCCTCTTTCCCCTTTTAATAGAACTATTTTATGACTTAGATCCTTGTCGATACACCAAACCTATTTCTTTTTGTCTTACGCCCTAGCATGATTGACATGCTTCATATTTTTCTTGATCTCATCTACACTTGGTTTTAAGGGAACCCCTTGAGAGGAATTTATATCGCTTGCAAGTGGCTCAATGTGTTTCCCTACATTTTCTGATACATGAGGCACAAAAAATGAATCTTTTCCAAATTTAGAGGACCTAAGATCTACCTTAGACTCTATAAAGTTGGCCAAGAAACCCATAATTTATTTCTCTTTGTCTGTTATGAATATCCTGCCTTTTCTCATTGGAATACCTATCATTTGAACATAAATATCAAATATCGGTTGCTTATCTTTGCTGAGAATCCTGTGAGTTTGAAATAGCTTCCATTTTGGCCTAAAAAATCATTTCCTTCACACATTGGGATTATTTTTTGCATGGATGCCTATGTTGATTACCAGTGGGACCCTAGTGCTAAGGAATCTGTTGAATATAACTAGACCTGTCACATGCAAGAAGATTCTTATCATTTTCTGGAAAATAGTCGTTAGGCTACCATTGTCGATGCTCTGACATTGTTTACCTTAGGATATCTTGATCACGTGTCCTCTAATGTTGCTTCTTGCTAGTTAGATTTCAAATGATAAAAATACTATGTATTTGTAGGTTTTTATCTAATTTCCTAAAAATTAGATTCTAAAAGTTGACAATTGCAAGTTGAATTTGAATCATTAAAATTCCACCAAAGACATATTACAAAATTGGTCTTGGTACTTAAAGAGGATGAATTTTCCCATGGGTGAATAGGTCTTGGCCTATAATTCTAGGACACACATATTCCATAGTGATTTGATTATTGATTTCATTTATTTAATGTGGTTTCTCCTTTTAAAAAACTACAAAAATAAGGCTTGGGAATGCATAATTTGAAAAATTAGAAGGCTAATTAAGTCAAGTAAATTAAGGAACCTAGACATAGTGTGAAATTGTAAAAGGTATACAATTTCCTACACTATATTTAGACCCTAATTTAGTGAGAGTATGAACTTTTTCTCATACTCACACTAAAATTAGAAAAATATGTGTCAAGAGGGGTCCAAGTGCATAAATTTTAATGAGATAAAAAGATAAAGATCAAGTAGGGTGATCATGCCCCCAGGATCCAAGATCCCATGGAAAATGAACATAAGCACAAAGGACACACATACATGTAATATATGTGTAACAAGACAAGATAAACAAGCATACAATGTCAAAGCCAATACAAAAAGGAAAAAAAGGATGGATCAAGCCTCAGTTATTTGTCCAAAAGGATGGATCAAGTTGATGTTTTTTGTCCAAACAATACACTCACAAGAGTTAACGTAGTCAACTATACATTAGGTGAGCTCCAAAGATAAAAGAATGATAAATACACACATTAGTTATCACTGTTCACAAAATGTGTCTCAACCTTGTAATTATATACAGTTTATGGTTGATAGGATGTATATATTTATATATATTTCCTAGTTACACCAATAGGTGTATACAATGGAAACAAAGAGAAAAATTTTGTTAACTTTTTTAGGAAACTTCTAAAATGGATGAAATACATAATTAATTATATATTATAAATGTTGACCATTCGTTGTTAGGGTTTAGATCTAATGATAGATACTTTGTTGGCATTTCTTGCCCTAAAATGTAACCCTATTTTATCAAGGTGTTATATTATGGCTGTAGTAGAGATACAGTGATGTATTCTGAGAGTTTGATAGTGGTCCTATTGTCTCTTGATCTTTGAGTGGTGATACTCATATTAGAAGCTTGCTTTGCAAGTATATTGTAATCTTTTTGATTTACTGTATAATATATTTGGTGTCTTTTGGAGTGCAGGGTTTTTCTCCCAAAATGGTTTTCCCCATGTAAATCACTATGTCATGGTATGCATGATATTTATGTTTGTTTCTATTTAATTTTTTGTAACTGTTAAAGATTTGTAGAGTTTTGCATTATTATTTTTTGGTTATTTTTTATGAACCAAACTTTATCTTATCCCTCATCTATGAATCTACCATAACTCAATTATTAACAAGGGTAAGGATTGGCCAACACATAAGTAGGATCTAAAAGATCTCACTTCTTCACTTCGGGCTCTATTAATCTCAGGAGGGTAATCCCATTTATGCTCATAAGATACTTAGAAAAAAACAATTCCACACATAGATGTATCCCATAGAAAGTGAAAATAAGAAAAAGTCATCGAAGGCTTGGAGAAACCTTTTACCAAGTTATTACATATTTCTAGGAATATGGTACTAATTCAGTTTAACTGAAAGTTTTTTCTTATGAATTCATTCTTGTTTCAAATATTTGGCTAGGCTCACCAATAGCTCAATTAGTTAAAATATAAACTAATGAAACGACCAATGCCTTGTCTAAGGGAATAATGGAGTTATACTTTTAAATTAATCAGTAATATGACTACAATCTAACTTAATAATTAGAGGACTATTGGCATGCAACTTTGTAGCATCCAACTTAGTATGTTTAAAATACTGCTACTTGTTGAACCCTATGTCCTTTTCCCACAAACCCATGACCTTATTTTAACATTTAATCAATTCATTGAATTGAAACACAAATAAACCCATTCATTCAATGCAAGTGACAAAAGATAAATGAAATTATTATTAAAAATCTCATTAATAGTTTGCAAGGAAAATACACATGAGAGCACATATTTTAAAACTAGTATTTTATTTCATTACTAATATTAGTTTGTAAAACCATTTTAAGATCAAAATACATTATGACTCATACCCTAAACTTGCTTCTGATATGTTCATCAGCTTATCTATTTACATTATATTACTCTTTGAGCTTAGTTTTTTCCTAGACCCTTCTAAAAATAAAAAATTATTCAAACTCTATAATAAACCATGAAATCCCCTTTATAAATCGGGGAGAAACAAGCACTTGGCTCAATTATGAATACATTTCAAACTTAATTTCAAAATCTAATTTTAATTGATTTAAAAAAACTCCCTAGGTTGTTACATGCAATCATTTTGGAGCAGGTGAGGGAAAAAGGAAATATTCATCCATAGGGTACCGTTAGTTGTTGCAACATCCACGTCAAGTAAAAGATTCCTTATCAAACTAGTTGAAGGATATCCACATCAACATAGAAGAGTAAAATACCAGCACCACAGACATGTTGAAAAAGGAAACTCCTAATGTAAAAACCATGGTGCCATAAAAAAAAAATGGAGCAGAAGCTACTCTAAGTCGTCAACATCAGAGGATGCAAAACCAATCCTTTTTGTGATGCAATTGGAGGAACCATCACCACATCATCAGTAGATTCATTATACTACACTAGGGAGAGAAGGTAATGGGATATATCTTGAGTTAGTGTCACCTTCACCATTTGAATAACTATTAGAGAGCACGATGGGAGAATTATGTTTTCCCAGGCAGGCCTTATGACACTTGTTCCTCTTCTTGCCATTCTCCATAGGCTTCGCCTACTACTTTCCTTTAAACTTAACCAATTATTTTGAAATGGTCCTATTTCCTAAGTTGTAAGTACTCTAGACAATGGTACTCTTCTATTTAACCTGAGGCTTCATTTTACCCTTTAGAACCAAAGAAGTTGTAGGGACTTCTTGCTTAGACATCCTCATGACACTCAAACATGCTAAGTCAGCCAGACATCCTAGTTGGATTAATTGGAACACTAGAATTTCTCATTTTGTAGGACACAGGGTGAAAGCTAGCAAATATAAATTGAGCAAAAATTTACCAACTTAAAATCTTTCATATGAAATTTGTAGGAAAGCACACCCACTAGCCTCGACTAATACAATCAGCCCCAAAAAAATGGATTTCCTAGTTGAACTAGAAGCATGAATTAAACAGAGCTCACATGAAACATCAACTTAAGATGAAAAAATCAACACCTCTATAATTAAAAACTCAACACTCACACATTCCTTCGATGACCCACACTTCATATACTTTCAAAGGACTAAAAATGTTGAGATCAAATGGCAGACATTCTACATTAAATAGACCATTTAGATCTTCAATCATTGCATGAGCGAGTTGATAGCTTAGTTGATTAGTTTTAAATCTAAACCGTTGATCTTTGAGGATTTAAAACTTCATGAATGGCAACCTTGAGCATCATTTTTATCTTTTACAACTTGTTCCTAGAAAATGATGATGCCACCTTAGAAAGTTTCCATTTCTACCCTTAATCCTCATTAGTCACATGTGATCTGACAATAATAATGCATTTCCAACACAATCCATGCGCCTTCATTAATATCAACAAAGTACACAAAGCTGACATTTGGAGAGAATAGTCCTTCATACATTCCATCACTCATTATGGGCTTGCCCCATCTTTCAAGGGTTTAATCAGTGATGATAGTATTGATGCAATGAACTTTAGCTCATTTTTCATTCTACTTTAAAACCGTATCAACGGTTCTACACTCACATTGCTACTTTCTTCCTTGCTTTATATGATGTCCTCAGGCTCTATCACATTTCATTTTCATTCAGTTGTTGTGGCTTATTGCTGACATATTTCACCCTTCACTAGTTCTATCAGTGATGCAAGCATCTACATGACAAAATCTTAGCCCTTAAAAATATGGCCCATCCTAGATCACGCTCATTTCTTCTTGCCCATTGTTGATTTAACTTCAAACACTGGATATTATCAGCGATAGGAGATAAAATGATGAAGCAATATTAAAAAATGTGCACCTACATGAAAATCAATGATACAAAAGACATCACTCATAAGATCATTTCAAATTAGCGAAAGAAATTTGAATAGATGACTCCATCACTCATCGCTATTTTGAAACTTGAGCCTCACAAAGAATCCACAATGAGTGATAAGAGAAAAATACTAAACCACCAAGGCTATCACTTATTGCCAATTCTCCTCATAAAGTTTGCAAGAAATTAGAGGTGAGAGATCTGAGTGATTTCCATCACGTATTACTAATACAAAACTTGATATTCAAAAACAATCCATCCAGGATGAGCAACAAAGAGAAGAACAAAAGCTTCGGAGCCATCACTGATCCAAGAGCCATGAAATCCAAGGTTCAAAAGTCATTAGCGATAAGCCAACAATTAATGATAAAGGAGAGCCAAGAGATCACCCATGTCTAATCGATATCAAGAGCTCCAAAATCTATCTGTGATGAGTGAAACCAAAGGAATACCGATAATCACTTATCACCAATCTAAACATACCTTTCAGAAACTATCTATGATGAGCGACAAAGAGAGATGGCCAAAGGGACTTAAGTGAAAACTTTCAAGCACGTGCCCATAAGTTGTTCTAATGAAGGGGACCATTCTAAGATGACATAAGAAAAGGTCTTCACAAGATTTTAATTCATAAAAAGGAAAAGGATGTAAAGGCCAAAAGGCCCTTTAATTCAACCTTATGAAAAGGAAGAGACTCCAACCTAGGCATGAGGGACCAGTTACTCCACATTTGTCAATGACATAAGAAGCTTTAATATGATTGAAAACAAGCAAAAAAAGGTCAACAAAAAATTAGAATGCTGACATAAATGAAAACTTGAGGGAAAATCAAGGAACGGTTCAAGATAACACAAAACCATACAATAGTGATGAAAAGAAAAACCCTAAGCCTCTAGGTACCAATCCAATATCCAAAATGTAGCAAGATTTTAAGATGGAACATAAAAAAGTTATGTAGCTTCCATTAGTGGTTCTAATTGGGGACATCTGTTTCTCAAGAATAGAGTGAGAGTCTAGAATCTTAGGAGAAGTAGACCAAGAATGGAGAACCAAAACCAAGGATGAAGTAAGAAAACCAAATCTAGAACAAAAAACATATAAGAAAATAAGGAAAAGTCATCAAAGGCTTGGAAAAACTTTAAACAAGTTATTGCCTATTGCAAGGAATACAATACTAATTCAGTAACTAAAAGTTTTTTCTTATGAATTCAATCTTGTTTCAAGTATTTAGCGAGGTTCACCAATAGCTCAATTAACTAAAAGATAAACTAAAAAAATGACTAATGCCTTGTCTAAGGGAATAATGGAGTCATACTTTGCAAATAATCAGTAATACAACTACAATCTAACTTAGTAATCAGAGTACTATTAGCATGCAACTTTGTGGCATCCAACCTACTATGTTTAAAATACTGCTACTTAGCGAACCCTATGCCCTTTTCCCACGAATCCATGACCTTATTTAGCATTTAATTGATTCATTAAATTGAAGCACAAATAAACCCATTCATACAATGCAAGTGACAAAAGACAAATGAAATTATTACTAACAATCTCATTCATAGTTTGCAAGGAAAATACACAGGAGAGAACGTATTTTAAAACTAGTATTTCCTTTAATTATTAATATTACTTTGTAAAACCATTTTAAGATCAAAATAAATTATGAATCATACCTTAAACTTGCTTCTAATATATTCATCAACTTATCTATTTACATTCTATTTCTCTTTGAGCTTATTTTTTTCCTAGACTCTTCTAAGACTCAAAAATTCTCTGAACTTCATAATCAGCCATGAAATCCCCTTTATAAATAGGGGAGCAACAAGCACCTGACTGAAATATGATTACATTTAAAACTTCATTTCAAAACCTAATTTCAACTGATTTCAAGAAACTCCCCAAGGAGTTACATGCAATCATTTTGGAGTAAGGGAGGGAAAAAGGAAAAATTCAACCATAGGGTACCATTAGTTGTTGCCGCAACATCCATGTCAAGGAAAAGATTCCTTATCAAACCAGTTGGACGACCTCCACATCAACATAGAAGAGTAAAAAACCAACACCATAGACACATTGAAAAAGGAAAATTCTGATGCAGAAATCATGGTGTCATCAAAAACAAAAAAACTAGGAGACGCTATTCTGGGTCCTCAACATTAGAGGATGCAAGACCACTCCTTGTTCATGACACAATCAAAGGAACCATCACCACATCATCGTCAGAGTCATCATACAACACCACAGAGAGAAGGTAGTGGTTGTATCCCGAGTTAGTGTTATCTTCACAATTGAAAGGACTATTAGAGAGCACAATGGGAGAATTATGTTTTCCCAGGAAAGCCTTATGATCCTTGTTCCTTTTCTTGGCATTCTTCATAGGCTTGGATTGTTCCTTGCCCTTAAACTAGACCAATTATTTTGAATGGTCCTATTTCTTAAGTTGTAAACTGTACTCTAGACAATGATACTCTTCTTTTTATCCTTGGCCTTAATTTTACCCTTTGGAACCAAAGAATTTGGACTTCTTGCTCAAACATATCCTAATGAAACTCAAACACGCTATTTCAACCAGACCTCCTAGTTGACTAAATTGGCACAATAGACTTTCCCATTTTGCAGGACATAGGGTGAAAGCTAGAAAATCTAAATTGAGAAAAAATTAACCAACTTAAAAGCTTTTAGATCAAATGTAGGATAGCACACCCACCATCCCTGACTATCACAACCAACTCTAGAAAAAATGGAATTCCTAGGAAAACTAGAAGCATGAATTAAAAGGAGCTCACATCGAACATCAACTTACTCAAGATGAAAACAACACCTCTATAGTTGAAAACTCAACACTTGCACATTCCTTCGATGACTCCACTTCATACTTTTACAGAACAAAAATTGTGAGATCAAACAGTAAGCATTTTGCATTAAATAGACCATTTGGAGCATGTTGCAATTAATGATTAAAGAGATTGTTGCACGAGCAAGTTGATAACTTAGCAGCTCAGTTTTAAATATAAACCGTCAATCTTTGAGGATTTAAAAATTCATCAATGGCAACCTTAAACATAATTTCTATCTTTTACAACTTGTTCATATAAAATGGTGATGCCACCTCAGAAAGTTACCACATCTACCCTTAATCCTCATTAGTCATCTATGATCTAACAATAATCATGCATCACCAACTCAATACATGCTCCCTCATTATTATTAGTGAAGTACAAAAATCCAACATTTGGAGAGAACAATCCATACATTCCATCAGTCATCACGGGCTTGCCCCTTCTTTCCAGGGTTCAATCAATGATGATATTATTAATGTGATGAACTTCAGCTTGTTTATCATTCTACTTTAAAACCATATCAATAGTTCTCCACTTGCCTTGCTACTTTCTTCCTTACTTTATACAATGTCCTCAGGCTTTGCCATGTTTCCTTTTCATTTAGTTGTTCACTTATTGCTGACATATTTCATCCTTCACTAGTTCTATCAGTGATGTAAGCATCCACATGATGAAATATTAGCCTTCAAAAATATGTCCCATCCTAAATCACATTCATTTTCCCATTGCACATCGCTGATTTAAGTTCAAACACTAGATCTCATTAGTGATGGGAGATAAAACGATCAAGAGTATGTGCAGGATCATCATGGAAAAAATAAACCCTTAAGTGGAAAAAAAATCAAAGTTAGGCAACTTACATAAAAATTTGAATAAGTTATCTATATTATTTCAAAAATATGTAAGAAAAGAATCTATAGAAAATTGAATGTAGTTTCTAAAGTACTAGGTTTGTTTAAAAAAAATCTATTTGGTGAAAATTTAAAATTTCAATGCAATGGTATTTAAATTTCAGGAAAAAAATAAGTAGGTGTATGTCTGACCACTAACCACAATAAAATGATAATATTTTTTATAATTTTAGATATAAGTAGAGGACTCATGCCTAGATGTGATGCATATTTTTTTGTAATTTTTTTCAAATAAATAATTAATTATAATTTTTTTATTACAACTTTTTAAAAATATAAAAACTCGTATGTTTGACCACCTTAACTTGGTCAAAACTTCATGAAATTCAATTTTTTTTTAATCCTAAAGTATGCAAAGCATAGAATGTGACACATGTTTGGATTCAAAAAATGTGATACCGTTTGAAAGCTATAGATGTTTTTCAATCAACCTATCAATCAGGACTTTAGTCATAATTTGAATAGAAAATGAATAATAATTACTTATTAAATTCAAAGTAAAGCATAATTTTTGGTGGAAATCTGAAAATCTCCTTTTAAAACCCTTTTCATTTCATCAATTTTGGTAAAATATTAGTCGCCACCTACCCATCATATTGCCACTTTTTATCATGATTCGCACATACCCCTTAAGTGGCAAAAAAATTAGAAAATCAAAGTTAGGAAGCTTCACATAAAAAATTTCAATAAGTTATCTATATTATTTCAAAAATATTTAAGAATAGAATTTGTAGAAAATTGAATGTAGTTTCTACACTACAAGGTTTGTTTAAAAAAAAAAAGAAATCTATTTGGTGAAAATTTGAAATTTCAATGCAGTAGTACTTAAATTTGGGAAAAAATAAGAAGTAGGTGTCTATTTGACCACCCTAACCACAATAAAGTGATAATATTTTCTATAAGATTTTAGATATAAGTAGAGGAATCATGTCCCGATGTGATGCATTTTTTTTGTAATTTTTTCCAACTAAATAATTAATTATGATTTTTAATTACAATTTTTTTTTAAAATAAAACTTGTATGTTCGACCACCTTAACTTTGTCAAAAATTCATGAAATTCAATTTTTCTTTTTTTAATCCTATAATATGTGAAGCATAAATGTGATGCATGTTTTGGATTCAAAAAATGTGATACCGCTTGAAAGCTATAGATGTTTTTCAATTAGTCTATCAATTAGGACTTTAGTCATAATTTGAATAGAAAATGAATAATAATTACTTATTAAATTCAAATTAAAGCATAATTTATATTGGTGGAAAGCTAAGAAACTCCTTTAAAAACCCTTTTCATTTCATCAATTTTGGGTAGAAAAAAAATTGTTAGCCACATACCCATCATATTGACACTTTTTGGCCCATCATGATCTTGCACATTCCCTGAAGCAATATTAAAAAATGTGTACCTACATGAAAATCAATGATACAAAATACATTAGTCATAAGATCAATTCAAATTAGTGAAAGAAAGTTGAGCAGACGACTCGATCCCTCATCGCTATTTTGAAACTTGAGCCTCATAAAGAATCCATGATGAGTGATAGGAGAAAAATAAAAAAGCACCAAGGCTATCACTTATCACAAATTATCCTCATAAATTTTGCAAGGAATTATCAATGAGAGATCCCAATGATTTCCATCGTGTATCGCTAATACCAAACTTTAAATTCAAAAAGAATCCATGATGCATGAAACATATGAGATACGACATATCATTCATCGCTATTTGAAAATTACAATCACACAACCATTTGCGATGGGTGAAAAAGAGGAAAAAAAAGTCCAAGAGCCATCACTAATTGCCAATTTAATACTCAAGGTTCAAAATTCATTAGCGATAAGTGAAAAATCAATTATATAAGGGGAGGCAAGAGTATTTCCCATCACTGATTGATATTAGGAGCTCCAAAAGCTAACCATGATGAGAAAAACCAAAGGAATACCACTCATCGCTTATCACCAATCTAAACATACCTTTTAGAAACTATTTATGATGAGCAACAAAGAGAGATGGCCAAAGGAACTTAAGTGAAAACTTTCAAGCACATGCCCATTAAGTTGTTCTAATGAAGGGTACCATTCTAGGATGACATAGGAAAAGTTCTTCACAAGATTTTAAGTCATAAAAAAGAAAAGGATGTAATGGAAAAAAGGCCCTTTAATTCAACCTTATAAAGAGGAAGTGACTCAAACATAGGCATGAGGGACCAGTTACTCCATGATCATTAATGACATAAGAAGCTTTAATATGACTAGCAACGGGCAACAAAAGGTCAATGGAAAATTACAACACTGGCATAAATGAAAACATCAGGGAAAATAAAGGAAGGCTTCAAGGTAACACAAAACCATACAATAGTGATGAAAATAAAAACCCTAAGCCTTTAGGTACCAATCCAATATCCAAAATGTAGCAATATTTAAGATGGAACATAAAAAAAATTATGCAGGTTCCATCATTCTCCTTTCAAGATTAGTGTAGGAAGTTGTTATGCTACCTTAGATTCCTTACAAGTGGTATCAGAGCTTGATCACCTTTGGTTTCAGTCGTGGGTTGTTGGGTTTTTTTAACTAATCCAGATTTGAGTGGGAGCTTGTGTAAAAGATACTTTGTGATCTTGTTGCCAAAATTTTTAGATGGAAAGTTCATCAAGGAGAATAGAGGTGGATAAAAGTTTTTGAAATAATTTTGAGATGTGGAAGCTAAAGATGTAGGATTTGTTGATAGATAGAGATTTGTGAGATGATGATGAGAATATTTCAAGGCCTGCAGATCCTACTCAGGTTACTCAATAAGATGTTATACATTGTAAATCCAAGGGTATAATTAGATTGTGCTTGGAAGACTTTGTTTTAATTAATTTCCATGAAGAGACCTCTACAAATAAACTATAGAAGAAGCTTGCTAAGATGTATCAAGCCAAATATTTAGTGAACAATATTTTCTTGTGAAAGAAATTGTATTCCTTCAGAATGGAAGAGAGTGGAAAAATCACAAACCACCTAGAAGCATTCAATATGTTGGTGTCTCAATTGGCATCAATTGTTGTCAAAATGGATGAGGAGGATAAATATTAGATTCTACTTTTTTCTTTTCCAGATCCATGGGATTCTCTTATTATGGCTATTGGGAGTACTTCTATTATATTGAAGACTGAAGATGTGTTACATTCTTTGCTTTCTAATGAAATGAGGAGGAAGGTATCCATCACTCCAAGGAGGAATTAAATGTTAATGGAATACCTAAGGGAAAAGGAAAGAAAAATGAGAAGCATGACAAAATCCAAGTCTAGGGGGGATCTAAATCTCCTAGAAAGTCCACAGTTATTTGTTGGAACTACAGTAACCTTGGGAATGTTCATAAGGAATGCAAAGAAGAGAAGAAAAAAAGAAAGAAGAAATTTGATTATGATTTTGAGTTTTAGAAGGAAGATGGTGATGCATTCATTGCAACTTTGGCAACTCATGTATATATTGATGCAAGGTTAATTGATTCAAGTCCATCTTTTTCATATGACCTTTAATAGAGTTTGGTTTTTTCAATATGATGAATTTAACAGTGGTAAGGTGTACTTGGACCGCAATGATTCTAATTTAGAAATTATTGGTCATAGTAAGCTTAAAATTAGGTTTCTTGATGGTAGAATAGAAAGGATTAATGGTATGTTACAAATTTATGGATTAGAAATGAAATTTTTTATCTATGAGAAAACTAATAGATGCATGTGTGTAGGTAGTATTTTCTGATGTAGGATGCAAGATGGTCAAAGGTGCTATGGTGATTTCTAGAGGTGTCAGATATGGCACATTGTATAATATGGATGCATGCTTTGTTGAGTGCAATAGTTCTTTTGTGAAAATCAATTTTGTTGAAGAGGTGAGGGTTTCACCTTCAGCAAATGGTCATAGCTTCTGGTTACCCAAGGTTGCTCTTTGTTTTGAATTAATTTACTTGCAGAGAAAACTATGTTATGGCACTAGAGAATTGGCCACATTGGAGAAAAGCGTATAAGGACCTTGAAAAATAAAAACTTTGTTGAAGGTTTTTCTTACTGTAATCTTGAATTCTATTTGTGTGAGCATTACATTTATGGAAAACAAAACTGTGTTAAGTTTTACTCAATCTTCTAGTATATTGGATCTTATTCATTTTGATGTATTTGGTCTTGTATATGTTCCTTTGATTGGTAAATCCACATATTATGTTTCATTTATTGATGATTGAAATAATGAAAAATGGGATAGGAGCTTTTGTATGGTTTAAAACATAAGGCCATACCCACTTTCCAATTATCTCATTGAAGGATAACCCTAGAGATCTAAATGCGAAGGATAAAGAGATATTGTAATAGGATTGTCCTATGATATGATTGTAAACTAATAAGGGGTTCACTACCAAGCTAAGGATTGGAAAGAAAAATGCAATGTAAATCAAAATTCTTAATCATAATATGATGCAATCTTTAATTAGATGACCTAAAAATGCATGCAAAATAGAACAAAAATGTGAGATCTTGGAAGTATGCACTTGGAAAAAAAAATAATGCAAGAATGAGCTTTGAAACACTGAAAATTTTAAAATTTTGGCCTACTAAGACTCATATGCCAAATGAGACATATTAGTCCTAGATCTAGGTTTCTATGCAGAAACAACAATCTGGAAATTGGTATCTTGAACTGCAAAATCTTGAAAAACACCTATAGTGGGACTCATATGCTAGTTTTGGTTTATTAGTCTCATTCCACTATTTTGAGAATTCAAATTTTAGATCTGCACTTCAACACCTGCTTTTTTCTCCTAAATTGGTTTTCATATCCAAATCTACAAAAAGACTTGCAAAATAGAATATAGAGTTGATTTTCTTATTGGGGGTTTTCCTTGGTCAAACCCTTAGTTTGGTAATTATACCTTGATAGAAAAATGAAATATGCATGTAAATAGGAATGTAAACCCTAACCTTATATGTGCCAAAGATTAGGAAATCTAAAATGTAATGCAACCCTATTCTAATGTGTAAGATTGAGGTGCATGAATGACATATGAAGATGAATGACTTGCTTTGTGAGATACCTAATCACCCAAATGAGCCCTAATAATTCTTGTACCTTCCTTATGTTGATTGTAGAGTGACAATGGAAGATGGAATTACTTAGGAAACAAGTCATTAAGCTTGGCTTGATGGCTAGTTGCATCTCCCCAACCTAGAATCCATCATGATTCATCATAGACAACCATGATCAACCCTTGACAATGATAGACCTTGAATGAAAGTGAGCTTGAAGGATTACAAAAACACTTTAGTGCTATTCAAAGACTTCAACTTTGCTTGCTTCTAAAACTTGAAGCTCTTGTGAAAGAATGTTTAAAGACTTTGAATACTTGGATCTTGAAATTTCTTAGATGAAATAATGACTTAGAAGCTTTCTTATATAGGAATTAACACATAAATTACAATTATTTAGATCTCAGAAGCTGACATCAACCAAAAATTTGAATTAAGAAGTTGATTTTCTCGCTCAAACCCTAAAAAAGCCCCAAATGGGACTCATACACTAGCCCTAGTGTATGGGTCCCACCTACGGGGACTCATACGCAGAAGGTGGTGTATGAGCTCCACCCTAGATTTTCAGGTTGGGTTGTTAAAATTTTGAGTGTTTTTGATGATTTTCTTGGGGTTTTAGCTAATATAAGCCTCAGGGTAAAAAATAAAGGGTCTTGGGGCCTATTAATGATGAAATAAAGGGTAATTAATGTAATGCTACTAAAATAGGTCCAGATTAAATTAGAAATTTCCCTATTTCTAAGGAGGGGGTACTTTCATCATTACATCTAGCCCCCACTTTAGCACCTGAATTACTCTATGTACATATTCAAGCTAAAGGAATTCGAACAATGAACTCTATTTCATAAAAGGATACTCATATAGGTTCATTCACAACATGAGAGAATGAAGCCCCCACTGTAGCTATCTGTAAAACCATAATGTTAGGAATCACATCCTACAACACAAATTCATTAGTCTATCTAAAAACCTCTTATCTAACTTCTATAAATCCAATTCAAGGGTAGATGTATACCCCCATTGATTCCACTTGTTTTATGGAGGTTAAATCAAGGTAGTAGTCTATCCACATCAAATAAGGTAAATTATATCATAGGATATTTACAAGTACCATACCACATAATGATAGACATTTGATGAGAATGAGAGTGGAATCAACTTTCTAGTGCAACAGATGGCATAAAAAACAAAGCTCTCTAGCTCATATTATGTTAATTTGAATGGAAGGCACTTTTTAACCCTAATTTTTAGCATATATAAGAACAAAAATTGAAATAATTTCTAACTATTTTGTATATTACCTTCTTGTAGCTTGAGTTTGGTGGAGAATGGTTGAAGATATTGAGTCGATGAGAGTACAAACTTCTAAGACTAGACATCCTGTGGGAGGAGATAGCCTATGGTGAGTGTCATTATTAGGTGAGTTGATTTTTTTGCCTTAGCTTTGTCCTTACACATTTGATTTATGTTTTTATGTATATTTAGATAAATTTAGGACCTTGGAGAAAAAGTTTGCAAAGCATCCCCATTTTTTTCAAAGTGTCCCTTTTTGTCACAAAGTGTCCCTTGTTTTTTGCAAAGTGTCCCACTTTGTCACAAAGTCTCATGTTTCTTTGTGAAGTGTCCCAAAAGGGATCTAAAGTGTTTACGACCCTTATAAACATACACTAGAACAACTTTAGTACACTTTTTTTATTGTTTATGTACATATTTAATATTTTATAATTCTTATAAGACATACTTTGGTTTTTTTTGTAGGATTCCTCCCTATTCATGGTAGAATCTTAGCGGTAGACAGATCTATTGCCTTTGATACCTAGCCTCAACTCTTTTAGAGGAGGAAACACATACTTTATAGACTAGTAGATTATACTGGGTGTACCTCATGCCCCTCATGAGGTAACATGATGCTATATTGATGGATTTAGTAGAGTGATGGGATGTAGATGCATGCATGTTTCATCTCCTAATAGGCAAGATGACGATCACTTTAGAGGACATCCATTGCATACTCCAAGTTTTGATTCAGGGTGAGAGAGTATGATTTCTAGGGGATTGATCATTTTGTGAGATGAAATATGATATGTAGTGTTGTCTTGGTAGTTTGATTCATGATGAAATTGTGTGGTCATAGATCGATCAAGCCATGTTACTCTATTCACGAGCTCCACTTGTTGCACGGATTATGATGTTTACTGTAGCACTAGTACTCATTCTTAATAGCTAGGGAGAGCATTCAGAGGGAGGAATAATACATATGATGCAAGAGATGGTAGAGCATAGGACCATGTATTCCTAGGGGCACAACATCCTTGCACACTTATATTATGATCTAGGGTGATTTTTATTCCATGACGTTGACAGTATGGTACATTGTATGTTGTTGTAGGTGTGGTGTTTGGACAATATCATGTGCACTAGGCCAACACAATTTCCATGTACATCAGCCCTAGGGTATCTTCATGCATTCAGTTATGCACTGAGGCTTCTATGGAAGTATGGGGATATGCATTTTTGGAGAGTCCAATTCAACTGACTAGATGAGAGGATATCATATTGAGACCTTCTCAGCTTATACAACGGTGGCTGAATGAGACTTGTCAACTAAGGAGGTTATAGATGGACAATTTTTCTTATAGGAAAACATGATTATTTAGTACAACCCTTCTACTATGATCATGTCATGTGACAATTTGGACATGTCCAGGTACCACTTGTGGCACAAACCTTCTTTAGGAGATTAGTCAGGAGTGGTGGTAAATGACACAACTAATAGGTGATGTAGGGCCACTCTAGGATCTGATAGATGAGGATGAGGATAGAGTTTTTGAGACATTGGTTAGGGCTATAGAAATATTCACAAATGTGATAGATGAGGAGCATGATGAGGCTGTAGATACTAACTATGATGGGCAGGAGGAGGATGATGAGGAGGAAATGAGGAGGAGGAGAAGGAGGAGGAGCAACTGATGAGTGAGAGTGATGAGATAGTGGATGATGATCTAGTGGGTCATGAGTAGGAAGAGCCAACTCTTATTCATGTGACTAGATCATTGTCAATAGCTACAACATGCACTAGAACCTATAGTCATGGAGAGGCTACCACATCCTCCATGCCTTCTACCCACAATGAGGTTGTTTTTAAACAACCAATCAGAGAGCTATGTGATGATATTTTATTTACTATTATGCTTTATGCTTATATCCATGCTTTATTTTTTAATTTTATTTCTATATATATCATGATGTGTACTGATTATATTTATGATTTCTATCTTACAAGAGTTGTGAGAGACCTACATGATCTCTATCACTAGGTTGCTGCTAAGATAGTTCCCCCATTAGTCTATGAGGAGGTTGTTGATATAGAATATGTGTCCCCACCTATCATGGAGTAGGATCCAAAGCTGTTCAATCTGTACATCAGACTACAGGCAACACACAAGAGTTTAAAGAGGTTTTCCTACTGAGTCGGGGCTTCCTAGGATGTTCAATCATCTCGAGCCCTAGCAAAGGTTGAGAGATTTCAATTAGAGGTAGCTAGACTATAGGCAGAGAGGGAATGTTTAGTAGAAGATCATTGGGTGGCCCTTGCACAAGTATAGGGTTTACAATATGCTCTAGATGTACTTAGAAACTCACGATCATGATTGCATACCATTGTCTCTCAATGGACTGCCTCTAGACAAATGCGAGCACTAGATTCCAAGGGATTGAGTAGTCACAAACCTCTTTAGCATTGTATATATTGATGACATGTATTCAAAACTTATATATATATATATATGATCATTTGATGTTTTTTTATTTATGCTTATGTGTTTGATGTTAAATGGCTTGATGTGATTGATTAAATAATATTTGTAAGGCTATTTAATAAATGCTTCCATGATTTAACATGTTTTATGTGATCTAATTAAAACTTATTTTAGTTTCTTTTAGATGCAACATTGTGATTATGTTATGCTAAATTAAATTCACTTATGATCTAATTAAAGAACATTAAATACATATAAGGATCTAGTCTAATATAACACACAAGATTAACTTGAATAGCATGAAACCTAAAGTAATCAATATTAAATAATCACTTTAGTATCCAAGAAACACAAATAATTGTTTTTCAAGAATGAAGCAATGGGAGAGCACATAGACTATCATCTACTAACTATAACACCACTGCTTTATAATTCACACTATTCATGAAGATTATACATAATACCAACACAAGTGCACAACATTAATAGGTTATTTAAGAGGTGTACCATCCATTTTTGTTACCATATATTTCCCCAGATCCATAATTTTCATCAATTATATAAGAGACTAACCAATTAGGGTTGAACATTCCTTCTTCCATCAAGTCAACATTGATATTATGCTTATTCTTACATAATACCAAATTTCCTTTATTAAAGGAATGAGGTATTACATTATCATTATAACTACACTTAATAATTTTAGAATAAGCCTAAAGGTGCTCAAGAGCATTGATGCAATGTTCGTCGAGAATTTCAAGCTAATGCAACCATTGTTCCTTATAAGTATTGTCATCAATAACTCCTTGAAGAGTGATTCTTAATGAAGAGATCTCTAACTCCAAGGGAATTATCACCTTAGTTCCATATATGAGGTTATAAGGTGTATGTCAATTTGATACTATAGTGTTCATATGATAGGCCCATAACACATATGTTAGTTGTGTATGCCAATATTTATTGTGTTTACTTCCTATTTTTCTTAGGATTTTCTTGAGGGTTCTATTAGTTTATTCAACTTCACCATTAGATTGTGGGTAGTAAGGTTTCAAAAAGAAATGTTGTATGTTAAACATTTCTAAGAACTTCTTCACTTCCTTATTCTTAAATGGTGTCCTATTTTATAAAACTAAAGTGGAAGGGAGTCCAAAACAAGCAATAATGTGTTCCAATATGAAACAACATATTACATTGACAGTTGCCAAATGAAGGGGAATTGCTTCCACCCGCTTTGTGAAATAATTTGTTGTAGTAATTATAAATGTATGTTTGATAGAGGAGGGAGGTGAAGTTTTTCCAATGATGTCTCCACACAGAAAAAGGAAAAATAGGAACTTGTGTGCGAAGCTCAAAAGTAGGAGCGTGAATTAGTCTACTATGTTCTTCACATTTGTCTCATTTCTTAACATATACAAAGAAGTATTTTTCAATGTTTCTCTAGTAATATCCTATATGAATTAACCTTTGCACTAACGATATTCCTCCAAAATTTCCCCCATAAGCACCCAAATGAGCTTCCTCAAGTGTTATAGGGATTTTGTATTGTTTAAGGAATCTAAGTAAGAGACCATCAAAGGACCTCTGATACAATACATCTTCAAGAATTATATACTTAGACACAAGTTTTTGAAGGTGGGCTCTAGTATTCTTAGTTGTCGGATTAGGATACATACCATTTTTTAGATAATCTAATATCAACGCATACCATTCTCTAGAGATTTATGTGGTGATCATTGCTAATATCTCATCTATTTTATGCTCAATTGATGGTTTCATAATTGTGTGGATGACAACTTTGAAATATTTTGAAGGACCATGAGGGGATATTAGAGAAGCTAAGCTTACCATTGCATTTGCATTTCTATTATCTTTTTGTGGGATGTTATCAATGGTAAATGAATCAAACTTCTCTAATAAAGTAATTGTGAGATCCTTGTATTTTGATAGTTTGCCATGCTTCACTTGATATGTTTCATTTATCTGTTTATGATTATTTGTGAACCATCAAATATTTGAATGTCTCGGACTCCCAAAGTTAAATCGACATGTAATCTAGCAATTAACACTTCATAATCTTTGGTATTATTCATGCATAGGAAATTTGATCGTATGATAAGGGAATAGATTTTCCTCCAAGTGGAGCTATTATAAGTCTCGTTCCTGAGCCTATTCTACACTTAGATCCATCAAAATACAATTCCCATGCATTTTCATGTTCTTGAATAGTCAATACACTCTCATTAGGAAATGCTTCTTGATAAGGTAATGTTAGGGGAGAAGGAGCATCAGCTAACTAGTCGGACAAGGCTTGTCCGTTGATTTCTTTTTGTGAAACAAACTTAAAGTCAAACTCAGTCAACAACATAGCCCATTTAGCTAATCATCTTGATAAATATGTTTTAGAAAAAAGATGTTCTAAAGGATTAAATTTTATTATCACATGTATTTCACCATTCAATAAGTAATTTCACAACTTACTAGTAGTGAATACAAGAGCCAAACATTCTTTCTCTATTGTTGTGTATTGTTTCTTGTAATCAATCAAAGTTGAAAAAATGTAATAAACTAGATTCTCTTTACCATTTTCATCATGTTAAGAATTTTTTTTTGCAAGAGCATGGGTTGATGCTACTATATATAGGATGAATGCTTTTTTTTGCATACCAAGTTGTAAAACATGAGTAGCAAGATAGTCTTTCAAACTCTCAAAAGCCCATTTACAATCCACATTCTAATTACATTGAACTTCTTTCTTAAGGAGATTTGTAAATGATAATGTTCGATCCACTAAGGATGCCACAAAATGACAGATGGCTTGAATTCTTCCTTCTAAGGTATGCAATTAGGAGATGTTTCTAGGAGGTGGCATGTTAACTATAGCATTTATTTTCTTCATGTCCACCTCAATGCCTCTATGAGATATGATAAAACCTAGAATTTTGCCACTATCTACACCAAAGACACACTTACTTGGATTCAATCTCATGTTCTATTTTCACATTCACTCAAATATTTTCTGAAGGACATTCACATTGTCTTGTCTAGTTACAGATTTGGCTAGAATAGCATCAACATAGTCTTCCAAAATCTTATGTATATAATCTTGAAATATCAGTGTCATAGCTCATTGATATGTTGCGCCTACATTCTTCAATAGAAAAGGCATCATTACCCAACAAAATATTCCCCAACCTATATTAATTATTTTTTATATTGGTCTTGAGGGTTGATAAAGATTTGATTATATCCAAAAAATCCATCCATTAATGACAACAAAGCATGTCCTATAGTTAAATCTACTATCATGTCAATGTTAGGAAGGGGAAGTCATGTTCTAAATATGCTTTATTCAAACCATGAAATTCCATACACATCCTAATATGATTTTTCAGTTTTGTGATTGTGAAAATGCTTGAGATCCAAGGAGAATAATCTATAGGGCTTATAAAACCAGCTTCAAGGAGCTTTTCAATCTTGACCTTAACTAATAAGGTTGGATCTTAGGGTTCATTTTTTGAATCTTTTGTCTAACAAGCTTAGCATTTTCAACAAGGATTATATTGTGTGTTACAATATTAGGATCAATTCCTAGCATATCTAAATAATTCCAAGCAAAAAGTTTGGTAAAGTCATGGAGTAAAGCTCCATGGTCCTCTTGTTCTTCATCATCAAGGAAATTTCCTATCTTAATCACTTTGTCTTCATTGTTAACGTCCATCTGTATGTCCATAGTATCTCATAAAGGAAGTGCATTTTATTTTGGAAATTCAATGTTGTATTAATCTTTGTTGATTTCAACTTCACTACTTTTCTCTTCTTTGTCTTTTTTCTTGGTACTAATCATAGCACATGTAAGATATTTCCTTTTAGGGGGATTAAATGTTTTATCATAAACTCCAATGATTCTTCACAAGTTGTATCAATCAATTCCAAATGATTCAAGGTTAGAATTATTTTAGGATTACACATGATGGTCTTGATATTTAGCGAGGGTCTCTTTGTTTCTTGCATAATCTTATAATGGTAATACCCCAAACAAATTTTTGTTTCTTGCATATATTAGGTTCTATAGGAACATGAATACATTGTTCTTTCTTGCCACATCCTTTTCCACTATAACCAAGTTGTTTCATGAATTCATGGCATTTTTCATAAATTATTTTCATTTCTTGTAGGTTTGGTGGTTGTTGAGAATGTCTCTCATCAAATTTTGTTGTAGAACTTGAGTCTTCTTATAGAGTAGATGAGGTAGATGCTTGTGAGTGCTCTACTAAATTTTACGTTGACATAACCATTGGTTGTTTTTTTCTTTTCATCTTCTTTACTTGTGATTATGTACTCTCCCATAAAAAAGGGTGTGGAACCCCAATCATCATCTAATAATTTTGACACTTTTTCCATCTCTTGTTTCTCCTCTTTCCTAGGTTCTATGTTTGATGTTGGAATTAATGTTCTTAGAGGACTTGCCATTTATTTTTTAACTTGTAAGAAACTTTCAGGCTGAAGGTATATTTCAACTTGGTATGCCTTGTTGTTATAGACATACTTCATGATATGATGAAGAGTTGAATGTACCACATGCATCTCATGAATTAAAGGTCTTCCTAAAAGAAGATTGTATGAAAGGTCATGATGCATAACATGAATAGGAGTTTGTAAGGTATCTTTTCCAACTATAATAGGTAAAGTAATCACACCGAGTAGTTTCTTTCCTACATTGTCAAATCCTCAAATCAATAAGGAATCAGGTTCAATTTTTTATTTATCTACGCCTAGTCTATCTAAAATATTCACAGTGCACACATTAAGGGCTGGGCCATTATCGACAAGGGTTCTTTTTATTCTTGTTCTATTGAATTTGGATATTATCATGAAGGCATCATGTTTCTTTCTTATCTCCAAGGGAGGGAGCTCATGTTGGTGAAAAGTAATGTCTACATTAACTGTATTCATTCCTTTAACTAGATTTACCACATCACTTGCATTTATATTAGAGGGGATCACAACTTGTTGTAAGGCTGTTTGAAGCATAGTGTGATAATTAGGTGAATTTTGAATCAAATCCCATAGGGATATTTTTGCAAGAGTATTCTTAAGTTGTTCAACAGTTTCATACTCCTTTTCACTATTTGAAGGCAAGTGAGGGGCACTAGGTAAGATGGAGTTGGGTAAAGGAAAAGATGTTGGGGTTGTTTGTATTGGTTGTGGATTGTTTCTAGTGTTATATGAATGAGGAATGGTATTATGACTTGATCATTGTAAAACATTATTCTTAGGTTTTTCAAGAGTGAAAACATGTTTTTTTTTAGTTTTATGTTTATGTGAAGGTGAGTAAAGGATAAGTTGAGGTTGAATCACATTAACATCTTTTAGTTTTGGTTTATCATGACAAGCCTTAGTGGATGAAATTTTTGAGATGAAATCCTCAAGGGCATTATCTAACATGTCTAAGTCATCACTATGAAAAGGCTTGAGGGTTAGGTTAACTTGGAAAAAGAGATTTGACATGATCAAATAACTATACTTTATTTAAGTGGTTTATTTATTTGATCTTGTTTTTGGTTTTGTTTTCTAATGGATGGAAAATGTAATCTAATCTAATTGGACTATGAACTAATGTTGAAAATGAAAAGTGCAAGAATCTAATTCTTTCCACAATTGCAATATAAATTATGCTAATTCTAATGATTGGAATGTAACAAAATCTATGCAAATTGAAACATAGAGAGTTTAACAAAAAATATAAGCCTACAAATAGGGAATTTAAATCTATAAAATGTAGTTCAAAATCTACACGGGGACTAATTCACCCAAAGGAGTGTATGAGTCCCAGTGGGGTTTTTATTCAAAATATTTAGAAAATTTCAAAAAAAAATTATGCTTATTATGTTGTATGATCTATAACCTAAGTGTAAATACATATTTTGTATGAATTTCAATTATTTGAAAAGAAAAAATACAACCTATATGAACTTTCACTAATATAAGAATTAGAAACCCTAGAATTACAATCAACTAATGTATACCCTAATGCAATGTTAATGCAAGCAAGATCTAGGATGATGATGAACTCCAAATCAAAATTACAATGTTCTGAATCTAGTTTCATAAAAAATTAAATAACGAAAAATGGGATAGGAGCTTTCATATGATTAAGAATATAAGGAAATATCCACTTTCCAATTATCTCATTCAAGGATAACCCTCGAGATCTCAATGCAAATGAGAAAGAGATCTTGCAATAGTGTTATCCTAGGATATTATTGTAAACTGATGAGGGGTTCACCACCAAGCTAGGGCTTTGAAAGAAAAATGTAATGTAAATTAAAATGCTTAACCCTAATACGATGCAATCTTTAACTAGATCACCTAAAAATACATGTAAAATAGAACAAAAAGGAGAGATCTTTGAAGTATGCACCTGGAAACCTGAAGAAGGAAGGAATGATATCTGAAGCACTAAAAATCATAAAAAAATTTCCTACTAGGACTCATATGCTAGTCCAGGTGTATCATTCCCAAATCTAGGTTTCTGTGTAGAAACATGAATCTAGTAAATGGGTATCTATAACTGCAAAATTATTGAAAAACACCTATACTAGGACTCATATGACACTTCTGGAATATCAGTCCCATTCGACTTTTTCAGTAATTCAAAGTTTAGATATGCACTTCAACACCAACACTTTTCTCCCAAATTGATTTGCAAATCCGAATTTGTGAAAAGACCTTTAAAACATAATATAGACTTGATTATATTATGGGTGGATTCCTCGGTCAAACCCCTAGTTTGGTAATTAAAAATTGATAGGAACAACGAAATATGCATTTAAATAGAAATGTAAACCCTAACCTTAAGTGTTTCTAAGATTAGGAAATCTAAAACACAATGCAACCCTATTATACTGTGCAAGAATGAGGTGAATGAATGAAATATGACTTGATGAATGACTCACTTTAAGAGATCTATAATCACCCAAATGAGCCCTAATAATAATTGTACATTACTTAGGTTGAATGTAGAGTGACAATGGAAGATGGAATCACTTAGGAAACAAGTCAATAAGCTTGGATGGATGGCTAGTTTTATCTCCCCAACCTAGAATCCATCATGATTCACCATAGAAATCCATAATCAACCCTTGAAAATGCTACATATTTGATGTAGACTAGGGGTGTATTTTTCTTACTAAACACAATTCAATCAATTTGACACAATTTTTCAATCTTCAAACCCCAACTTGGTGTCTAACTCCCAATTCACTCATATTTTGTTATAACATGTCAAATCATGAAATTTGGGTATATCTTTTAGGGAAGGCATCAAACCCATAAAATAAATACCATTTAGGATACCCTTTATGCTTTTCTTCAACATACCAAATTTATGTATAGGGTTGTTTTAGAATATCATCTCTTAAAATGGACTGATGTGCTTCCCCTTAAGCTAATTAGGCCTCTTTTACAAATAAAGTGTAAGATAATCTTTTACCAAACCTACAATCTTCAATTCTCAATGCCAAACAAGTCACTTGGGGTCCAAAATCATAGCTTTTATCCATAGATACATCAACAAATTCATTGAATTACAAAACCTATCTCTATCTATCAAAACTAGCCTAATGCTTAGAGATATTAGGCTAAGGCCTGCACAAACAGGGTCTGAATTCAAACCCCTGCAAATACCAACCTACTAAACATGAAAAGAAACCTATATAGTTCCATTCCACTAATTTTTAGCAATTTCCACTAGTGGAATGGTGATTTATTCCATTTTCTTACTCAAACCCTCTTGCCTTAGGGTTTCCAGACCTCCTTTAGGAATTTGCTTATAAAATTATTCAAACTTGATGAAATTAATTCAAACCAACTTAAAATAAAATTTATTTCATGCCTTCACAAGATACAATACACTTCAGACCATAATATCACTATACAGAACCATACTAGTGCATGTAGCAACAAATTTACTAGAAAATAGAAAAAAAATTAAAGTATTTTTATTGCGTGTGCATCAAAACTTCCAAAAGAACCTTGCCTAAAACTATTTTAGGCATATTTAAAATTCAACCACCCTAAGAAAATTGTCCATAACCAATATTTTAATTGGTGACCATTCATCTTCCTTACATGACAATATTGCAAAATTTGAGTAACTTTTTACAACATTTACAAAACATGACCAAAACTTGAAAACCTACCTAATATAACCTCCACATGGCCAAATGAATTGAAAATGGTATATTAAGACCTTATTACATCACATGTAGACTTAAAACACCAAAAATTCAACATTCAACCAAAATTGCACAAAAGATTGACAAGGTGCCCTTGCACCATACACCCTAGGAGAAAATAATCTTAACTTCCACCTAAGATAAAGTCTGGAATAGTTGTTCCATGAATTTGAGTTTCCTCCTTTTTCATCCATGTTTCATCTTCAGGAGGTAAAACTTTCCATTTCACAAGATACTCATTATACACTTTGTGCCTTGGTCTCTTCACCTCCTTTGTGTCCAAAATGCTTTCAAGAACTGCAAAGGTTGAATTGGTGGTAGGTCCTTGACCCAATCCTCATCATGAACCTTAGAAGTACCTGCCTCTTCACCTACAAACAAAGATCCTTTGAAAGGATAAAGGTTAACAACATTAAATATTGGAGAGATAGCAACTCCAAGCATGAGTTCTATCTCATAAGCATTCTCACCAAATTTGTGGACCACCTTGCATGGCTCAATTTTTTCATCTATAGTTTTGTGTATTTTCCCTTTGGAAACCTTTCCTTCCTCAAATGTGTAAGTATCCAATCTCCCACTTTTAGTTGAAAATTTCTTCTCCTCAAATTTGCATGTTTCTTGTATTTTTCAACACTTTGTTGAAGGTTTTCTCTAACCCACTAATGTATCTCACTCATGGCTTCTGCAAATCCTTCTCCTTCAACATCCCTCTTCTCCATTCTCCTCCAATCCTTGAGCTCAAAAACACCTCTAGGTTTCAGTCCATATACTACCTCAAATGGGATTTTTCCAATGCTTCTATTGATAGAATCATTATAGGCATACTCAACTTTTTGAAGAACCAAGTCCCATTGTTGTCCATGCTCCTTTGTGAGACATATAAGTAGATTTCCAAGTTACCTATTGAATACTTCAGTATTCCCATCCATTTTTGGATGATATCTTGTAATAAAGGTCAAATTTGTTCCAAGATTCCTTGAAAGGGTCATCCAAAAGTGACCTACAAACTTTGAATCCCTTTCTGATACAATAGTCCATGGTAGCCCATGAATTCTAACTATCTCTTTGAATAATAATCCTACAATATAAGAAGCATCACTTGTGAACTTGCATGGAATAAAATGAGCCATTTTACTAAATATATCAACAACAAACACACTATCATAACCCCTCTAAGTTTTTGGAAAACCTAACACAAAATCCATATTGAGAAACTCCCATGTTCTATTAGGTATTGGTAAGGGCTGATAAAGACCTGCATTTCAACTAGAACCCTTGGCTCTTTGGAAAATTGCACAACCTTCCACAAATTTTCTAACATAAACCTGCATCTTTGGCCAATAGTAAAATCTCATTACCTATTCCAATGTTTTATCTATCCCAAAATGACCTCCTAAGCTACCATAATGTTTCTCTTTTATCAAATTAGTTCTCATGGAGCACTTTGGAATACATAACTGAGCACCCTTGAACAAAAATCCATCTTATAATAGAAAATTAGAAAATTCTTCATGAAAATTACCCTTAAACTCATCACAAATAGCATATACCTCTTTGAAGTCTTCATCTCCTTCATACATACCTTTCAAGGAATATATTCCAACACTTTGAAGTTGAATTTCTTGCACCAAGATTGACCTTCTACTCAAAGCATCTTCCACTTTGTTTGATTTTCCTTTTTTATGCTCTATGTTGAAAGTATAACTCTATAGGTACTCCACCCACTGCATATGTCTATGGCTCAACTTGTCTTGTCTATTCATGAAACTCAAACCATGATTGTCAGTGAAAAAAACAAATTATTTGGGAAGGAGCTAGTGTCTCCATGTTTTCAATGCTTGAACCATTGCATACAATTCTAAATCATATGAGGAATACTTATTTTTGGCCTCATTAAGTTTCTCACTAAAGAAAGCCATCAGTCTACCCTCTTGGCTCAAGGTTGCACCTATTGCAAACCCACTTGCATCACACTCTATTGTGAAGAGTTTGTTGAAATCAGACAGTGCAAGGATGGGATGTTCTACCACTCTATTTTTTAAATATTGAAAGTTTTCCTCTTCCTCATTAATCTATTGAAACCTTTTCCTTTTGTCAACTTTAATGGTGTCAATATTTGGAGAGTAGATATGATTAAAGTTCTTTATAAATTTCCTATAGAAACTAGCAAGATCATGAAAAATTCTTACCTCCCCTACTGATTTTGGAGTTTTCCAATAGATAATTGCCTCTCCTTTGGTGGGATCCATCTTCAATGAACCTTTAGAAATGAAAAAAACAAGGTACACTAGTTCCTCTTTCATGAATTCACATTTTTTGAGATTTATCATCAACTTCTCTTCATTTAAGCTGCAAGTGTTCTTCTTTGGTCTTACTAAACACAAGTATGTCATCCAAATACACAACAAAAAATTTCCCTATGAAAGGCTTCAAAACCTCATTCATTAACCTCATAAAAGTGCTTGGAGTGTTTGAAAATCCAAATGGCATCACCATCCATTCATACAACCCCTCATTGGTTTTAAAAATAGTTTTTCACTCATCCCCTTCCCCTATCCTAATCTGATGATAAGCACTTTTGAGGTCAATGTTTGAAAAATAGCAAGCTCCTCCTAAACAATCCATCAAATCCTCCATTCTAGGGATTGGCAACCTATACCTTATAGTGATTTTTTTTATTTCCCTTGAATCGGTGCACATTCTCCAATCTCCACCTTTTTAGGTGCCAACATTGTTGGAACAACACATGGACTTAAACTTTCCCATATAAGACCCTTATCCAAAAATTCTTATTTCTCCTTCCTTATTTCTTCATCTTGTTAATGATTCATCTTGTATGCAACCTTATTAGGCAAGTTTTTACCTAGTGTAAAGTCTATGTGGTGGCTCATATCTCTAATGGGCAGAAAAGAACTAGGGAGTTCATCAATAACTATGCCTTGATACTTATTCAACAAAGTTTACACTTCCTTGGGAACATTTTTTATGGTTGTGGCTATCAATATAGATTTGGGTTTGATTATGATTGCATACCTATGACCACCTTCCTCTTTCATTTTTTTCAAGAATTCTTTCTCCCCCACTAAAATAACACTTGACCCAACTTGAGTATCTACATTATCATCTTGCAAGGGAGTGAGGGTAGATGACACACCATCTTTCTCAATTACATAAGTATTTTTCTACCGATCATGCTTTGCTTTTCTGTCATACTGCTAGGGCCTTCCTAGTAGCAAGTGAAAAACATCCATGGGGATGATGTCACATAGGATCTTGTCTTTATATCCCCCAATGTTAAACTCTAACCATGTTTTCTCATTGGCTAATAATTTTTAACCCTTATTTATCCAAGAAACCTTAAAAGGTGTTGGGTGTGGAATCATTTTAATCTTTATTTTTTCAACCATCTCTAAAGAAACTAAATTATCAATTGAATTGGAATCTATAACAACCTTACATACCTTTCCTTGTCATTTGCAAGTTGTCCTCAACAAATAATTTCTTTGAGGAGGCTTCTTCACCATAGGAACCTTGAGGAGTGTTCTTCTCATCATAAAATTTTCTCCAAACTCTAGAGCATCATGTTGAGAGGGAGAATTAACACTCTCACAATCTTCCTCTTGCACCAACTGTGTTCTCCTTTCATCACCATGAGATGTTGAAGGTTGTTTCTTTGGGCACTTCCATGCTTGATGACCAAATTCATTGCACTAATAGCATCTCCCTAAAATGGTGTTTGAACCTTTACCTTTTCCTCAAAATATTCCTTTACCATTACGTCTTCTACCTCTAAATCCACATCTTGAATTTGAGCCTTGTTCTTGATTGCCACTGGACTCACCTTGTGATTTTTGTGTTTGTCCTCTTCCACCAAAAGATCCCCTTCCCCTGAAATTCTTTCCTTTGCCTCTACTTTGTTTTTCTTTCCTTATTTTTAGTTTCTCTTTTTCCCTAATAGCCAACTGAAAGCACTCTTCCACTAATCTAGGTGTGGAAAGACTCAATTCATCCTGAATGTTGAACCTTAGTCCATTCATATATCTTGCTATCTTCTCAACCTCATCTTCAACATGACTTGCACTAAGGCTCAATTTGTGAAATTCCTCTATATAGGCCATAACATCCATCTCCTTTTTCTTTAAGTTTTGTAACTTCCTAAAAGTTTGAATGGAATGGTCATCGGGAAAGAATTGAATCTTCACCTTAGACACCATACTTTCCCATTAGTTTATTTTTTCTTTTCCCTTTTTCACTCTTTCCTCTTGTACGTAGTTCTAGCAAGTTAGGGCAGGGCCTTTCAATTTGGTTTTATCAAACTTTACTTTTTGTTCTTCCACAACCTCCTTATACTCAAAGTAGTTGTCTAATGTATGAATCCAATCCACCACTTCTTCTACATCCATTTTCCCATTATACATGGGAAATTCCATTTTGACTTTAGTAGTCTCTCCTCTGACATCCTTCAACATTTTCACCATCCTTCTTTCATTAGGGTCCAACTCATCATAGCCTTGGACTCCTCTTTAAGGGTTTTCATTCTCACCCTCTTCCTCTTCCTCTCAGCCACTTTCCTCTCCTTTTATTTGTTTCCAATGCTACAAGTCTAGCCAAAACTACTTCTTGACACTCTTTCATTGTCCTTATCTCCCTAGTAATGACCACACTACCTTTAGGAGGCATCTTGTCCTTTAATTTGCAACTTTGCTTTACTCAAACTTCAACCTTTCTTCCTTGAAAAGATTAAACCTATGATTTGATACCAATTGATGTAGAGCAAGGGTGGAGGTCACTTACTAAAGAAAATTAAATCAATTTGACACAATCTTTCAATATTTAAACCCCAACTTGGTGTCTAAGTCCCAATTCACTCATATTCCCTTGTAGCACATCAAATATTTTTAGAGAAGGCCTCAAATACATGAAATAAATACCATTTAGGATACCCTTTATGCTCTTATTTAACATACCAAAGTTATGAATAGGGTTGTTTCATAATATCATCTCCTAAAATGGACTACTACATTGCCCCTTAAGCCAATTAGGCCACTTTTACAAAGGTGTAGGATAATATTTTACAAAACCTATAATCTTCATTCTTTGGTGCCAAATAGGTCACTTCAGGTCCACAATCACATATGTTATCCACATAAGCATCCACAAATTCACTGAATAAAACCCTATCTCTACCTATCAAAACTAGCCTAATACTTGGAGATATTAGGCTAGGGCTTGCACAAATAGGGCCCTAACTCCAACCCCTACAACTACCAACGTACTAAACATCAAAATCTACTTATCTAGTGCCATTCCACTAATTTGTACCAATTTCCATTGATGGAATGGTGATTTATTCCATTTTCTTACTCAAACCCTCTTGCCTTAGGGTTTTCAGAACTCCTTTAAGAATTTTCTTATATAATTCTTCAAAATTGATGAAATTAATTCAAACCAATGCCAAATCAAAGCTAGTACATGCCTTAACAAGATAAAATACACTTCAGACCATAATCTCATTGTATGGAACTATACCATTGCTAATAGCCATAGATTTACCAAAAAACACAGAAAATTGAAGTATTTGTATTGCTTGTGCATCAAAACTTCCAACAAAACCTTTCCTTGAATTGTTTTAGGCATATTTAAAATTCAACCACCCAAAAACAATGGTTCATAACAAATTTTTGAATTGGTGACCATTCATCTTTCTTACATGAAAATATTGTAAAGTTTGGGCGACCTTTTACAACATTTACAAAACATGACAAAAAATTGGAAACCTACCTTTAGAATACCAACCCCACATGGCCAAATGCATTGAAAATGGTCTATTAAGACCTTATTACATCAAATGTAGACTCAAAACACCCAAAATTCAACATTAGACTAAAATTGCACAAAAGGTTGACAAGGTGCCCCTTCACCAATCTTGAATGAAAGTGAGCTTGAAGACATGCAAAAAAAATTAATGCTGCTCGAAGACTTCAAATTTTTTTTCTTTTGAAACTTTAATGCTCTTGTGAAATAATGCTTGAAGACTTTGAATACTTGGATCTTGAAATTGCTCTTGAAAATGCTTGCTTAGATGGAATAATGACTTAGAAGCTTGCTTATGTGGGAAATAACACCAAATTTACCATTATTCAAATCTCAAAAGCTGACATCAGCCAAAAATTTGAATTAAAATTTTGTTTTTCCTACTCAAACTCTAAAAAATCCCCAAATGGGACTCGTATGCCAACCCTCACGTATGGGTCCCACCCAGGGGGACTTATACACCGAAGATGGTGTAGGAGTCCCACCCTAGATTTTCAAGGTGGGTTGCAAATATTTTGAGTTCTTTTGATGATTTTGTCAAGTTTTTAGTTGAAATAAGCCTTGAGATTCAAAATAAAGGGTCTTAGGGGCCTATTAGTGATGAATTAAATGGTAATTAATGTAAGGGTACTAAAGTAGGTCCAGATTAAATGAGATATTTCCCTATCTCCATGGAAGTAGTACAATTTCCATTATTACAATGATTATAGTAGAAGAACATGGGCATATTTTCTAAAGAGTAAATCTAAAGTTTTTAATCAATATAAGGAATTTAAATTAATGGTTGAGTTTTAGACTAGAAAGAAAATAAAATGTTTGAGGAGTGATAATGGTGGTGAATTTTTCTTTAATGATTTTGATAAATTATGTAAAGATTGTAGTATTCATAGACATAAGACAACTTAGTATTCTCCAAAACAAAATGGAGTTTCAGAAAGAATGAGTAGGAAACTAATGGAGAAGGCTAGGATTATGTTGAGTACTCCTAGTGTAGAACAAAGGTTTTTGGTTGAAGCTATTGCCACTACCTGTTACTTGATTAATAGGTATCCTATATCAACTCTTGTTGATAAGATGCCTATAGAGGCATGGTTAGGTCACAAGCCTTCACTAAGACATCCTAATGTTTTTGGTTGTGAGGCATATGCACACATGCTAAAGAGGAAGAAAACAAAGTTGAAGAGAAGGTTGTGAAATATATCTTCATCGTATATAGTTATTGTGTGAAAGGATACAAGCTTTGGGATTCTATTACACAATAGGTAATACATAGTAGAAGTATCTTTTTTAGAGAAACTAAGCCTTCTTTTGTTACATTGCAGCTAGAATAAAGCAAACAAGTACATGTGATTCAATTTCCTTATACAATTCAGAAAGTTGAATCAAGGCCCAAGGATAGAGAAGAAGTTGAGGAGAGCTCATCTAGCTCTGAATCTTTAGAAGAGGAAGAACCTCCAACTCAATGTGTTTTAAGGTCCACAAGGCATAAAAAACCACTTGAAAGGGATTCATGTAATGATTGGAGATTCATTTTTTATTTTAATACTAACATGAATGAACCTAGATCTATAGAAGAGGTCATAGGTATGAATGATGTAGAATCTTGGAGGATTGATATGGATGAAGAAATAACATGTTTGCAAAAAATGATACATGGGATCTCGTACCATTGTTTTAAGGATGAAAACCTATTGGTTGTAAATGTGTATTCAATAAAAAGAGTGGTTTAGATGGAGGTATTGAGAAGTACAAAGCGAGGTTGGTTCGGAAGGGTTACTCTCAAGTCTAGGGTGTTGATTATGGTGAGATATTTTATCCTATTGGAAAAATGACATCCACTAGATTTTTTATTTCTATTGTTGCTTCTTATGATTTAGAGGTTGAGCAAATGGATGTGAAAACTACTTTCCTTGAAGGTGATTTGGAGGAGGATATTTATATGAAACAACCAGAGCACTACATGGGGAAAGGTAAAAGTAAGTTGGTTTGCAAATTGAATAAATCTTTGTATGAATTAAAACAGAGTCCTAGGATATGGTACCAAAAATTTGACACATATGTGTTGACTTTAGGATTTGAGTGTTCTAAATTAGATCATTGTGTTTTAAATAAAATTGATGGTGATCATTTCCAATTTATTGCATTATATGTTGATGATATGTTATTTATTGGTAGAGGGAAAGGTATGATTTTATAAATAAATTCTCAACTTGCTACAAAATTTGAAATGAAAGATCTTGGCACAACTAGACACATTCTTGGGATGGAAATTAAAAGAGATTATGAACAGAAAGCTATGGCTTGTCCAAAGTAATTATGTCAAGTAAATTTTATAGAGGTTTGATATGCGGCATTGTAGACCATTGTGTGTTCCTATTTCAATTGGAACAAAGTTATCTATGGTATATATTCCAACATCTCCATAAGAGATGGAAGACATGAGTAGAGTGCCTTACCAAAGTGCAGTTGGAAGTTTGATGTATGCTATGGATTGTACTAGACCAAGCATTTCCCAAGAAGTGGTAGCTCGTTCCATATATGTCTAATCCTAGTAGATATCATTGGGATGCAGTTAAATGAGACATCAGATATTTGTGAGGTACCTTAGATGATTCCTTATGTTATCATAGTAATATGACTACAGATGAAATTTACCTTGATATTCATGGTTATGTGGATTCAAATTGGGAAGGCGATGTTGATAGCAAAAAATCCACCAATGCTTATGTGTTTACTTTATTTTGTGGTGCAATTAGTTGAATGAGTAAGCAATAGGATGTAGTTGATTTTTCCACTATTGAAGAAGAGTATATGGTAGATACTCATGCTTGTAAACAATCCCTTTGGCTTAAAATATTGTGTTCAGATGTAATAAAACAAGGTGTAGTGACAATTGATTATGACAATTAGAGTGCAATATGTCTAGCCAAGAACTCAACATTTCATGCTAGGACCAAGCACATTGATGTACATTATCAATTTTTTAGAGATATGGTCAAAGATGGTAGGGTGAAGTGGGTTAAGGTAGAGACTTTGATAAATGTTGTTGATTATTTAACTAAGCCTATGAGCACAAAGAAGTTTAGATGGTGCTCAAAGACTATGGACCTTTCTGCCCCTAGCAATTAAAGAGATGATGTTTACACCCTCATGTTGCTCTTGAAAGGTGTTTGAAAATGGGAAGATTTGTTGGGAAAATGTGTCTCAACCTTAAAATTATATATGGTTTATTGTTGATAGGATGTATATATTTATATATGTGTTTCCTAGTTACATGGATAGGTGTATACAATGGAAAAAGAGAGAAAAATGTGCTTCCATGTTAACTTTTTCAAGAAACTTCTAAAATGTTCAACATACATTAAATAATAATGTATTGTAAATTTGGACTATTCGTTATTAGGTTTTATATCTGGGTATGTGCAGGATCATGATGGGCCAAAAAGTGGCAATATGATGGGTATGTGGCTAATGACTTTTTTTTAACCCAAAATTGATGAAATGAAAAGGGTTTTTAAAGGAGATTCTTAGCTTTCCACCAATATAAATTGTGTTTTACTTTGAATTTAATAATTAATTATTATTAATTTTTTATTCAAATTATGACTAAAGTCATGATTGATAAACTAATTGAAAAACATTGATAGCTTTCATATAGTATCACATTTTTTGAATACAAAACATGTGTCACATTCTATGCTTCGCATACTATAAGATTAAAAAATAAAAAATGAATTTCATGAAGTTTTGACAAAGTTAAGGTGGCCAGACATAGACGTTTTTTATATTTTTTAAAATTTGTAATAAAAAATTCATAATTAATTATTTGCTTGGAAAAAACTTATAAAAAAATATGCATCACATTGGGGCGTGAGTCCTCTAATTATATCTAAAATATTATAAAAAAATATTATCATTTTATTGTGTTTAGGGTGGCTGGAAAGACACCTACTTCTTATGTTTTCCCTGAAATTTAAGTACTACTGCATTGAAATTTCAAATTTTCACCCAATAATTATTATTATTTTTGAACAAACCTAGTAGTTTAAGAACTAGATTCAATTTTCTACAGATTCTATTCTTGCATATTTTTGAGATAATATAGATAACTTATTCAAATTTTTATGTCAAGTTGCCTAACTTTGATTTTTATTTTTTTTTGGACACTTAAGGGCTTGTTTTTTCCATGATGATCTTGCACATACCCATCTAATGGTAGATATTTTGTCGGCCTATATTTCTGTAGAATGTAGCCCTGATTTATGAGGGAATTATAGTACGGTATGGTGATGTATTTTGAGAGTCTGATAGTGGTTGTGTTGTCTCTTTATCTTTGATTGATGATACTCTTGTGAGAAGCTTGCTCTGCAAGTATATTGCAAGCTTTTGGAGTGTGGGCTTTTTCTCCCAAAAGGGTTTTCCCCACTTTAATAATTGTGTCATGGTATGCATGATATTTATGTTTATTTTTGTTTAAGTTACTATAACTATTAAAGATATGTAAAGTTTTGCATTATTCTCCTCTCAAGATTAGTGTAGGAATTTTTCCCCTATCTTAGCTTCCTTACAATCACAAGGTGTGTACCAATAAAAAGGTCGTAGATGGGAAAGTCTTCAAAAACGTTTACCAATACGTCAACCATACCAAATTTATACTCCCTAAAAAAATTGATAAGGTTCCACAAATTAATCAATGTGCTATGCCAATGCTACACTAAGTTTAACTCCTCTAAAAAAAAGTGAAGAAAAATGTCAATCTTAAAATGAAACCCACCTTAGGATGTGCAAATGCTTAAATAAAATAATGTCAATGTATTCCCCCACTTTAAAGGAATTTCTAAACACCATGATGTGAGAAACTAATTTAAAATAGAAATGATAAATTTCAATTGATAAAAGGGAAATGAGAGGTTATTTTGAAATCCCTATGCCAATGATATGTTTCCAAAAAAAGAAGCTTGATGAAAAGGGGTTTCCCCCACCTGTAGTCTCAAAATATAACACATAAGTGATCCATAGGTTTGGGGTCAGCATGTGTCTTTGCTATAGTGATACAATAGAGCTCAGAACTATCATCATTCCACAAATGATCATAGAACAACAAACACAAAGGAGGAATAACACATAGAGAGTGAAAGAAAAGGAAATACTTTGTGTCAACATGGAAGAGATAAGATGTCTCAACACCTTGAATCATACCCAAAAGGAAAACACAAGAAAAAAGAAAAGACAATGTTTACAATAGATAGAAGAATGGAAATAAAAATAGAATAATGTCAAGGATTAACTTCCTTTGTATCCTTCCACCAATAGAGTAACAAGGGTCATCCAAAGAAAGAAAACAAATATAAAGACATGCCAAACAACACGATATGGGGATCACATTACATGCATTCAATCACAAAGAAAATATAAAGAAGAGAAAAAGTATGTCACATGCGAGCCAACCTAAAGTAGGTCATTAGCATCCCAATCCCTATCATCATATAAAAAAGGCTGAAAACTAGCCAAAGGGACTACAACAAGTGCCATACTAGGACAAGGATACCTAACCTCTTGCCTGCCAAATGTAGGACAAGGATGAACTGAGATTATGATATGGTGCTCCTTGTAATGTCAAAAAATGAGTTACATAAAGTGCAATACACATAATAGTGAGTATGCTAATATTCTACAACTATCACATGGAAAGGAGAAAAGTGGTCAATTATTATTTGATTATATGATCATGTTGACATGAAAAAGGATCAAGTTCTTTCACTAAATTCTTTAAAGCATGGCATTTGTCAGTAAAATGTCTAAATATTCTATGATATCCATAGTAAGGTTCATTCCTATCCTTTTGTTTATTGGTTTTTCTCTTAGGTATAGGTGGTAATTTAATTAATCCCATGTGTAAAAGTGTGCAAAAATCATGCTTAGTTTTGGATTGATAAAATATGTAATGTAGATTTTCAAGATGATCATAAACTTTAGGCTTTTTGAGTTTATAGGGCTTATGTTACTTACTTGATTGAGCTATGGTTTTGTGTGGAGGTGGAGGATGCAAGGTAACCCTACCATCTTCATGTAAGAAATTCTTCTTACTATCTTTTGAATTAACTGTATCAATTATTTCATCTTTTCTCCCAACTATATCCTCCAAAAAATGAGTTTTAGTTGTGTGCATAAAACTTTGGAATCTCAATAGGAATCTTTCCCTAGGGATTTCATTAGGTAATAGATCACAAGGTGTAAAAATTGACTTTCAACCTCAATGGCGAATCAATAAAATCTAGATATTAGTCCCTAGGACAATAGGAAAGATCTAAAACTAAACTAAAATGATTTGAAGCACTTAATAAATAAACAACTTGACCTAATACATAAAATACATATTTCAAAATGTACAAAAATGGAAATAAGAGTTTTCAAGTAGATCTGAGATGCACTTGTCACCATTTTTTTTTAATTCTTCTAAGTGATTGATTCACCCATGGGTGAATGGGTCTCTATTAAGGCTTCCAAAATTAATTTTGACAATCCTCTAATGTTTGATCTTGGCTTTTGTTTGACACACACACAAGGAGGATTTTTTTTTTAATTTGTATGGGGGTTTTCCTTAGTAAAACCTCAATTTGGTAATTTAACCTTGATATAAAGATAATAAAAAAGGGAAGGAAATGATGAATGAATAATTCTTGATACAACTCACCACCCTTCAATGGCTTCCCTAAGAGGACTAAAGTCAAACACATCTCTCTAAAGGAATTTGATCTTTCTTTTCTTGATTTATTTGGATACTTGAAATTATTGGATTCTTTAGGATCAACAATGTATATTAGCCTTCACAAGATAACATGAACACACATAAACTTGGACATGATGTTAAGATCTCGATTGCTATTAAAAATGATTGATAATGTTTCTTTTGAAAGCTATTGATAATAATATTTTCTTATAAAATATCTTTATCATGTGTCCTAGAATGTTTCTTCTTTCTAGTTAGATTTAAAAAAATAAAAAGATTATGTATTTATATGTGTTTATCTAATTTCCCAAAAAAAAGATTATAAACACTGAAAATTGCAAGTTGAATTTGAATCATTAAATTGCTACCAAAATAATATTTTAAAATGGGTCTTGGAATTTAAAGGGGATCCATTTGTTGGAATCAAGGAACACTAAGAGGGGGGTGAATCAGTTTTCTACAATTTTTAACTTTATTAATCTAATCTTTAAAGTAATAATAGCATTCAACCAAAAGAAAGATGCATGAACATAAGACAAACAACCACAACACCATAACACAAGGATTTTTTACATGGAAACCATGTTAGGGGAAAAACCACGGTGGAGGTCAATCCACAATATGATCTAAGTATACTCAAAATGAATGTTTACAAAATGGGAATGCACTTGCATTTAGGCACACTACCTAGAGCTCACTGCTCAAAAACAAAATGGCTCACTACCTTACAATCAGTGCCAAAAGACAACTAGAGTTGTGAACTATGAAATAGCATCTACAAATGCCTGAGAATAGTTTCAATTAAGCTCATAGATCAGATTCTTGACCTTCTGTTTGATTTTTCTTTACTCTGTTCTACTCTAACTCACATCACAAATCCTTTTTTTACAAAAGTGAAATTGTGCATTATTTCCTTACAATCCTTATGAATTTTTTGACACACACCAAAACACTTCATACTGTAACGCCAAGAAAATGCACAAGACAAGATTAAGAGAAAATAATGCAATGCAAATCTAAATGCAATCTAATGCTAAGCAACAAAGAACAAAGGAAAGTAAAAAATGTGAACAAAACTAGAACAATCTCACCAAATTTGTATGTATTTCAATGATTCATTTCGATTGCCCTTCTCCATTTTCCTTGTAGTAGTATAATTTCCCTCATATTTCTTGTAAGTTCATGCAAGTATAGCCTAAGATAGTGATTTAGAAAAACATCGAAGATTCAAGATATGTGCTCTCAAAAGTCATAAGAATTCACGAGTTTTCGAGAGAGATTGGAATGATGAAGACCCGATCAATTTATAGAAAATTGATTATTCGAACTACAGGCCAAGATCGAAAGATCAATAAACAGTTGAGATCAACTGATTAGACATGCATTTTGATAACTGTCAGTGATGACATGAGTGATACAAATTAGAAATAGAATTAAAGATTAAATAAATGATTTAATCTTCTAGTTTGGTAGTCAAAAACAAAAGAATTATCTTTGCATGACAAAGATAAAGATTGATTAAAGCAACTCTTGTTCAAATGCACGTGCAAGGTTTAATTAATTAAATAAGAATATTTAATTAATATGCATGTACATGCAATTGAGTTAGCACTGAATGATTGAATGACTTGATGAAGAGATTACTCAAGAATGCCACTCAGACATTAAATCAAGACTTAACTGACCGATTAAAATAGATCTTTGAGTTTACTAAAAGTAAATACTTAGATAACTCACACAATTATCTAAATATAGAGGAATGCATTAAAATAGAATTCATGAATTAAATAATTCATTTAATTCAAGATTTGATATTTGAAAAATAATTAAATAAATAAGATTTATTTAATTAAGTGATGAAGCGAATTAAATGAATAATTAAATAAATAAAGAATTTATTTAATTATAGTTGAAGTATGATAAAGAGTACAATAAATAAGAATTTATTTAATTTGACAAGAAGGATAAGGTTAATTAGTAACATAATTAAATAAAAAAGCGTTTATTTAATTAACCAGATAGAATAAAGAAAATGTGAATTAATTAAATAATTAAGATTATTTAATTAATAGAGGAATTAAAGTTAAAGTGGATAATTAAATAATTGACATTATTTAATCATGACCATGAAGAATACGAATTATGAAGAATATTGAAGTCGCAGGCTTAAACCAGATTTCGGTGTCTACATTTGACCCTCTTTGATGCAATGCCATTTCAGCGTTGTGTCAAAGAAAATCGATATGAAATATGCCCCAGTGTAAAATAGGTGAAGGTATGCCCCCTTGGGAAAATTGAAAAATTGTCAAAAAAGTTCAGAAAAATGTGGAAATGATCCCGATTAGTCCATTAGATAGCCAAAAATGCAGTGGAGTTGACGGAATTGAGGTTGGAAATGTTAGGGACGGGTACGGGTTAATTGAGGTTGGAAGCTGACGTGGCCAATAGGAAAGAAATGCCACAAAAACCCTAGGTATATATAGAAATTGGGGTAAAAACCAATTCATTTTCACCCACCTAGCCTTAGAATTGAGATTTTGCTCTACACCCACAGCGAGGATGTCGCTGGTTCCAAACACTCACCATCGCGCATATAGGATCCAGACCTTCCAGAGCCTAGCTGATGCGGACCCCCCGGTATGTACCTCAAACTTGACCTTTGAAATTTTCCCTTTGCACGTAGTTTTATGCATTTAATTCAAAATATATGGGTGCATCATTTTAACAAAACACTGCATGTGTGTGCGCGAACGACGCATCTGCATGCGAAAAACCGCATTTGCAAAGTTACGTTGAATGTTTAGCATAGGTTTTATGCGTGTCGACACATTTGTAGTTTAGGGAAAAACATTTGATACATATCATCACATGTGTAATTAGAATAACTGCATTTGTTAATTTTGCAATGCATATGTATATATTTCAACGCATTAGATTTTACTGCAATGCATATGCATATATTTCAACGCATTTGATTTTTCAAAGGTAATTGTTTGTGGTATTCTAAGAATACATGCATATACAATGTGAAACGACGCATGTGAAAAGGAACGACACATGTGATTTTGATGCACCACATATGTGTTTAATGACACATTTGTTTAGTGAAATGATGCATTTGCAAAATAATGACACATTTGAATGAGAAATCAATTTAGTCATTTTGCACTAGGATAGATGTTTTATGCTGACATGAGGCATGTGTAATGTCATTGCAGGTTGTGTTGGATAGTGTATACACATGAGAGTCGAAACCGACGACCTTTCAGTTAAGAGACAGCTTGCAGAGTGCAGAGTGATAGTTCCTATGGCATCTAGGTCTGTTACATGTTACCAACATACCCCAGATTCGGGCGAATTGGAGATTATTGATAGCATTGTGCAAGCGGTGGTAGTCGGAGACATCATCCTTTCACCTACCAACTGGAGAGGCCATAGTGACGTTAGAGGATGTCTATAGGATTCTAAGACTACCTATTAGAGGTACGCAGGTGAGCTATGATACCCAGAGGGGTATTGCCGAGATGTGCCGATATTACCTGCATGCAGATGTTAGATAGCTAGGGTTTGACCATTATGAGATTAGGTGACGTGTGTTGGCCCAGAGGTATAGGCAGCTAGACTGTCTATTATGCACACTGATAGGTGGTATAGTACTTCCTGACTGTCGAGGTCATGGTTTTCCTATGGGATGGGGAGAGATGCTTGTAGGGATGTTAGAGAGATGAGAGGTATATGCATGGGGTCCCTATCTCCTTGGGATGTTGTACTTTCATTTGCATGATATTGCCTACCGAGAGGCACAGTCTATGAGTTGTGGTACCACGCTCCTGGTGGTATGGGTGTGGGAACACATCGCCATTTTTCGGCCACTAGTGAGAGTTGACCTTCCACACGGAGCTCCTTGTGCCTTCCACTATGCGGGGGCTAACACTCAACATCACATAAGGGATATAGGTTATTTCAGGCATGCCATAGACACGATGGTTCAATTCACATGGAGACCATACCTGGGCTGCACAGATTGGTCAAACAAGGATGAGCATTTATCATTTTGCCGATAGGTATAGTTCTTGATTGGGCGGACAGTGTCACATGTCCACATTATTGAGCGTCAGTTGCCAGATTGTGTCCTGTGGCAGTTTGGAGAGGTACAAGATGTGCCAAGAGGACGGGTTGAGTTCAAGAGGTCATCACAAGAGACCCCCCTATGGGGCTCAGAGATTCCAGTGGCCATAGCCGAGGCAGACATAGATGCATTACAGGCAGTTCCATGGGGATGGAGAGATGGTCCAGCAGACCCAGGGACCACAGAGGAGTATGATCAGTGGTGGGTAGTACACAGGCTAATTCAGTTGATAGATCCAGAGCAGCCAGCGTCAGTAGAGTGGCGAGGGACAGGTCCGCGAGGTAGGCATGGCAGAGGTAGAGGTCGGGGAGATGGAGGAGGCCGAGGTGATGGTGGAGATGATGGCAAAGGTGGAAGATGAGGGGGTAGGAGAGGGAGACATGGACGAAGAGGATGAGGGCCACCATTGTCACCGATCTGTGAGAAGGGATGAGGGGATGAGGATTTGGTCATACCAGACATTGGGAGAGGAGGGGAGGAGGTGGATGCTGCGATAGGCGGTGAGGAAGAGCAGCCCACAGGGGAGGCCATACCTAATATCTCGACAAAGGAGGAGGCAGGCAGAGAGGAGGCAAAGATTGATGCCTTGGGCTTGCTAGGTGCCTACCAGGAGGATGACGAGGAGGATGACGATCATGAGAGAGAGATTCATGATCAGATTCTAGAAGAGCTAGATGAGGAGGACGATGGGCTAGTGAGGGTCAGAAAGGATGAGACAGGGTCAGTAGATCCTGATATTGCTACATTACAAGCCCAGGTTGCCTCCCTAGAGGAGCAAATGAGAGTCTTGATGTTAGAGAGGGATGTGTTCCAGATAGAGAGGGATAGAGCCATAATGGACCGAGATCAGGCTATAGCTCGGAGACAGGAGATAGAGCAGAGATTCACAGAGCTCTGGGCCTTATGTACTGGACCATCAATTGCTTTTTCCAGAGAGTTAGTTAGAGTCGGGGAGAGAGAGATATTACCATGATTTATATGAGGCAGAGATTCCTCCTGAGAGACAGGCTCCGAGCTTTTCACAGGCACATAGTAGCAGGTCACAGACAAGGACCCACACTAGGACAGTTAGCACAGAGGGGGTGGAGCAACCACACAGAGCAGGTCCGTATGATAGACCTCCCTCAGCTCATAGGTCGTCAAGTTCCCATCATCATTCCTCCACACACTCCAGGCATGATAGTAGTGGCTGTTCAGGATAGGGATACTTCTTGAGATGCATTGAGACATTGTATTATGATCCTATAGCCTACGGGCTTCCATGTATTATTGATACATTATGACATTGTGATGTGACACATTTGAGCGATATATATATATATGATTTTGGCGGCGATTCTCATGATATGCATTTCTATCTATTGATTATGTACTTGTTTATTTATACCTATGTTGGTTATATGATATGCCTATGTGATGGATGATTATATGTATTTTATGATGTTTATGCAGCTAATGAGATAATGTTGATTCTATGTGATGTCGATTCTATATGATGTATGTAATTTATAATTATGAGATGCAATATGATGTTAGAGGTACAATGCATACTACATGTGATGCTATACAAATGTAATGTGATGCATGTATTTTCCTTTGTGATGTACATGGAGTGCTTACGATATGTATTGTATGATGATGAATGTCTATTATGCCATGATGTCCTAAATATGATAGATGCCTAGATGTATGTATTTTTCTAACATGTATGTGTATGTAGGATGACTGTTATTGTTGTGTGTCACAGGACTCCATCATAATGGAAGAAAGAAGAACTATTAGCACAGAAAGAAAGATTGAGAAATAACTAAAGAAATGAGATAGAGGTTAGTATTAGCAATCTTCAATGTTTCGCTGTATCACAAAAGGTATTGCACTTTATCATCATTGGGAAAGACTAATACAAATGGAAACAAACACCATGACATGAGATAGATCAAGGTGTGCAAGGTTAGCCACTTGCTAATAACAGATAGTCGCAAACAAGGATTGTCGTTAACTCATACTAAGGGCATAAGTTGCCCTAGTCTTTTTGTCAAGACAAACCACAGACAGCAATCGAAATAAAAGATGGGTCATGAGACATCATCACTCTTCTAAATCCTTCATGGGACATCCTTGAGGAAACTAGTAACATGACTCCAAATCAAATCTAAAAACGTAGTCGACAGACAGTAGTCAAAGAAAATAGAATTTTGATACATCATTGCTTCTCTAAATCCTTCATTGGACATCATTGAGAAAGCTAGTAACATAATTCCTAGTCATTAATTCAAGATAAATGATAAGATAAATAAACCATGAAGTTGATAAGCCAATAAAATATTTGCCAAAACTTGATCTGTTTGTTTTATTTGTTTTGATTGATAAAAGGATTGATTGATAGAGCCTGATGTCAGGAGATACACATACTGGATAAGATTGTGAGTCTGGTTTTGATGTTATGACTATCTGTATAAGGCATGACAAAGCCTGGTTTCAGAAAGACATGTATCGTATAAGATGTTGAGTTAGATGTCGTTGATGTGATAACCTATGTAAGGCTATGTTTGATTGTTTGAAAATGTCGATTATACAAGAAGGACTCATCTTATATAAGACATAGATTTCCTTGTTGATATCCATATTCAGGAAGGACTCATCCTAAATAAGACAAAGGTTGATTGTTTTGATAGTGTCTGTCTAGCAAGAAGGACTCATCCTATAGCAGACATCAATTGATTCGTTTTGATTGTTTCCTTGGCAATTTGTTTGATTTGACTTAGAGACATTGCTGACTTGTTCACCAGATTGATGCATGACTTAATATGATGTGTTGACAATTGATTGTGTGTGATGAAAAACTCTAAAAGACTGACCTAGTGCGGCCTCGGGGGCTCATTGATTGATAGCCTTGCCTACGTTATACATGCATAGACCTCGTAGTTCGACTTGACTTTGACTGACAAGACTGACTACAAATAGAAGATGTGTGTGAAAGTGAATGTGATGAACCCTAATGGACTTACCTAGTGTGGCCTCATGGGCTCATCGATTGATGGCCTTGCCTATGTTATAAACACAGAGACCTCGTAGTTTGACACAACCAATGACCTTGTCATATAGACATATGGATTGAATCATGATTTTATACAGAAAAACCTAAACGAACTAACCTAATGCCTCGGGGGAACATCGAGAAATGGCATTTCCTACGTCCAGTCATAGAGGCAACGTAGTTAGACCAGTGACAAAGAATGACAAGTGTGACTGACTCTGACTCTATTTTTGGATTTTTGAAATGTTTTGATTTTTTTATCTTTTTGAAGTTTTTTGATTGTTTTGTGTTTTCTCAGGTCATGTTGCCATGTTTGTGGAATTTTCTATGGTTTTGACGTCTTCAACACATCCAATGGAAGAATCAATATGACACACATCAAGTGTTTTCCTCCAGTCGAGTATAAGACCAAATGATTATGAATAGGGTAATATGGGGGATATGTAATACACTTAATGTCAATCGTTCTAGGTTATGAGAAAGATTACCACTTATTATGAATGGTATATACAAGCGATGGATATGAAAGATAAGGGATAGGTACAGGGATACATAATATGTACAGGAATAAAGACTATGTACAGGGTAGTGGAATATGTACAGGGTAGCGGACTATGTACAGGGATGCACTAGATTAGAATAATAGTAGACAAAGGAGTAGAGTCAACTACACATAGTGCCTGTTTGCCAGGTTTTCAACACGGTACCTATCCAAAGCACCACTGAAGTGGTTTTCACTATTGGAAAAATTATTTTTCTTTACTATTTTCTAGATTATCTAATTTTTTTGGTGTTACCAAGACGCCTGTTTGCCAAGTTTTCACCTTGGTAACAATTTTTTTGATTTTTTGATTTTTTTGTATTTTTGCGAAATAAGACAAGGCTCTCAAAAGCTATGCGTAGAACTTCTTTAGATGCAGACTATTGATTGGTGAGGATAATGGTTCCCCTTCAGGAGTAGAGAGTTGGTACGCTCTTGATCCAAAAGCTTTTGTAACAATATAAGGTCCTAACTAGTTTGGTTTGAACTTTCCTGGTTTGTCTCTTTCTGCTTGATTCTTTGGGTTCTCCATTAAAACTAGGTCACCACTATCAAAGTTTATGTTCAAGACCTTCCTATTATAGCTACGACAATGGCAATTTTGATATGCTTGGAGATGGTCTAGTGCCTTCTTTCTTCGCTCATCCAAGAATTCTAGCTCATGGAGTCTCGATACTCAGTACTCTTCATCATCTATGTGGCCTTTCAAGGAGACCCTTAGGGAAGGAATCTCGACCTCAATAGGCAGAATAGCTTCAGAACCAAATACTAGTGAATAGGGAGTAGCACTATTGGGAGTACAGGTACTTGTGTGATAATCCCATAAGGTAGGGTTAAGCTGTAAATGCCAGTCACGACCAACATCATTGACAGTCTTCTTGAGGATTCTAATGATGGTTTTGTTAGATGCCTCTGCTTGGCCGTTACCTTGTGGGTAGTATGGAGTGGAGAAGTGATGTTGGATATGAAATTCATCACACAGATGGCAGACTTCTTCATTCTTTAATGGGCAGCCATTATCTGTGATGATGGACTGAGGGACACCATACCCACAGATGATATAGTTCAGAATAAACATAGAAATCTGTGTGCCTGTAATGTATGTCATAGGAATGACTTCAATCCACTTCATAAAGTACTTAGTGGCAGTGATAATGAACTTGTGTCCATTAGATGATGTGGGGTGGATCTTACCTATGAGGTCGAGCCCCCATTGGGAAAAGGGCCATGGTGACGTTATAGGACAGAGCTCTTGTTCTGGCGCATGTATCAAGTCTCCATGAACTTGGCATTGGCAGCATTTCATGACAAAAACATATGAGTCTTTTTCCATAGTAGGCCAGTAATAACCCAGTCTCATAATCTTTTTGGCTAAGGTAGGACTGTTAGAATGGGAACCACATATACCCTCATGAACCCCATGCAAGGTTGCTTGTGCTTCAGTAGAATCGAGACATCTTAGTAGGGTATTATCTAAGGCACGTCTATATAGGGTGTCTCTGACGATGGTGTATTTGGATGACTTGCGGAGGAATGTCCTATGTTGGTTATTTGATAGGCCAGTAGGTATGACTTTGGCATGAAGGTAATCATAGATTTCTATGTACCATGGGGAATTAGGACTAACAATGTCACACACCTTTTTGGAATCTGGGATATCGTAGGCTGGGACCAAAAGTTGTTCTACCAAGAACTCAAACTTAGGCACGTTGTTAGGAATGTCAAAAAGTGATGCAATTGTAGCCATAGCGTCTGTTGTCCTATTTAAAACATGAGGTATTTGATGAAATTTGACTTTGTCAAAGTACTCTTTAAAGCTATCAGCCATGCGCTTATATGGAGCAAGCTTCTCGTCCTTAGTCTCATAATCATCATTTACTTGTCTAATTACTAGTTGAGAATCACCATATACCTGTCTGATTACTAGTTGAGAATCACCATATACCTATAAATTTTTAATTTTCCACTTGACTACCATACGTAACCCTGTCACTAGAGCTTCATACTCTGCCATGTTGTTAGTGCATGGAAATGAAATCTTGAATGACTTAGGGATGGAATCACCTTGTGGTGTGATAAACAATATACCAGCCCCTGAACCATGATTTGTATGTGAGTCATCAAAGTATAATTTCCATGTGGTGTTTGTATCCATTGTAAATATAAACTCATCAGGAAAGTCTGGAACTAATGGGTGATCTGCCTGTATTGGTGCGTCAGCTAACTAATCAACAATGACCTGTCCTTTAATAGCCTTTCTTTCTACATACTGGATATCATACTCACTAAGAATCATAACCCATTTGGCCAGTCGCCCTATTAATGTTGCCTTGCTGAGAAGATATTTTAGAGGGTCTATTTTAGCAATCAGCATTAATTGATGGTTTAGCATATAGTGCCTCAGTTTTTGGGTAGCAAATACTACTGCAAAAGAGGCACGTTCAATGGTACTATAGTTGAGCTCATAACCTACCAAAGTCTGACTGATATAATAGACTGCCCTTTCATGACCTTCTTCATCATTTTGTGCAAGCAATGCTCTGAGTGATGAATGGGTTGCTGTAATATAAAGAATCAATGGTCTACCTTCAACAAGTGGCATTAAGACTGGTGGTGTGAGTAAATATTCCTTAATCAGTCGAAAGGCCTCTCCACACCTAGCTGTCCATGCAAATGGTACCCCTTTCTTAAGTAGATGTTGAAAAGGATGTGTCTTATCTGCTAATTGCACTATAAATCATCTGATGGATTGCAACCTTCCCTATAATGTCCTTAGATTACTAAGATTAGTGGGTGGAGGCATGTCCATGATTGCTTTTACCTTAGCCAGATCCACTTCAATGCCTCTTCTGGAAATGATATAACCTAACAGCTTTCCTGACTTCACTCCAAACACACACTTCTTAGGATTGAGTCTCACTTTATACTTCTCCATTCTTTGAAATATCTTGTCTAAAACCTGTAAATGTTCTGCCCTTCTCTTGGATTTAACAATAAGATCATCGACATAATCCTCCATAGGAGTGTGTACTAGATCATGAAAGATGGTGGTCATGGCACGTTGATAGGTTGCTCCAGCATTCTTGAGTCCAAAGGGCATAACATTCCAGAAATATGCTCCCCAAGGACAAGTGAAAGCCGTTTTAGGTTGGTCTTCAGTTGCAATTTTGATCTAATTATATTCTAAAAATCCATCCATAAGGGACAACATCTCATATCTTCTCATATCTTGCTGTCATGTCAACTATCATGTCTATGTTGAGCAAAGGGAAGTCATCTTTATGACAAGCTTTGTTGATATCTCTAAAATCAGTGCAGATGCAGATGCCCCTAGTTGGTTTAGTGACTGGTACAAGATTGGATATCGAATCAGCATAGTCGATTGATCTTATGAAACCAACGTCTAACAGTTTCTTGAGTTCTGCCTTGACTAATAAAGCAATTTGTGGATGCATTTTTCTTAACTTTTATTTCACTGGCTTGACACCTCGTTGTAACGGCAAGTGATGTAGAACAAGTTCAGGATCCAACCTCGGCATGTCTGCATATGACCAGGAAAAATTTATCTGTGACTGTGCAAAGAAATTGTGGAACTCTGGCTGCTCTTCTATTGTCAATGATGCTACAAAATAAACTAGTCTAGGATGCTCTTTTGTGCCTATGTTGATTTCTACCGATTCTTCCATGAGCATGGGTGACTTTTCCTATGCAACGGGGAGAATGTTCAAACCTCCATCCTTAGGTGCCTCAGAGAGGTTTTCACCTTCAGATGCATCCTTTCTTTTTACTTTTTCATTGTATAAAGGTGCCTTTTGGTTTTCACCTAAATACTCATCCCTTTTATCTTGTTTATTCTTTTTCTCATTTTTGCGACTGGAGGGTTGAATAGATTCCCCAAAATATGCTTTGTTGTCCAAGTCAATGGTAAAACTAACCTTATGATCACCGTTAGGTATTCCTTCTCATAATCCTAGCAACTTAGCGATTGCTTCGTCATTCTCAAAAATGTCTAAGACGGGTGTGTCTTGTTGATCCCAATCAATGAGTTGGGGATAAACTAAGGGCATGTCATCGTCAGAGTTATCAAAGTTTAATGGGGTCAAGGTAAAAATTGAGTTATTCATATGGTCACAAAAGTCTTGTACTAAATCCTATTTTCTCTTAGGTTTAGGTCTAGGCAGATTGATAGGTGGGCCTAATGCCAAGGTTTGATTATTTGAAACAGATGTATCGGGTTGCCAAGAGGTAGGATCAAGTGATTCCCAATAGTAGTGAGTAAACCACTCCTCCTTTGTCATTTTCTTTGGTGGACAGGAATTCAATGGATTTGGGGAGGATCTTAACATTAAGTCAAGTTCTCCAAATAGCTTGTCAAGGTCCATGGAAGAGGTAGAGGATAAGGAATCCCACTCATAGTCGTTAGAGCCAAGGGAGTCACAGTGATATTGGTCAGGTGGTTCATGAGATGTCTCAAGATCTTCTGAAGCACTTACTTCCTTGATTAAGGGTGATGTGATACTAGGAACACCAATCTGAATTGGTTGAAACCCTAGCCCCACTCCTTTTGGCCATTGAGAAACAAAGATTGGTTCAATCCTTCCATATTGATTTAAGCCTAACCCACTTTGTCCATCGTATCCCTTGCTTTGCATAATTTTGAAACCTTTACCATATAGATCTATAGGAATGTGAGCAAGTGAGAGAGGCTCCTCCTTATCTTCCTTGTACAACCAGGAAGTGACATCTTCTGCATCTACAACCTCTTTGCTTAATTCACCCCATTTAGTAAAAGTTGTTGTGGGATGAATGTGTATAGTGACCATAGATTGTCTCCTACCTAATGTAGATAAACCGTATGACTTAGGAGGAATCAAATGGCTAACACAATAAGATGTTTTCATGTAATACTCTCCACAACCTTTATCTTGGATCTCAACCCTAGGAGTGGTAGGTATGGAGGGAGAAATATATGTTCGAGTGAGCATAGATGGATCAACATAGGAAGATGGATTGGACGATGAAGCCTCTTGGTTCACTGGCACTTGACATTGGGGGGCCTCTTTTAGATTGGTGTAGTATTGAAATTGATCAGGATCACCATCTATAGTTATTTTTGTGCCATTGTAAGGGAATTTAAGACACTAATGATATGTGGAAGGGACCGCCTTCATGGCATGAATCCATGGCCTACCTAGTAGAAGGTTATAAGGGTGAGATCCAAGACCTGGAACTTTGTCTCCATCACCGTAGGACCAATTCTGATACGAAGTGTTACCACTCCCTTTCATTTTCTTTCCTCATCATCATAAGCTTTAATGACAATAATTTTGGTCATGTCTATGCATGCTTCTGAGATACCTAAGGCCTTAATTATTTTTAAAGTGCACAGATTTAACCATGCTCCTACGTCTACCAAAACTCATATAACTTTGGTGTCATCAACAAGGACTTCTAGATGTAAAGGGTCATTGTGGTTTGTCTTTTCAGTTGCATAATCTTGTTCAAAAAATGTGGCATGATGGTTATTGGTCAAATATCCCACCATTTCTTAGAAACGATTGACATCAAGGTCATTAGGGACTGTGGTGTTTTGTAAAGCTTTATCGAGAACAAATCTATGCTCAGGGGAAATATGCAACAATTCCAAGATTGAAATTTGGGCTGGGGTCTTCCCCAACTGGTCAAGTAGGTTATATTGTAACTTGGAAGGTTGTGGTGTTTGTTGCAATGGAGGGCCTTGGATAGTGAACTTAGTACGATGAGTATTGACCGCACACTCAGGATTTGTATTGATAGTAATGGTATTAATATTCTCATCGAGGGCGTGAAGGCAATGAATGATTTTACCACTATTATAATCATGCTTGATACTCGCATAGTTGGATGAAATATTGGTCTTAGTACTTGAACTGGGGGCAATTCCTTTCCCATGGTCATGTAGCAGGTCAGAAAAGACTTGATGATCAGTGTTCGATGACTTTTGTTTTTGTCCACTAACTTCGATAATTCTCCTTTCGACAAGATTTTGTATGATATTCTTCAGTTGTCGACAGTTTTGTAAGTTATGTCCCTTAGTTCTATGATAATCACAAAAGGCATTATCATCCCACCAAGCTGGTTTAAATTGTCCTAGATCATATTGTCTTGGTTCTTGCAGCTATATAAGATTATGTTGTAATAGTTGTTTGAACACCGACTCAATGGGTTCCCCCAAGGGAGTGAACTCACGTTTTTGAAATCTCCTTTGTTGTGGACGTTGAGTATTTTTGACCATGTTAGGAGGTTGATTGATAGCATTAAGCATGTTGGAAAAATTGTGAGGTCCTTGTAATGTGATGAGTGGTCCTGCTTGTATCGTCTTAGCATCAACTACCCCATCATTGGTGACATTTTTGTTATGAGACCAAAATCTGTTTCTGTCAGTGGGGGTGTTTTGCATGATTGGATTTCTATTGGATGTTGATGTCTTAAGTTCACCTTTTTCAATGAGATCCTTTTCTATTATAACCCCTTTTTCCACTAGTTCAGAGAAAGATGTACAATAATGTACTCTTAGATTACTTTGTAGTTTCACATGAAGGTTTTCTTGGAACATAGTAACTTTTTGTTTTTCAGGTATCTTGATAGGACACCGGCTAGCTATAGTCCTCCACCTTTGGAAGAAAGTGATAAATGCTTCTCCTTCGTCTTGTGTTGTATGACACAAGGTTGCTATATTTATTTCATGGTCTATGTTGAAGGAGAATTGCTCCACAAATTTCTCGACTAGTTCACCCCAAGATCTAATGCTAGAGTCTAGACCTGAAAACGATTCTAGTGCAATCCCTACAAGACTTCTTGGAAAGAGCCTCATAAGATATCTAGTGTCATAAGAAACATCTATGCATATGGTAAAAAATTCCCTTATATGTTCTATCATATTTTGTTTGCCATTGTACTTAGGAAAATTCAGTATGACATACCTGTGAGGGAAAGGGGTCATGTACAATGATCTATCAAAGGGAAAAAGGCATATGTCCTTTGTCGAATAGGATTTCTTAGTTGAAACCACCATGTTGTCCATTTGTGTTTGTAGGGAATGCATTCGTGTTTGCAAGACATCAACCTGGGTCAACGATGTGCTAGGTGGATGATGCGGATTTGTGTATGTATTCTGAAATCCAAGGTCTCGTGATGGGTTTCGATTGAACATTTGTATCTAAGGTGGGTTTGGATTCAGAATGTTGGTAAACATGTTCTGGTCTAGAGTCTGCATAAATTGATTTTGACTTGGGATCTATGTGAACGGATTATGAATACCACCCTGGATGAAAGGATTCTGATTCAGAATCTATGTAAATTGGTTTTGACTTGGAATTTGTGTGAACAGATTCTGACTTCCAATCTGATAGAAAGGATTCTGATTCAGAATCTGCGTGAATGGATTCTGATTGCCATATTGGAAGGAGGGGAATGCCTCTTGTTTGTGTAATTAGTGGTATAGTACTAGTAACTTGAGCACTAGGTATGGCCATCGACTAAGGTATGGTGCTCATGATACTAGCATTAGGTGTGGTTGTTGACTGTGAACTTGTGACACCAACATAAGGTGTAGAGGCTGAAGTTTTAGGTCTTTTACTCCCAACAAGAGGACCAAAAGGAGTAGATGATGAAGCCCCTACAGTGAAATTAAATCCCGATGTCATGCCAGATGTACCAAATGGAGACGTATGGGCTATTATACTCTGTGTATGTGTGCTAGATGGCATAGTTGTGCTGACCTGGGGTATAGTAGTACTAGCAGTCATTGTGTTTGTCCCTTGTGTAGGTTGAGTTTGCAAGGTGCTAATATCAAATTTTGCGGGTAAGGTAGCGCCTTCAGCTAGCAGTTTTGCTAAATATCGTTGACGATCGTTTGCTAGGTATTCATCTACAAAAGAGGCAAATTCAGGGTCTTGTGTAGCAGCCTCTATGTTCTCTACTGTGATTTGTCCTTGAGTGTTTCTAATGGTGAATTTGTCTAGTAAAGTCTTGTGAGGTCTTGAGGAAAATGGATTAATGAATTCATTTCGGTTTGACATGTTTTCTCTCTCTCTTCTCTTAGACCTAGTTTCAACCATCTAAGATAAGCTCAATATGTGGGAAATGCAAAACTATATCTATGAATAGTATGACCCTAGTCTATGTTGTTGGGATTTTTTTATGCAAAACAAGGAATGTTCTAGGATGACACTAGTCTAAAATCTAAAGATGCAAAGTCTAAGCAAGGTTCTAAAATAATCAATTCTATAAACCCAAGACGGAGGGACCAACTACCTAAAGTCTAACCAAGATGTCAATTTAGTTAAGTCAAGGAACCAATGTAGGACAAGGATGAAAGACAAGTTGAGTTTCCTAACTAGACTGATGAGCTAGGAGGACTCTCTGTAGGACAAAGGAAAAATTGATAAAACTAGGTTCAATGATAGACTTCGTTGACGCTATGATTTTTCTAGAGTGTAGATGGTAAAATTATCCTAAAGTTTGTAAAAATAACCTTTCTAGAAGTTTAATGCAAGGTAATATGTATTCTAAGATGAACCTAAACTCTGAATTAAGACAACTATGGAAATGACCGAATGAACCTAAAGGATGCAAAATTGAGCAAATCATTTTAGGTTTCTGTTCAAGGACTGTTTGTGAAAGGACAACTGAAACTGGTTTAACCGTGTTGACTAGACAGTGACTGTGAATTCTGGTTTTTTGATAATCAGACAAATGTGTCGCAGGATTTCACATATGCGGTTAACTTTACCAGTTGCGGTTAAATTTGACAGTTGCATTTCTCTGGTAAAGTTCAATTTGTGACTCCAACAGATGTGGTTAATAGTCTAATAGATGCAACTCGTAATGACAATTGCGACTCAGAATATAATGCATGCAGATTTTTTTGCAAAAGAATTGCGAATTGATCTGGCAGATGTGACTTTATGCTACACAGATGCAACCCTAACTGACAAATGCGACTCGAAGTTAAACAAATGTGACTCGTAATAATAGATGCGACTTGAAGTTAAATAGATGTGACTCATAATAACAAATGTGACTCCAAAGATCAATTGCGACTTTCTGGTGAACAGTTATGACTCTCTATGAATTTTCAATGATTTAAGATTTAAAACTGACTCCATTTTCTGTGATCAAATTCTGGCAAAAAAGAACAATCATAAGACAAAGTGTTTATAGTTTGATTCTAGACTCAAAAGAATGTTTGAGTTGACAACAGACAAGCACATCCTAATAGGCCATAAGGCCTAGGGTTTGTATACTTGGTATAGCCCACCAAAATACCCCGGATTGGTGATAAACACCTTTCCTTCTCGAGAGTGGATAGCTTTGAAATTTGGTGGCATTGGCTCCCCTCCACGGCTCATTAATGTCTTTTGAGCACACCAATTTTGAATTCTTTGGGCAATGACCTCCCAAGAACTGCTATCTCTACTCAAGGGGATCAATAGTGAGTGTCTTTGGGCATGATACTATACCCTGCACTATACCAAGCAATGACTGATAGAATGGTTGGACACTAAAACAAGAGGTATTTAATACGAGCATTCCATTCGTAGGGCATGATCCATGTGGCGAGAGTCCCCTTTCAGATCCATCTTGTTAGAACCATATGCGTGATTCTTGGAATTTCCCTAAGAATCCACTTTTATATACTGGCCATAAGTCCCTCTGGTTCAGGGTGCTACTGGTCTAAGTTGTCCTGGGGTGAGTACTTTTTTCCCACCAGAATAGGCCCAAGTTCTAGACTTGGTAACCATTTCTCTTACACCTAGGATCGCACAGATGCACAAGGGGAGATGATACTTCGATGTACCAAATCATAAGGGTAATAAACAGATGTGCTTTCGTACCAAACATAGTAAACACTTGTTAATTTTAATCCAAATAAAATATTTGCTACACTACCAAACAATCTGTTTCAAGAAAATTAACTAAGGTCTTCGTCATGCGTTCTGCGAAAAGATTCGTTAGTAGTTTTTATTATTGTCTTCATCAATTGTCTTGCAAAAACTCGTTAACTCCAAAAACAAAAAGCCCACACGTTGAAAATCCGATATTAGTAACACACAAATCAATTAAAAACTTTAGATTTTTGAAAATAGAAACAAAGGGTTACCAGTCATGTGCGTTGATTTCCTCTACAATTGCGTTCTGGGTATTTACAAGACAGTTGCGGTTCGGGAATTTTCAGATGCATCATTTAGTGTATCAAATGCAGTTCAAGGTGGCGTTTTGTTAATCTCATGCATCATTCTATACAAAAAACCTACAAAAATTAAAATAAAAGTTTGTGAACTCGTGAAGATGGTGTCTTCACGTCGGGTTCACCAAATGTAACGCCAAGAAAATGCACAAGAAAAGATTAAGAGCAAACAATGCAATGCAAATCTAAATGCAATCTAATGCTAAGCAACAAAAAACAAAGGAAAGTCAAAAACGTGAACAAAACCAGAACAATCTCACCAAATTTGTACATATTTCCATGATTCATCTCGATTGCCCTTCTCCATTTTGCTTGTAGTAGTATTATTGCCCTCAAATTTCTCGTAAGTTCATGCAAGTATAGCCTAAGATAGTGATTTAGCAAAACATCGAATATTCAAGATATGTGCTCTCAAAAGTCATAAGAATTCGTGAGTTTTCAAGAGAGATTGGAATGATGAAGACCATATCAATTTATAGAAAATTGATTATTCGAACGACAGGCCAAGATCGAAAGATCAACAGACGGCTGAGATCGACTGATTAGACATGCATTCTGATAACTGTTAGTGATGACATGAGTGATACAAATTAGAAATTGAATTAAAGATTAAATAAATGATTTAATCTTCCAGTTTGGTATTCGAAAATAGAAGAATTATCTTTGCATGACAAAGATAAAGATTGATTAAAGCAACTCTTGTTCGAATGCACATACAAGGTTTAATTAATTAAATAAGAATATTTAATTAATATGCATGTACACGCAATTGAGTTAGCACTGAATGATTGAATGACTTGACGAAGAGATTACTCGAGAACGCCACTCAAACATTAAATCAAGAGTTAACTAAGCGATTAAAATAGATCTTTGAGTTGAGTAAAGTAAATACTTAGATAACTCACACAATTATCTAAATATAGAGGAATGCGTTAAAATAGAATTCATGAATTAAATAATTCATTTAATTCAAGATTTGATATTTGAAGAATAATTAAATAATTAAGATTTATTTAATTAAGTGATGAAGGGATTTAAATGAATAATTAAATAAATAAAGAATTTATTTAATTATGGTTGAAGTATGATAAAGAGTAAATTAAATAAGAATTTATTTAATTTGACAAGAAGGATAAGGTTAATTAGTAACATAATTAAATAAAACGCGTATATTTAATTAACCAGATAAAATAAAGAAAATGTGAATTAATTAAATAATTAAGATTATTTAATTAATAGAGGAATTAAAGTTAAAGTGGATAATTAAATAATTGACATTATTTAATCATGACCATGAAGAATATGAATTATGAAGAATATTGAAGTCATAGGCTTAAACCAAATTTCGGTGTCTACACGTACAGACATCAAAATGATATAATAAATCGCTTATATATCCGCTACTAAGGATTTAATTGCTTCATGTCGGCTTCAACAAAATAGAAAACATTTACAAATTGTCATCTCAAATTATGAATAATTTTCAATGTGCTCCCACCAAAGTTAGCCACAACATAGTGAGGACCCAAATAAACATGATCGAACAAAAAAATACTTAAATAATTACTCCTCGAATATCTGCAACATGCTACATTCACTTAGTCAGCCTTCATGCACTATTAAACAAAAAATTAATCATCTAGATATTCTAACTTGCACACGGATGGATATGAGGCTCCAAGATTCAATACATGAAACTACCTTCCCTAAGATCCAAAGCACAAAATAATAACAAAAAATTGCATATGAATTGATGAACACAATTATCTTGGATGCTCTATTCTAACTTGGCAGTTAGTCACTAATCTTCAATATGACTTCCAGTATGATCAAATGATGATGTTCGGATCAAATCACTAAAAGGGTTTCCATCAATGAAAACACGAAAAAACATTTGTAGTGTCTCTTGCCAACAATCTCCCCCTTTGGAATTGATAGCAACACTTAGTAGAAAATGATAAAGTGTTAGGTCAGTACCAACATAAATACACTTCCAATCTTGAAATCTCCAAAAAGATCTTCAATCATAGCTCAAAATTACAAATCCCCTTGAGAAGAATATACATTTTTCAATGAACTATACTCTCCACCTTTGAAATCAATGGAAACGATGGGTAATCTGCATACTAGAAATCAAACCAAAATTATTGCATATGTACAAACATGCTTCTACCACTTACACAAACTTGAAAATATTTGCAAAATTGGTCTTCAATAGGCTCAAACCTTCGTCCCAACCCTTCTTGAGACTCTCTAAGATAGTCATGTGACCAAAAAAACAAACAATATTGCATCTTTATTGATTCAAGGTTTGTCGGATCACTAACCGCCTTAGCATCTTGTGCTTCCTTCAAACCATTAAGCATTATTTCTATCTTAGGACCAATTAGTCCTCTAAGCTCACAAATCCTTTCAAAAAATTTTCCTTCTTCATGATTCAAAATTTTAATCTTGTCAAGTAGGGATATGACTTGACCTTCTTTCTTTCCAATAGAAATAGTTAGAGGATCAAATGCTTGAGTGATATATGTTAACTATTTCTCACATTCTCTCATTTTCTTTTCAATATCCTCAATGAACTGAGATAAAGATAAACATGACTTATAAATGTTACCATCTTTAGACAAATCACTTTGAATATTCTTTACACAAGTAGCTGACTTATATTTATCATTAGTTATCATTCCTTTCAACCCATTAAACCTTTTAGCATCAAAATCCTTTTGAACCTTATCCATAGCTGAATTGTCAAGTGACTCAAAGTGAGTACTTATAGAATTAACAAGCTTCTTCAGCTGACTAGATGGAGACTCAAATGAATCCTTGACATATGAAGGCATGATCTTCTCTGGAATACTAGATGCAAGATACAATAGCTCACTATCTTCAATATGTGATTTTAGAATTTCTTCCCTCGCCTTGGCCTATGCAAATGATGCAACTTTTAGTTTCTCAATGGGAGACAAAGTAGCCAAGTTGATAGGACCTTTAATCAATTCATGATCAAAATCTTCCTATTCCTCTTCCAAGAAATCCTTTACTACCTTAGCAGTGTCTCTTGCTTCCACAAGAATCTCCTTTACTTCATCCTTCTTCTCTTTAGTCATTGATTCTTTCATGGCTTTGGGAATCTCTTTTTCTTCAACTGTCACAACTTTAGGAGCTTCAGACTCCATAGGAATTTTAGCATCATGTATATCTAGAGGATTCAGAGTATCCTCAAATGTATCTTCTTTTCCTTCTCCATTTACCAGATTAGATGAAACATCTCCAACATGCACTTATTCAGAGACAACATTATATATGTTTTTTAACAGAATTTCCTTAAGGATTTTCTCAGTGTCCTTTTCCACCTCTTCAATTTGTCCAATCATCAACTTGTTCACCCTTTTTTTCTCTTAAAATCCCTTTTAGCTTCATTTAGAATATTCTTCATCTCTTCTAATGACATAACCAGACACAAATCAACAAGTATTCATTCTCTCATTTTCTCTTCTTTTGTCCTTACACTCACTCTTCTCATTTCCAAAAATTCATATAGACCTTTAGGTATTTCATACATTATTTCAATAAGATTCATATTGAAACTATTCACATATTTTATTGAACTTTCCTCAAGAACTCTTTGACCAACACTATCAAAGATGTCATAGCATTCACAAAGAGGCCTAAGATTTCTATCCTTAGTCAAGGATTTCTCCACTTCTTCTATAGACATACTTGATTTTTCTATTTTCATCTTCTTCTTTGCTTTCTCCTCTTCACCGAAGGGCTTGTCCTTAGTAAATATTGTTGCCTAGGTTCCCATGTGCTTTATTTCCATTACCTCTTCATCAAATTCAATCTCTTCATCTTTTGAGACAACAACATAGACTCATGCTTTTTTCCTTCTTCCTCTTACTGGATTCCTTGGCTTGAGTTTTCATAGGGGTTGAATTCTCTGTAGGACCAGATGTGAGTGTAGAGCTTCTTGTAGATCTAGTTTGCATAGAGGATGTTGTCGGACTAGTAGATTCAATTCTAGTAGGCTCTTCTACTTCAGCTTGTTCTCTCTTTCTTCTATCTTCTCTCATAGCTTCTATAGATATACCCATGCTCTCAGCAATTTAGCTTTGACTTCCTTCCTTACCTTTGAGACTATCATAGGTTTCTTCAATTGCTCATCTACTTGCATATATTTTTCTTTATAGGTTCCAAACCTCTCTTTAATCGAATCCTGAGGTTTGCTCAACAAATGTTGTACATATAGTTCCAAGATTTTCTCTTCAACTTCATAGCCCATTGGAATAATCCAAACCATTGTAGGATCAACATCTTCCATAAAGTATTGATCAATGCTAGCCATAAAGAAAATTGTATCCTTATACTTCTCCATAATATAAGTAGGAATCCTTTCCTTGGCTTTCATTTCATTTTGAAAATTATTGAAATAACCCCAGATTGCAATTTTCCTAGATTTACTATCACCGATGTTGTATAACATGTCGCTAATCTAAATAGCCACAGGCTTATCACCTTGCTAATGCACTTTTCCAGCTCCCAAAACTTCATTCATGAAATAAAAGAATAAACAAAACAACAAATTACCATATTTAAAGGAATTCTTCTTATCTTTCTTCATCTTACCAAGATTCTCCATTAAATGGCTTCAGAGTAGCTCACATAGATCATACTCTACATTTTCCTTCACCATCTGATATTTTGCATAGATAGTTGTACCAGATACAAAATTATCCCAACTTGAATAATAGATCTTGTAACCAATGACCATTGAGACAAATCTAACATCCACTTCAAAAATATCATCAATTTCCATAGCTCCTTTATGAAATACTGAAGCAGTTGCATCAGTAATTGTCTGGTTCTTCACAGACTTCAAGATCATAAACCCACCAGAGGAATTTAAACTGGTAATAGCACTTATGTCTTCTTTTGTAATCTTAAAAGGTTGAATCAACCACATAAATTCAGCATTAACTTGGATCAAAATATACTAGACCCACTCGCTACATCAAACATGGGGAATTTTACAATTTGTGTGAATTTATTCTCCTCTAAGGTTTTGAATTTAGGTTTAACACATAAACCCTCTCCCAAAAGATGATTGGAGTACAAATTCATCAATTGTGAGCCCGCTAACTCTTCAATGTTTTCATGAATGTATGCCCTAATGTCTTTAATATGCAAGACACCCTATGGAATGGATGAAAAATGCACCTAAGGGCTCTGTCTCAACATATTTGAAAGGATGCCACTTGAATTTTGGATGGGGCCTATCCTTGACATCAACTACCAACGGATTAGCCATTTTCACAAATTCATAAGTTCACAAGTTTTCTCGATAAATACCTTTTCACTGAATTAGGGTTTGATCGCCAAATCTCCTTCACACTTTGAATCTTCACTAAATTTTAGAAAAGTTCACTTCAGAGCTCTCTAAACTTCTTCTCAAAATTCAAAGTGACAAATGAAGAATACAAATGACCTTTTATCATTCACACACCTAACCTTTTGTCGCAATAAATGCTTTTTCCTGAACTCATATGGATACCCTGTTTCCATGCACTGTGAAAGATAACTCTTATACAGACCTTCAACTTTGCATAAATACTCTATCCAACTACCTGAACATCTATAGATCAACAATACAATCACTACACTCGTCCATATCCTGGCACCAACTACCGAAGGGGGATTTGAAGGATTTTCTTGATAGCTCCCCCTAGGCTAGAGGCCTTAATCTAATTCCCAAAGGAATTACCAAGACTAGATTTGGGTGTGGAATCATTTCTTGCAACAAATGGAATCTTCTTCATTTTCTTCCTGATCTCATCTATAGTGAATTTTCCTTTTCCCTTTTTATCCTTCTGCATGTTTCCCCTTGATTTACCAGACCCTTTTTGCTTCTACAAATTCTAGCAATGTGACCAGATTTGTTGCAATTATAGCATGCCACATTTCTTTTTCCATACCAATTGTTCCATTGATTTTCTCTTGATCTACACTGGTTAGCAATATGGCCAAATATATTGCATGTATAACATTTTACATCTCTATAAAAGTTTTTCATCATATTTCTACATTCATTTGACTTATGACCATACTTATTGCAATTGAAACACTGACAAGAAAATGATGGTCCACTTGAATTCATTCTACTCCTACATTATGCCGCCATATGACAAAAATTATTGCAAAAAAAATCGTAACCATTGAATCTTTGAGCATTAGGTTGTCTTACCAGATACTTTTTAGCTTTGTTCATCTGATTTCCTTGCTTAAATCTCCTTTGTCCAGATCCAGAACTTTCTTCTTATTCATATCCAAGACCTTGCTTGTCACCTTCAGTCCTCTGACTTTTAATCAGCTCATCAAGCTTTTTTGAGTTAATCTTGAACTTCTCCTTGAATTCATTTGTAGTAGCAGGTTCATTTATGAGATCAACAATCTACTTTTCAAGCTCTTTTTCATTATTTCTCAATTGTTACAATTCAAGCTCCAACTGATTGAATGCATTAGTAATTTGGTTGCTTTCTTTAGACTTCTCTTTCAAGGATTGAGAAAGCTTCTCTTCATTCTTCTTTGTGTCTTCAATATCCTTGGTCATCCTCATCACAATAGATTCCATCTCATGATTTAGGACTACATTATCTCTGGCAAACTTTTCATATTCTTCTATCTTTCTTTTATGGCTTGACTCAATTGTTCGTCTTCAATGCTTTTACTATCTTTCTGCTTGATCTAATCATAAAGTTCCTTTCTCTTATCCCTGGACTTATTGATTTTGTATTTCAACGAATCAATGAATTTCTCATCATTCATGAGATTTGCCTGAAATTCCCAAACTTCATATTTTGGCTGACCAAGATCATCTAGGGCCACCAATTTTTTTTGTTGAAGACTTCTTGAATCCATTAAAACACTTTCCAATATCTTCCCCAAGCTATAAAACTTCTTTTGAGGAATTAGGCTCTAATACCAATTGTTGGAATAAAGGAACACTAAGAGGGGGGGTGAATCGGTGTTCTACAATTTTTAACTTTATTAATCTAATCTTTAAATTACTGATAACATTCAACCAAAAGAAGGATGCATGAACATAAGAAAAACAACCAAAACACCATAACACAAGGATTTTTTACATGGAAACCCTATTAAGGGAAAAGCCATAGTGGAGGTCAATCCACAATATGATCTAAGTATACTCAAAATGAATGTTTACAAAATGGGAATGCACTTGCATTTAGGCACACTGTCTAGAGCTCACTACTCAAAAAAAAAAAAGGCTCACTTCCTTACAATCAATGTCAAAAGAAAATTGGAGTGGTGATCTATGAAATAAAATCTACAAATGCCATAGAATAGTTTTGGTTAAGCTCATAGATTGGATTCTTGACCTTCTTTCTAATTTTGGTCTTCTGCTCTACTATTCTCTAACTCACATCACAAATCCTATTTTTTGCATAGGTGAAACTATGCATTATCACCTTACAAACCTTCTAACTTTCACAACACACACCAACACACTTTATACAAACATCAAAATGATATAATCAAATGTTTATATATATCTACTACTAATGATTTAATCACTTCATGTTAGCTTCAAAAAAATAGAAAATATTTACAAACTATTGGCTCAAATTATGAATAATTTTCAATGCGCTCTGAAAAAAGTCAACCACAACATAGTGAGGACCCAAATAAACATGCTCGAACACAAAAATAAAAATAAAAATTACTCCTCGATTATCCACAACATACTACATTCACTTAGTCAGCCTTCATGCATTGTTAAATAAAACATAAATCTTCTAGATATTCTAACTTGCACAGGGATGGATACGAGGCTCCAAGATTCAAGAATAGCATAGATCATACACCAAAATACCTTCCTTGAGATCCAAAACACAAAATAATAACATAAAATTGCATACAAATTGATGAACACAATTATGTTGGATGCTTTGTTCTAACTTGATAGTTAGTCACTGATCTTCAATCTAACTTCCAGTATGATCAAATGATGGCCTGCAGATCAAATCATTGAGAAGGATTTCCATCAATGACAACACTAGAAAGCATTTGTAGTGTCTCTTCCCAACACCATTCTCCCATGGGTGAATGGGTCTTGGCCAATATATCTTAGACATACATATTCCATGGTGATTTAATTACTAATTCCATTTATTTAATGTGGTTTCTCCTTTTGAAAAAGTATAAAAATAAGGATTTAGAATGCACAATTTGGAAAATTAGAATCTTAATTAAGTCAAGTAAATTAAGGGACCCAAACATTGTGTGAAATTGTAAAGGTATACAATTTCCTACACTACATTACCTAACACCTAATGGGGGGGAGGATTTTGTAAGTGACAAAGATTTCTTTAAATTTGTGTGCATTGATCATAGATAATTATTCATAAAAATATTTTGTATGTCGTTATTAATTTCATAAGTGGTTTAGACTAGTTGAAAGCATTGGTAATTTGAGTACTATGTTTATATGATATCTTGAGTAATATAAATTCAATACATTGTATTACATCTTGTATAATGGCCTAATTCATCGATTACATTTTAGATCTATTAATGATATGAAATAATATACTTTATATCTAAAAATATTTAAATAGAACAATAATTTCACTAATTTATACAATAATTTCCTTTTTGATAGTTTTCCTTTTATTGTGTTTTATAGATCTATTATTATTCTATGTTAGTCATCATACAATGGTATATACTAGATAGTGATGTCATGTTGATCTTGATTTTTTCTATTTGAGGTGAAATATAATGGACTATGGTAAGGATTCATTAACCAAAATACAAAGGAGTTGAAGATAAGTATCCTCCTTATGATTTTTTCCTAGAAATTGGGATGGTGCTAACATAAAATTACTTGGATTTTATATATGCAATAATGATTAGTAGACAAGAAAAATTATACTATAACAATATTGTATATTAATTATTTAAATTTAAGGCTACGATTAAACACAATTATTATTGTTACCTAGTGTATTAATGGTAAGGGATCCCATTTTTTATCATATAATATAATTAAAAGGGTGATTGCAAGAATTTGAGTACACTTTTTTGCCAAAACCTAAAATATTTTTCTTGAAAATCAAACATTTTGATAGTTGGGGTAAGAATTTGAAGAACACTTAACATAAAAAATTTAATATGGTGAAAAAATATTTAATTTATATGTGTTTGTAGTTTTCTATTTTTTAGTTTCTTCTAATACCAATATTATAATTTTTTTCTTTTTATAGGGTTTACAAAAGTGACTTATAAAGAAAATTCATGTTCAAAGCCAAAACATGCACATGTACATAGAAAATAGAAGAGTATAAATAATTTTTTTCATTCAAAGATGCATATGATGTAGAATTTTGATAATCTTGATAAAGATCATGTAATACTAAAAATTCTTTTGTGATCATATCCTCGCCACATGCATTATCTATTAATATCCCATTGGTGGGCTTATCATAGATGCGGCCGACTATGTAAGGAGGACCATTGGGAAGTTTTTTAAGTATACCATGAGAAGAAAAAGTAATATCAAGAGATTTTTTAGTTCGGACCTTATGAGGGATAATGTCTATCATACCCACCAATTCATCCATAGGATTAACATGGGTAACATTTGGAGTAATATCATGTTCAGTATTTGTGCAAACATTCATCACATAAGTGTTTGAAGGTTCACTAGCTTTGATAAATGATAAATTGTGTTTAGGCATTGGGTTGGAAAAAATTTGCAAATTTTGATTGAGGGGGTAATGGACTTATTTCCCTGATCATTGAAACCCACACTGGATAGATGACCAAAATCAATGAGGTTTTGTACTAGGTGTTTGAGATGCTTGTATTACATTGTGTCATGTCCATTTTGACAATGAAAATAGAATAAGCAGTTGGTTTAGATGTGGGGGGTAAGGCTTGGTAGGATCAAGTGGTTTGACTGTAGGAAAAGTGATCATCTATTGTTGTAGAAGTTGATTCATTGTGTTATGGAGAGTATCAAGTAAAGGGGTAAACTATCTCTTCGGGTCCCCATAGGTAAAGGGCACTATTCTTTTCACAACTACCACTTGATTATGAATAGGTTGAGTTGTTTGTGGAGAAGGGGGATTGAACTGTAAGAATACTTTGGTTTGTTTTCTAAATTTTTGTGAGTTGTTTTGGTTGTTTTTTTTAGACTTCTCAACTCAACTAGAAGTGGATTTTGCATCATGACTAGTAACCAAGTTGTGACAGTCATGAAGGGCTATGTATAAATGCATGAAAGAAGGAAATTTCATCATGGTCAATTTGTCTTGAATTTGAGTTTGCAAGTTTTCAATAAACATCTTTTGGAGATGTGAATAAAGATTCTTGGCATCTACTTGAGCATACAATGACTGATAGCATGAAATGAAATCAATTAATTTTTCATCCACATTTTGTTTACACCACATTAAATAAACCATTTTCCTTTTGGGAGTCATATGGACTTGGAAGTGACTTATAAAGTCATCAAAAAGTTCATTAAATGAACAAATTTAATGATTTCCCATAAATAGGAAAAACACTCCAAGATAGTATCCTTTAAAGTCCTAGGAAACAATTTAGCTAATAGTTTATCATCAAGGAAAAAATCACTACATAAGGTGGTATAGGAATTGAAGTGATTAGTAGGGTCTCCTTTTCCTCCATACGTATCAAACTTAGGCATCTCAATTCCTTGTGGCATTGGTGTTCTTAAAATTTCCAAAGATAATGGGCTACTATGGCCATAGTATGTGGGTGGTCCATTTTGGTTTTGGTTTATGGTGGACATTAGTCGTTGCATGGAAGAAATAGTGTGAAAGAGTTGTGTTATGAGACGGTCAGTGTATGTGGTATGAGGTGGAAGATAGAATGGTAATGGAGTGTGTGTGATGTTGGGACAAGTGAAGGGGACACTAATTGGGGTAAAGGTGGTGGAGGATGGAACACTCAATGCCATAAAATAACTAGGAATGCTAGTTCAAATAACAAAAGGAGTCACATGACTAACCTATTGCATGGTTGTTATAACTTGAGGGGTGGTGTAGGTAGGTATGGATGCTATGGTTGAAGGAAAAGAGATATGAGATCCTACTTGGCTAACCATAATGTTTGCTAGTTGAGATGTGCTAGAGGTAGAAGAAGCATGTTTTTGATATATATCAACAATTTGTTTTATAACGTATAATCCCTCATCCCTTTTGAGAATTCGATGGATGTTTTCTATACCACGAATGGCAGTGGTTGAAATTTTTTCAAGACACAAGTTTTGTTGGAGATGTGTTAAGTCATCATGAATGTTAACTACTTTTTCTTGTGGAAGGGAATTAATTTGTGTTTCAACATGTATTGTATGGGAAGGAAAAGGTATACTAGTGGTAGTATCCATCCCTAATGCACCATTGTCAATAATAGGAGTAGGATCTTTGGATAACCCAAGGTCAACAAAAAATGTGCTATCATGGGAAACCATGAGTAAGGAACTTCATCTCACTATAGTATTATCAATAGGGCACCTAACACTCATAAAAATACCACAAGAAGTGGGGTGGATGCAAATGCAAACTAGGAACAATAAAATGAAAATAACATAAATTTTGTAAACTCAAATAGGAATGCAATACTAGAAAACAAAAATGTAGAAATTACTATGAAAATGACATAAAGTGTTGTGTAGAAAGTGCATCTAGACTAATTTTCCTAGGGTGGCGAATGAGTCCAAGGGTGAATTTATTTTGTGATTTTACAAAAAAAGTAAAATGATTTTTATGCTTTTCTTATGCAAAACTAGGATACAGATGCAAAATTTTAGTATTTTTAATGTTCTGAAGTGCAATTTAAATGAAATATATATGAGATATTCACTAATGCAAAATTGAAAACCTTAGGATGCAAGAAAATAAAAAAATTAATGCAATTAGTCGTAGAATGTAAATGTAGATGTAAATAAAAAAGATAATGTTCAATATGTAGGTTCAAAAAAATGAACCATAGATTTTTAGGTGTATGACTCTCTTGCTCAATTAGGGTTTTTCACCTAAAGGAGAGAGATAGACCCCAAAATCTAGGTGGTTCACTCAAACTAATGCAAGTACAATGAAAATATGAAATGATCTAAGTACAATAAACTAAAGAGATAGAATGATTATTTATGCAAAACCTAAGAAATATGAAGTGTTTGAAAACACATTGTGACATGTAGAAATGAACTAGAAACATAAAAAAAATGAAAATAGAACTTAATGAAACTAAATGGAGTGGACCAATACATAGAATGCTGATGCTAGAAGGTTTTGGAATGTTTCATAAATTGGTGTTGATGACCATGAGGACTCATTCACCACAAATGGAAAATTAGCCCTGCTTCTGGTAAAAAAAATTTAAAACTAATTTTGGGATGTCGGGAACTGAAAACCTCAGAAAACACTTTCTCTATCCTGGCACTAGGATTGATTTTCTATAGATGGAAAATTAGTCCATCTATAGAAATCTGTAAATTCTAAAGTCAACTTTGTGGGTCCAGATCTACACTTGTCTTCTTGTCAGGTTGACGGATCCAAATCTCTACAAAATGGACTAAATGATGTTTGCAAGCTTGAATTAGGTCTTTGTTGACTTGAATTGATTTGATGACTTTTTGACCACTTTTCAACACCTATCTCTTTGACAAATCTACCTACAAGACCTGCAAACACACATGCAAAGAGGGAAAAAATTGTTAAGGGTTAGAGTATAGAGGTTTTCCTTGGTCAAACCCCACTTTGGTGATCAAACCCTATGAAATGAAATGAAATAAGAAAGGAATGATGAAAAAATAACATGAAAGTGTCATGAACTCACCAAACCCTTGTTATTGAAGTCTAAAGATATGTCAATGGCTACTCCAAGATGCTTGATAATTGCTTGATTGAATGATGCTATGATTGAAGGATTGAATGCAAGAATGTTGATTAATGATGAATGAGTGAATGGGGTTAAAATGGATAGAAAAAAACTTATTTATACACACTTGTGCCCTAATTTCTTGAAAATAAAACATCACAGGTTGGCCTAAGGTCTTAATGAATAAAAAACCAAAAAAAAAAAGAAATTACTTTGAATTTTGGTGCTAAGAGGGACTCATCTACCACCCATGGTGAATGGCTACCACTTAAGGCATGTAAGTGGGTGTTAGGGATTAAGTTGCATTCAATGATATTTTTCGGGTTTATATTCAAAAACACACTTAATCAGGGCATGTAAGTGCATAAAGGGGCCAAATAAAATATAAGAAAGGTGTAATTAGTGGTGACAGGTCTAGAAAAGTGTGAGAGTTTGTTACAAGACTTTACAACACTTTAGAATAAGAATTGGTAAGGGATAAAAAGGGAATATTTAGATGAATTATAATAAGAAGATTCTAGAAATGTGTAGAAATGTGTTACAACACTTCATAGTACCTTTACAAGATATCACAAATTCTTAATAATTTGAATATTCAAGACCTAATGTGAATGCATACATCACATTACAACATTAAATATAATTAGAATAGGCCAAGCATCATAGGAAAAATACCTAAATGACCATGAAAATGTCTAAAGATCCATTTTTATATGGTACTAAATTCTAAAAGAATTGAAAATTTGTAGGTGTTAAATTTCAATTTTAATAGAATGCATGCCTACTAAAAAACACATACAAATTCAAAAAAAATGGGTACTCATTTAGAAATTTTTATTTATTTCAATCCTTAGTAGGTATGTATTCCTTATGATAATTACACTAAAAGTAAACTCAACTTATTGCACTTAACAAAATTGTTAAAGGTTCATTTTTATGAGCAAGATCAAGAGTATCAAATTCATTTCTATCTAAAAGGATATATTATTGTAGTGTCAAAAAATGTATCCCTTTACATTTTCCCACTTGTTTAGGCCCTCCTAATTAAAATGGACCTAATATTTCCTTAATTTTCCATTTAAATCATTTACAAGTCTATTAAATTACATTTTACGAATGGGAAACCCAACAATTATTAATTCCTAAACATAATACTTCACATAGGAAAATTGGTCCTCCCTAAACCTTAGGACCTAAATTAAAATTATGTTTTGGTAATATTTTAATTTTTTTTAAATCCACAATACAATCTCGGCTTTTGATATTTGAATTTTGGTAAATTTGGATAAATGCCTATAAATACAAGGTTATTATTAAAGTTTCACCTAGAGTTTCCAAGCTAGGTGTCTAGTGTTCAACTACAAAAGAAAAGTTGATTATCAAGAGCATTCAAGAGAAGATATATCAGAGTTTTACTGTAGCATTCAATATCTATTCATCACGTCAAATTCTTCTTGCAACATGCATATTTTTTGAGTTAACAATGTGATGTAGCTTTCGTGATCAAGTCAAGAATTCAAAGTATCATTTCAAGAAAGATTAAAGTGTCAAGATCCACATCTAATTCATCCATTTCATGCAAGTTTTAGACCTCTTAAGATCTCCATTATCAAGGTTTAAGTCAAAGTTTTGTTGAGTGGTAACATAGCTTTGTTAATTCTTCATTCTCTCTTTCGTGTTTCATTTAAATTCAAGGTTTGATTACCAAAATGATGTTTGACCAAGGCAAACCCCTATTCACCAAAAAAAACATTTTTCTCTCTTGTATGTGTGCTTTCATATTTAGGTTGAATAAGACTTGAATAACTTTTGAAGAGCAATATTTACAAAGTTTTCAATGTTGCAAAGTTGTCAAAATTATTGTCATCTCATGGAAAATAAGATCACAAAGTCATTTCTAACATTTTGACTGTGAAACCTGGGAAAATTGGAAGATTCATATTTGTATTAGAGGATCCTAAAATATACACAAAAAACCTATGTACTTGGACCCATTCACCCATGGCCATAAGTCCTAGATTTTCTTCCAAAAGAACTTTTGGTTACTGGTACACAAGTCTCTACCATTCTTAGATCTACAATTTAATTTTTGGTTCTGTCAGTATTGAGTTTAATATTTTTCTTTCAAGTGTTAGATTACATTTTTTTTGGGGTATGTGTAGGGTCATGATGGGCCAAAAAGTGGCGATATGATAGGTATGTGTAGGTTATGTGCTTCACGACTTTTTTTTACCCAAAATTGATGAAACGAAAAGGGTTTTTAAAGGAGATTCTCAGATTTCCAGCAATATAAATTATGCTTTACTTTGAATTTAATAAATAATTATTATTTATTTTCTATTTGAATTACGACTAAATTCTTGAGTGATAGGCTGATTGAGAAACATCTATAGCTTTCAAATAGTATCACATTTTTTGAATTTGAAACATGTGTCACATTCTATGCTTTGCATACTATGGGATTTAAAAAAGAAAAATTGAATTTCATGAAGTTTTGACCAAGTTAAGGTGGTCAAACATATGAGTTTTTATATTTTTTAAAAGTTGTAATAAAAAAATCATAATTAATTATTTACATGGAAAAAAATTACAAAAAAAGATGCATCACATCGGGACATGAGTCCTCTACTTATATATAAAATATTATAAAAAAATATTATCATTTTATTGTGGTTATAGTGGTTAGATAGACACCTACTTCTTATTTTTTCCCTAAAATTTAAGTACTACTACATTGAAATTTCAAATTTTCACCAAATAGATTTTTATTTTTTTAAATAAACCTAGTAGTTTAGAAACTACATTCAATTTTCTACGGATTCTATTCTTAGATATTTTTGAAATAATATAGATAACTTATTTAAATTTTTACATCAATTTGCCTAACTCTGATTTTTCTAATTTTTTTGCCACTTAAGGGCCTATTTTTTCTATGATGATCCTGCACATACCCTTTGATTTTATAATTTTAGTTTTTCTCCCCAAAGTGATATTTGACCTTGACCCCCATTCAAGTATAAGGAAATATAAATATTTTCACTTTGACTTGATTCACCTAAGGGTTGATAACCAAATCATTATTTAGATCTCATTTCATAATGAAATAAAGGAAAATAGGTCTATCTCTCATCATATTTGGATCACCCCATCTCTTTCATTTTCAAACCCTATTTTTCTATGTTTCATTATGGTGAACCTGACTTTTGAGCATCATAATTCATTGATTTCAAGTCTATTTTCAGCCCTAGATCTAGGTTTTGTACTAATTTTCATTCCATTGCATTGATTTGCATCTCATTTATGGCCAATTGCTTGCATTAGTTTGCATCTCATTTAGGGTTTAGGTTTGCATTTTTTCATTGTTTAAAATCTAGAAAATACAAAAAAATTCATCATTTTGCAAAGCATTTAAATAACATTGCATGATTAGAAACTTAAGATACAAAATTGAATTAAAATTACATTTTAAATGTGGTCTTTTCACTTGCCATTTAGTACTATTTTGCATTTGCATTTAGACTTAATTTTATAGAAAACTGAAACTGTAACCACCTATCTCAATTTGGAATCTGAAAACCATAAGAATCAAATCAAATATATCTAAGTTCATTCTTTAAAACCCTAAACTAGGAACCATTCACCCATGGGTGAATGAGTCCTAATTAGGGTTTTTCCCTACATTTATAGGCATTAAGATCTCTATGTTTGCACTCTTTTCTAGTGTTTTTAGTTTACTATTTTAGTTTGCAAAGATTTAATTCTCTAAAATTGTTCATATCAAGCTTAATTTGTGAAATTCGGTGCATTTTTTGAATTAAAAATTGTATCTAAAAGACATAATTTTCATTTTTTTGCATAGCATAATCAAAAAAATTATCTTTTTAAAATCTAAAAATTCCTTATTATATTACACTTTACATTTTAGGGTATATGTTTGCATTTCACCTCTTAGCCATCTTGGGTGCACCTTGGGTTTTTGAAACTTGTATGAGATTCACAACCTATTGTCCTATTGTAAATACTATCATGAGATGTAGTTCGAGACTCATGTCATCTCACAATACACCATTCACCATGGATCTTTGGTTTTCTAACTCTTTCACACATAGTTGTGTTGACACAAGTCAACCCACTATGGATCATACCCTTTGTAGTGTTGAAATTTGTACTCCGTTCTTGGAGATAGTATAATTTCACACTTAATTTGGACATATTTCAGTACCTTTTCATTCATACACTTTAAATCATCATTAATAGGCCCTTGAGACCCTTTATTTATATCTCAAGGCTTATTTCAATTGAAATCCTAATAAAATCAACAAATGCATTTAATTCTCTAACACCAACATTTTCACACCTCGAAAAGCTAGCATGGGAGTAATATGCCACCTTGGGAATATGAGTTCCCCTAGGTGGGACCCATACACCACCTTGGGTGTATAAGTCCCATGTGGCCTCTTTTTAGGGTTTGAGCAACAAATTAAGGTTTCTAATTTAAATATTTGGCTAATGTTGGAAATTGAGATCTAACAAATGGTAAATTAGATGAGATTCCTATAAAAATAAGGTTTCAAATCATTATTTGATAGATCTAGGAATTTTTGACCAAATCAACCTAAAGTTTCCAAGAAAGAGAAAGTTTCAAGCATTCAAGAACAAGGACCAAGTAAAGTTGAAGTTTTGGAGCAACATACTAGTGTTTTTGCAGGTCTTCAAACTCACTTTCAATTCAAGATCTAACATTTTCAAGGATTTATGATAGTATTCGATGGAGAATCATGATGGATTCTAGATTGAGGAGATGCAACTAGCCATTGAAATGAGCCTAATTACTTTTTTCCTAAGTTATTCCATCCTCCATTATCATTCTACTTTCTACCAAAAGGAAGGTGCATGCATTATTCTGGATTATTAGTGTGATTCAATATCTCCCAACATGTGTCATCACATTTATGTTTCATTCATGCATCCTATTTTAGCACATTAAGATAGGGTTTCATTGCACTTTATATCTCTTAATCTTATATGAACTTACGATTAAGAATTTCACATACATTTCCTCTCAATATCTATTCTTTCTATCAAAGTTTAATTACCAAACTATGGGTTTGGCAAAGGAAAACCTCCCATAACAAAATGCACACAATATTTTTTTTTGCAAGTTTTTAGTAGGTTCAAATATAGAAGAAGAGTTTGGAAAACATAGGAAGGACATGCAAAGATAGGAGGATAGATTCAGATATTGACTTTCTAAAAAGGTAGAGAAAGACCAAATTGGCACTTGGGGTGTATGAGTTGTGGTATAGCACTTTTTCTAGATTTTAGAGGATTTAGAATTATCACTATGAAATTCCAATTGCTACCCTAAAACCCTATCCTGGCATTAAATTGCCCAACCTAGCATACGATTAGAGACCTTGTTTTAGGCATCGTTTGTTTTCTAGGTGCAACTTTGTTCATTCTCAGTTTATTATTTAGTTTTGGAGTTTGATTTCTTAGGTTACATAGTTATATTTACATATTGCATATATTTCCTTCTTTCTAAGCCTTTTCTTAGTGGTGAAACCCACTTTTTTCTTTAATAACACCCAAGGAAACCCTCATATACATTCCTTCACCCAATTGATTCTCTTAGTTGAGGGGTCTTGGTTCCTTTAATGAACTAAAGTGAAATAGGTACCTTGTGTGTTCCATCTCCTAAAATGTGGAGCACCCTATTTCCTTTGTTTCACCTTAACACTTCATTTCCCATGATCTCCCTACCTACAACTAAGGTGACTAATGTTATTGCAATGATTGCTAATTTCCATCATGAAAAACATAAGAAAATGGGTGAAATATTAGAGCAATTGCAAAATGTTATAATTTTTTAACCAATCGCTACTAATGTAGTTCCTATGATACAAGAAATAAGATATTTACATAAAAATAAACAAGGACTAGAATGTTAAATGAATAATACAACTAAGAGGGGGGTGAATCAGTTATATTCAATTAAAACATTAAAACTCTCAACAGTAATCAGATCCATAAGTATTCATGAAACCCTTGATCTATTATAATGTTTATGCATGAAAAGAAGATAACAAAAATTGAAACAATCAACACCACAAACAAGAGAACACCAAATTTATGTGGAAAACTCAATGAAGGAAAAACCACAATCAGGATTATCTCACAATATAACTAATTGCAAAATTAGTACAAAGGCTCACTACCAAAGTAGGATGCACTATCCATAGGCTCACAGCCCAAGCTCACTACCATAGAAAGAAAAGAAGATAGAAAATAAATTTTGCACATAGAACAACTAAATTCAATGCAATAGAGAATCCACTACAATAGTTCGAACACCTTCATACTCTAGTTTGACTTATTTTAGAAACCTTCATCTCACTACATTCATAAGTCCAAAACTTTGAGGTTTTCCCAACTCTACTCAAACTTGCACTCTAATCTTTGAAAATTCACATCACTTGCATCACACACTTCTATCCTTTTGATCTTATCAACGCTCAACTTCTCAACTCAAACTTATATCATCACCAACCTTGAAAACCCTCTCCAAGGTCAACCATATGCTTCACAGTTTGTAATTTCAAATTATGTTGACATGAAACATTCATGCAATGGATAGGAATGAAAGTGCACCTAAAAATACCTTAACTATGACCCAAATTGACTCTCACACACCATGCTATGCCTTCACTAACATTTGAACATCTTCAAATGTAGTGTAAACACTAGGTCAACCATTACTTGTAAAAACACATTAAACTTTTAATTACAAGCTCCCTTTGAATAGTCTAAAACTTCTAGAAAAAAAAATTCACTTGAACATGATCCAATATTATCTTGGAAACCAAAAATCTACTTCACAAAAAATCTCACTTGAATATTATAAACATTCTATTTATCCAAACAACACTGCTAGACACTTCAATACTCTATAACTTAGAAGACCTACTTTTGATACACTAAACCAAAAATTATCTTGAAATAGCAAAGAAAAAAAAACCATCAACTCTTTTTTAGAATCACATGTCTTGTAAAACAACGGTAGAGAAATGCGTACCAAAAATATTTCTCCAAAAAACCTCTGCAAAATTGGTTCACATACTAGTGAACACAACTTCCTTTGACCATTAATCTAGAAGAAAAATTTATAGATATAGAAACTCTAAATATATATAGCCAACATATCCAAACTAGAAAAGCATATGTTTAACTCAAAATAAATTCAAAGAAAAACCAAAACACTTCTGCAAACCATAACACATATGCAACACCCTCTTTCCATATTTTATCAATTTTCTTAGTATCCTCGATAGCTGAACCACTAATAGAGGATTATCAAAGAAAAAATCTCTTCTTAACCACTCCACTCCTATCATCACTAACAACATGAGCTTTTTGACATTAATGAAAACACCTTGATACTTGCAACAATCTCCCCTTTTGTCATTGATGACAACAAAAGATGTGAAAAACCATCAAAGACATAATAGCTCTGAACATACTTATTTATTTTTCTCTTTTCTTCCCCTTGCACAAATGTCTCATTATAGTCCTCATATGACATCACCTGACTTCTTTCTCCCCCCTTTTGACATCAATGGAAAATGATAAGGTATTTTACATTTCCCCCCCCCTTTGACATAGAACTAAGATACTTGAAACTACTAAATGTATCCTTAGGAGTACACACCAATTAACTCAACAAAATCTACACCATAACAACATGTAAAATTCATACTACAAAAATGTTACTACCTACTTTTTTTGAATAGTATCCACAAACATTAACCCAGGCAAAGAATGAATCCATAGATCCACTAGATCAATGCATCTCCATATACATCTATTTCAAAGGAGGGGAAATAACCCCTAACTTCTCCTAAAGATACTCATAAGTATCCATAGGAAGAGTCTTAGGGAATATGCTATCAATATGATCCTTTGTAGGTACATATTCAAGCTTCACTTCATTATCCACAACTTTCTCTCTCAAGAAGTGATCCCTAATTTATATATGCTTAGTCCTCAAATGCATCACTAGATTCTTTGTAATTTTCTTTGCACTTGTATTATAAAAAAAGATAGAAATAAGATCATGATACACTACTCTGATATCCTTCAATTTATGTCCCATCCACAATAATTACATGCAACAAGATGTTGTTGCAATATACTCAACTTGTGTAGTAGATATGGAAATGAAATCTTGTTTCTTGCTTAGCCGTGCCCAAGAAAGAATAAAACACCACTTTTACTTTTCATGTCATCAACACATCTAGCCCAATATGCATTTGTATATGCACTTAATGTTAAATTAGTATCCTTAGGATACCATAGGACATAATCAAAATTTCCTTTTAAATATTTGAATATCCTCTTTACCACAACAACATGTGACTCTTTAGGATATTCTTCAAATCTAGCCACAAGAAATGTTGTATGGATGATATCTAGTCTAGTAATAGTAGGATATAGCAGTACACCAACCATAGATTTGCATTTTCTTTGATCAACCTTAGGTTTTTTATGATTCTTGCTCAATTTGCAACTAGTAACCATAGGAGTACATACTAGTTTTGAGACATCCACTAAAAAATTATTCAACATCTCTTTAACATACTTTGATTGTGAAATGAAAATACCTTTATGTGCCTGATTGATTTGTAACCAAAGGAAGAAATTCATCTCACCAAATATTGAAATCTCAAACTATTTTCGCATCTTTTTAGTAAATTTCTTACACATATCTTCATTTCCTCCAAAGATAATCTCATCCATGTACACAACCATTATCAATATTTTATCTTCCTACACTTTAATGTAAATATTACTATCTACGTTACTCTTGTTGAATCCTTGTTGGGTCAAATATCTATCCAATCTTGCATATTGAGCTTTGGGAACTTTCTTTAATCCATAAAATTCCTTTTTCAATCTGTAAACCATGTTTGATTGATTCGACAACTAAAATCCTTTTTGTTTTTCCATGTATGCTTCTTCTTCCAATTCTACATTCAGGAAAGCAAACTTCACATCTATCTAATAAACCTTAAATTCCTTGTATACTAAAAATGCCAAAAATATTTTGATTGATTCCATTATCCCCAATGGGGAGAATGTTTCTTTACATTCTATTCCTTCCACTTGTGAATAACCCTTACACACAAGCCTTGATTTATTTCTTACCACTTCTCCATTCTTATTCATCTTGTTTTTTAATACTATTGATCATTAAAGCTTACACCTCTTCGATAGCCTTATGGTAAAATCAATGAGTGGGGGACCAATTTTCACCTCAATGAACAACCTCTAATATTTTTATAGAAAGTCAACTCTTCTTTTTGTTTTGGGGAAAAGGTAGAAATAAATGTGAATAAAACATAAAAATGGAAACTGCCAAATATTTTACAACATTTCAAACCTTAAACTATTTCTTATAACTAATATGATAGACATAGAATGCCACAAACCATTCATTGTTGGGAAGAGAATGAGCAACATAGGCTTAGTGAAAGCACAATGCAATCATTCAAATATTTCCATGGGAAGCACCCATTAAGGTCCAATAAGACATAAGAAAGCTCTACAGATTAGCAGAAATATTTAGAAACTCATAAAAAAATTCTCTCTTTATAGCATAGTATGAAGAATATTTTTTTTTTATTAAAATGAAAAATTATAATAGACATAATCTAGTTTTCAAAAGCTAGTATTTAGCATAAAATCTTAACAACATTAAAATTAGTTATCCAAACTATTAAAGAATAGTTACCACAATGCTTTTAACATGAATGAAATATAAACAAGAAACTTGACAAAGGCCATATCATGAAAAATTTAAAAGATTTCTCCCAAATAGATTGAACTTCAATAGTAGATGAACTAAAAAATAAAGGTTGAATGTTAATCTAATGGTAGTTTAGATTAAAAATATAACATGCTAGAGAATAATAGTATTTCATAAAACTTTCTACTTCTGAGAGAAAGAAACTCTCTACTAGATCTATATTCTTTGAATTGTCTTTTGAAGAAATTTTCTCATTTTTAACCCATGTTGCCAACCCCTATTTATAATCAGAAGAAGAGAGAACTACCAAAAACATTCTGAAAACAAAAACTACCAAATGTCTTGTCTGGATTGCTCACAATACATTCCTAGACCTCAATCAGATTGTAGCAATATTCACATTAAGTCCCTACTACTTCGTTAATGGCCTTTAGATATTTAGCAAAGATAGTTGTCAGAGAACAATTGGATTTCAATCACAACCTAGAAAATTTTGATCGATCAACCATAGAGGTCAATGAAATTGACTCGAAGGTTCCACCTCGAAAGAAAGACATCCACTGAGTTCTAAAAAATTCCACCCAAAGAGATCACTTCACAAAAATAAAAAACTTCTTGAAGTGAATAGATGACATGTTAAGCAAGAGAGAAATCTCAAAATTTTGAGAATAGATTTGGAGAAAATCCTTGCCAAGCTGACACGTGCCTCAACTTGCACCCAATAGGAAAATGATATACAAAAGTTACAAAAGGTGCACAACCACCAATTGCATTGCACATTTTTAGTAGCTTTCCCTTCTTATTGAGTGTAGGTTCATCCTGAAGCTAAAAAAGAGTAAGGGCCAAAAACCAAAAAGATTAAAGGAAAAATTGCTTTACATTTCTAGTGACTTAGAGGGGGCCTTCGCTTATGGAGGGATTGATGAGGGCATAGCCCGAGACTTAGAAAATAACCCGCAAACAAGAAAAATTTTATTATTCAAAAAAATGGAGCTTCTTACATGTAGAGGATCTCAAATCCCCAAGTTCTACAACACATGCAAGTTACAGACAGCTACAGAATAACCCTTTCACAATATGCGAGCTTGTCCCCAAAAAGCTACCCAAAAATTAGAAACCCACCCATAAATAGAGCTCCTCATTAGTTTCGAGCCAAAACAACATTCAAATTTGAGTTTAGGCCGTTTGGTGCCAAAAATTACAACTTGAAGTTCAAATTTCAAAAGAACATTTGCAATTGTATCTTCTAGAAAGTGCGCTAACTTCCCAGGGCCATAACTTTTGATCTAGGACTCCGATTCGCGAACCGTTTGAACCGTTGGAAAGGTCTCAAAGTCAATAACACACTCAAAATTTTCTACGCTGATTTTAGAAAGTTTTGGGGCCGTTCTGGGACCTCTAAGTGCCTCAAATCTAACTCGGAAGATTTTTCAGGTGCAAAACTAGGAAACTAAAACTGCAATATCTTTCCACCCAAGAATAGAAAATAAAAATTGTAAATTGGAAATTTTATTATGACAAAAAGGGTATCCAAAAATGTAACAACATCTAAAAACTGAAAAACTTGAAATTTAACTATTTTTGGGTGATGCAAGATTGCCCTTACACCACTGGATGCTCCTGCATTAGACACCCAAGGTAATTTGAGAAGTGACCCTGTCACGTCTCAGATGGTGGAGGAAAACCCAAATGGTCAACCTCTGCCTTAGGCAACCAGGATGAATCTTCAATAGGCCTTCATTTCCATTTCACCAGATATTCTTCATACTGCCTATTCTTGGTACTCCTTCCCACACGACTATCCAGGATTTCTTCAATCTCCTCATTTTCTGAAGTAGGTACTGGAATCCCACGTTCCATCATTGGTACTTCCTCTGTGCCACATGATACTCTGTCAAATCTAAAATGTTGAACACAAGGGAAATGTTGAATCCATTTGGTAACCTACCTCATATGCATTCCTTGAATCATGCCTCTTCAAAATTTAACAGGGACCAAATTTCTTCATCTTCAATTTGTTAAATGTTTCCACTAGAAACCTTTCTTTCCTCAAGTGTACCATCACTTCATCACCAATGGGTGATCCCATAATAGTGGTTTACAATTTTTGGCCAAATTGGACACTAAAATTATTATTTTTAACTAAATCTTCACATTCGAGCACCTATAGTGGCTAAACTATGAGGAATTTGAAGATGGTGCAAACTAGAGTCTCATCAAATTTTTTCTGTAGATTCTAAAAATATATTTTTCAAAATTTTTGGAATCAAATTGCACTTCTTTTTCCATCTCCCACAAAATAGTTTTTTTTAGAAAACAACATTTTTAAAAAGTGAAACACCGTATAGCAGCATAACTTTTTTCCATGAAGGATAAAATTCTAATTCTTTCAAATTTAGATTTGTAACTTTGATATCTAGTGCTTCCACTTGGTTAGATATTTTTTTATTGAATATTTTTTCCTTAATCAAGTTTCAAAGTCAAACGAACTACAATTCAAACACAACGTGACTGTATAATGCATAACTTTTTTTGTATATGTCAAAATTTTATTTTATTTTTTTTGTTGGATCAAGGACTTTAGTATCTAGTGCACTCATATTTTTCAATTTTTTTTTTGATAATCTTCTATTTTTCCACATGTGAAGAAAAAAGAAACTCATTTTCAATGAAAAACCGATGTTTAATAAAACTTAAAAAACAAATACATAACAAAACCAAAACATATTAAAATTATATTCATTGGATAGCTTGTTCTGAGGAATACCATAATCATTTCAAATAAATTTTAAATGAATTCATTTGATCCCCCAAAATTAAATCAAAAGTGATTTTTTATCAGCATTTTGATAGGTGTAAAGGAGACGCATTTATAGGTATGGTTTAAAACTAGCGAGGTTCTATCCAAGGGGGTTTGATCTAAGGTGATTTGATCAAACCCTCTTCAATTGGAATCCTTAAAATGGAACTTTTAAAGGCTTAAATCATTATATTTTCTAAAAATATGTGATTTCAGCTAAAATTGTTCCTCTCAGGAATTGTAAACCACTATTATGACAACACCCAAATCACGGAAACTCCTTATACCTCCTCTTCTGATCTGCCTTTAGCCTTATACTGCATATTCATCTTGTTAATATTTTCTCTTACCTTCTCATGTATATCCTTGATGTGTTCTGCAAAATCTTTGGCTTCAGCAGGTTATTTTCTTCTCTTGGTCCATCTTCCTCAATTCTGGAGTTTCTGGGGCTACCTCCATACACAATCTGGAATGGTGATCTACAGTGCTTCTGTTGATAGAATTATTGTAAGAAAATTCTACGGGGTAGATCAAGTCCATCCCTTGGGTTTATCTCCTACCAAACATCTCGATGGGTTATCGGACTCCTTGTTAACAACCTCTGTCTACCCATCTGTTTGTGGATGGTGTGAACTGGACTTCAGCTCTGTCTTCAGCTTCTTCCACAAGGTCCTCCAAAAGTACCCCACAAATTTGGTGTCACGATCTGAAATAATACTCTTTGGCAGACCATGTAGCCTCACCACCTCTTTGAAGAACAAGTCAGCAATGTGGACTGCATCATGGGTCTTTTGACATGGAATGAAATGTGCCATCTTGAAAACCTATCAACCACCACAAAGTGAATCATTCCTCATTGTGTCCTTGGCAAACCAAGAACAAAGTCCATACTTATATCCTCCACGACCTCTCGGTAATGGTAGGGATGATATAAGCTGTGTCTTAACTCCTCCTTTAGCCATCCCGACATACCACGTAGCTTTGTACAAACTTCTTCACATCTGTGACAACTAAGGCCAATAATAATGCTCACTGGTAATGGCAATGGTCTTATCCCGACCAAAATGTCCTGCCATTCCTCCACTATGCTTCTCCTTTATCAGGTTCTCCCTCATGGAACTCCTCGGGATACACAATTGACTTCCCTTAAATAACATGTCATCCTAGATTATGAAATCCAGCCACCTTGTCCTATCCACTGTAACAGGGTTCCTTGCAAGCTTTCCAAGCCTAAAAATCAGGATCTTCTGCATACAGTGTCTTGAGTTCATTGAACCCAACCACTTCAATCTGCATCTTTGTCATCAATGTATGCCTCCTACTTAAGGCATCTGCAATCCTATTTGACTTCCCACTCCTATGTTTCAAAACAAAGGTATAACTCTGCAAAAACTCTACCCATTTCATATGCCTCTGATTTAATTTTCCTGACTATTTATATACTGCAAGGCCTGATGATCAGTATATAGAACAAATTCCTTCGGCAACAAATAATGTCTCCATTTCTTTAATGCTTGAACTATCACATAAAATTCACGATCATATACAAATACTTTCTCTTGGCATCATTTAACTTTTCACTAAAATAGGCAATGGGCTTACCTTCTTGGCTCAACACTACTCCAATGGCACAACCAGGCATCACAATCCACGAAACACCTTGTTGAAATTTGGGAGGGCTAGAATAGGTTGCTCTGTCACCTTCCACTTCAACAGTTCAAAACTTTTTGCCGCTCCAATGCTCCACTTGAATTCTTTTCTATCCCCTCTCATTGTTTCAATCAAGGGTCCACAAATACTACTAAAGTTTCTAATGAACTTTCTATAAAAACTAGCCAAACCATGGAAAGATCTCACCTCGGTAGCAGTTCTTGGGGTAGGCCATTCTAGAATAGCCTTCACCTTCTCTGGGTCCATCTTGAAACCTTCTACTGAGACAACAAACCCCAAGTACACTAACTCCCTCTTCACAAAACTGCACTTTTTTAGATTAATCAACAGTTTCTCTTCTCTTCACTTCTCAAAGGCTCTCAGAATATGCATCAGATGCTCATCCAACTCTTACTGAAAATCAAAATATCATCTAAATACACAATAACAAAAACTTCCCAGAAATTATTTTAGTACCTTGTTCATGAGCCACATGAATGTGCTTGGTGCATTGGTTAGCCCAAAAGGCATGACTAACCACTCGTACAGGCCCTCTTTGGTCTTGAAGGTAGGCTTCCATTCATCTCCCTCTTGACTTCGGATCTGGTGATATCCACTCTTCATATCAATCTTTGTGAAGTACTGAGCTCCACTCAAACAGTCCATCAGGTCATCCATCCTTGGCAAGGGAAATCTATACTTGATTGTTATCTTGTTTATGGCTCGAGAATCTATACACATCCTCCACTCCCCATCCTTCTTTAGTGCTAGTACTGCAAGTACTGCACATGGACTCAAACTGTCCCGTATCAAACCCTTTATCAACAACTCTTGAACTTGTCTGTTCAACTCCTCATTTTCTACTAAAGTCATTTTATGAGCTGCCTTATTTGGCAAACTGGCTCTAGGAATCAAGTCAATCTGATGACTGATCTTCCTCATTGGTGGTAAACCCTCAGGTATATTATTAGAAATAATCTCTTGAAACTGATTTAATAACCTAGAAACTTCTACTGGTACCCCATCACTATCTTCCTTATCCATTCTAGGAATCAATGCATAACACATACGCTCCTGCTTCATGCCTTCTAAAAATTTCCTTCCATCAATAAAACAAATTCTAGCACTACTGCATACCTTTTCTTCATCCTTCTTTAGGGGCTTCAACTTATGGCAGACTCCATCCTTCACTAAGGAGTAAGTGTTTGCATGGCCATCATGTATAGCTCGCCTATCGAACTGCCACGGCCTCCCCAACAACATGTGACATGCATCCATGGGGATGATATCACATAGTACCTCATCACGATAGCTTCTGATCTTGAACTTTACCAGGAATTGCTCACTGACCAAAACTTTGTGGTCTTTCTGCAACTAGGCAATCCGATATGGATGTGGATACCTCTCCCTTTTCAACTTCAACTTCACAACCATCTCTTCTGACACCAGATTATCGGTGCTCCCACTGTCAATAATGACATCACAACATTTGTCTTCACACTTGCATCTTGTGCGAAATAGATTCTTCCTCTATTCTGGCTCCTTCTCTTCAGTCAATACGGCTCTTCTGACCACTAGGGCTTCTCCCCTTTCTGCATCATCTGAATGCTCGGATTGAGCTTCCTCATCTACATGTGCAACTCTTCCATGACCTTCTGGCCTTTGGTCTACCCTTCCTTGATGTTGTGGACATTCATAGGCTCGATGCCCTTCTTCACCACAATGGAAACAAGTTCCTCTGAAACCACCTCTTCCAGGTCCTGGCCCAGATCTTCCTCATCCTCTAGCTCTTTGATCACCACTATTTTGATCATGAGGGAGGTAGAAGTTTTCATTCCTTTGGCTTCGGTTGGTACCCACATCTTCACTTTTCTTTTCATCATCATTTCGGCTTCCTGAAGGTCTTCCACTACCCCTTCCGCTTTGACCTCCTCGTCCCTTTTGCTTGCCATCAAATCTTTTGTTCAGCTTCTCTTCCACCTTTAGAGAAAACTAATACACATCCTCAATGGTGGTCATTCTGACTAGGCTTAACTCCTCCTAAATGCTCGGTCGTAACCCATTAAGATATCGGGCTACCTTCCCTTTATTGGCCTCTATGTGACCCATTCTGATGATTATCTTGTGAAAATATTTAGTATATTCTTTCACAGATCTGCTTCCCTAGTTCAACCCTTGCAATTTCTTCAACAGATCTAACTCGTAGTCCACCAGTATGAACTGCTTCTTCAGTTTCTCTACCATGCAATCCCAACTGCTGATCTTTCATTTTCCTCTCTAATTTCTCTCCAACTAGACCTCTTTCCACCAAATATTGGCATGGCCCTTAAGCTTCATTTTTTCAAACTTAACCCGATCTGGGTCCTCTACTTTTTCATACTCAAAATACTCTTCTAGCTCGTTGATCTAGTTGATCAACTCTTCTGGGTTTAAACCTCCAGAATAACTGAGGACTTCTATTATGGGTCTTTTTCTGATTTTTGAAATGGCCCTTATCAGCCGCATTTGATCTTGATCGATCACTTCTTCTTCCTCTTCCATGTCTGAATCTTCCACCTCTTCTTCATCTTCACTTTCTCCTCTCCTTCCCGGGTCTAACCCTCTTCTCATTTGTTCCTGCAATGCATCAATTTGTCTCTAGAGGGCTCTGAAACCCTCGGCCCCCAATGGATCTCTTCCACCAATATTTCTGCCACCTCTACGACCTCTAGCACCACCATGCCTACTAGGAATCACTCTTGGAGGCATCTTAAAGATCTTGAACCCACAACCACGGTCCTGGCGTAAACTGCCTCACCATCAGCGATTTATTCACATGCTCAAGAAAACCCGCTCTGATACCACTTGATGAGGGCACAGCCCGAGACTTAGAAAATAACCCACAAACAAGAGAAATTTTATTATTCAGAAAAATGGAGCTTCTTACATGCAGAGGATCTCAAATCCCCAAGTTCTACAACACATGCAAGTTACAGATAGCTACATAATAACCCTTTCGCAATATGCGAGCTTGTCCCCAAAAAGCTACCCAAAAATTAGAAACCCACCCATAAATAGAGCTCCTCATTAGTTTGGAGCCAAAAAAACATTCAAATTTGAGTTTAGGCAGTTTGGCACCAAAAATTACAATTTGAAGTTCAAATTTCAAAAGAACATTTGCAATTGTATCTTCTAGAAAGTGCACCAACTTCCCGGGGCCATAACTTTTGATCCGGGACTCCGATTCGCGAAACGTTTGAACCGTTGGAAAGGTCTCGAAGTCCATAACATGCTTGAAATTTGCTAAATTAATTTTGACAAGTTTTGGAGCCGTTCTGGGAATCCTAAGTGCCTCAAATCTAACTCAGAAGATTTTTAGGTGCAAATCTGGGAAACTAAAACTGCAATATCTTTCCACCCAGAAATAGAAAATAAAAACCATAAATTGAGAATTTCATTATGACAAAAAGGGTATCCAAAAATGTAGAAACATATAAAAATAGAGAAACTTGAAATTTAACTATTTTTGGGTGATGCAAGATTGCCCTTACACCATTGGATGCTCCTGCATCATGCATGAACCTAGAGCTCTTGTAATTCCTAGAGTTTGAGGAAGGTTGAGTGCTAGACTTCCCAATCCAAATCAATCTACTAGATGAGAGTGCAAAGAATCTAGTATGCTTGATCCAACTTGAGGAATTTCTGAAAAGAAACCCTTGCTCACCCTATCAAAACAACCTCAACATAGTAATAAAGCTGAGAAAGGGGAAGTATCACATTCTTGATTTCCTCAATAGTGGGCAATGGGCTTTAACCTAGGAATGTTGTGGAAGTCTTGATTTTGATTCTGATCGCATCCATGATCTAATCTATTGATATAACCTCTGCATCTAGTGAGAAAAGGGTGGGTAATCTAGAATCAAGCAAAACACTGAAATACTTGTTGATCTCATTGGCCTTCCTATTCAATGTTGCTTGATGATCTTTACCTTTCAATGAAACCTTGTGGAAATTGATGAATTCACTTGCTTTCCTTGAGGAATCCCTTCGATTAGAAATTCATGCACCTCTTAAAACTTCTTAGGTGGCCTTACATAATTTGGAGATCAAATTCTCTAATTCTATGGATCGGGTAGCATATATAAGCAAAATTTGGTTACCACCATGCCAATCTTCTCATTTAATTCCTGAACATCCCTCAAAAACTATAAGACTAGCTTTAAGGCAACAACTACAACTATTAGACAACTGAATACCCCTCCAAAGATGGGATACTTGTGAGCTCACTTGAGAATTGTGTGAACAAGTGTCAATAGGTGTTTCAAGTGATGAGAACACATATCTCAACCATATGAAGTGAGATAAAAGAAAAATAAACCTAAGTAAACATAACCTAGTTGTGAATAAGTCAATCCTAGAAATGTGATTAGTTAAATAGGTAGATAATGAGTCTATTTAAACTAAAATTTGTCACTTTCCTCTTGAATGCACATGATAATGATTGTATTGATGTAGTTGTGGAAAAATTTAAAAAATATGCCTATATTTCTCATCCCATCAAATTTCAATGCAACTCAATTAGAAATTTTACTTTTCAAAGAAATGTTCAAGACACATGTACTAACTAAAGATATAATTTGTGATAAGGATAGTAGATTTTAGAGTAAATTTTGATTGAAATTATTATATTTAATAGATACAAAGCTTACCGATGATAACATGAGCTATCACTTTGAAATGGATGGACAAATATAAATCATGAACAATTGGCTTGTGTGGTACTTACTGAACCATTATTTAAATAAACAATCAATATGGGCAAGGTGGTTGGATTTAATAGGTTTATTTCTCCAATACACATGTGTTCATTGGTATATTTCCTTTGAAAGCTATATATGACACACTATTTTTTCTTTATATGTATACATATATTATGGTACTAATATACTAAGATAGTTAGTCAATCAAATCTGGTAAATAATGAATTCACTCAAATATCATCTTTGAAAGGCCTAAAATTAATAGAAGTTTTATGTTGATCAAAGTAATGTATAGAGGTATTTTTATATATGGGACATGGTTTAATTGACATTGTAGCCTTCCTTATAGTCTTCCATAACAATAATTAGACCTAGCAAGATCAAACCTAGATTTTATGGGCCTTACAAAATTATATTAAGGATAGGAACACTAATTGGATTTTGAAAAAACTACTTGAGTCTACAATATATTCAATATCTAATTTTTGAAGAGGTCCCTAAGTTAATATATTTTTACTTTATTGGACCTAACCCTATTGGATGATGAAGCCATGAATTTTTTTTATACCTAATCAAATAATAGATACTAGTGTGAAGAATTTTGGAAGGGATATTACAAAATAACTATTTTGATGGAAAAAAAATACCTGCTAAGGATTCCACATAGGAAGGATGAAAGATATTGGAACATCCATATCTACATATATTGAGGAGAAGAAATTTTGAGTTACGTGGACTTATAATGTTCCATTTCTAACCATTCCAAAATTGGAGGTAATACTAGTCCATCATGTTTCCAACAGGATAAGGTATGAAAGTTGGAGTATAGTAGATCCATTTTTTATCTATCTAATTGACAAAACCCTAAAATATTTTGAATGTACAAACATAACCAAGGGAAATAACTCTAAGGCCAACAATTTAATTTTTACAAATCTTGTAGGTTCACAAAGACTATATGAAAGTTGGACAAGGTTTTATTTCATGTAAGTTTCATGAATTTTCAAACTCCTTGAAAGTCTTACATAGGAGGGTAATTTAAGTATGTCATGAATTTTGAAGGTTCACAAAATAAAGGTGATTTCATATTTTTGAAAAAAAATTATAGTGCATGAAACACTTGAAATTTTGATTTTAAAAAGGAAGATGGTGTTAAGTTCATAATATGATAATGTTCATGTGTTTACAAACTCTATGAAAGTGTGACAAGGTTTATGGAATGGAAAAAGAGAAAAAATGAATAAATGGAAGAGAGGAAGTGGGAAGAAGGGTAAAATAGGTAAATATCAATGACTCTTCAATACTATAAAGTTGTTGAGTTTGTGAACTAAGAAATTTTCACTCTAGTTAGAAAAATATTAGATTATGTGTGTAACATGCCAATCTTTCAAGAAAGTAAATTTCCTAAGTTTTTTCACTTTCAAGTGAATAAACTATGTTTCTTAACCATTTCCATAAAAAAATTCTTTCCCAAAAGAGAATAAATGAACCTGGATGACAACACAAATTCCAAATATGTTATTTCATTGCGGGTATGTGAAAGTTCATGATGGACCAAAAAGTGGCGATATGATGGGTATGTGTAGGGTATGTGGCTGATGTCTTTTTTTTACCCAAAATTGATGAAACGAAAAAGGATTTTTAAAGGAGATTCTCAGCTTTCCACCAATATAAATTATTCTTTACTTTGAATTTAATAAATAATTATTATTCATTTTCTATTTGAATTATGACTAAAGTCTTGATTGATATGCTAATTGAAAAACATCTATAGCTTTCAAACGGTATCACAATTTTTGAATCCGAAACATGCATCACATTCTATGCTTTGAATAATATAGAATTCAAAAAAAAATTTGAATTTAATGAATTTTTGACCAAGTTAAGGTGGTCATACATATGAGTTTTTATATTTTTTAAATATTGTAATTAAAAAATCATAATTAATTATTTACTTGGAAAAAAATTGCCAAAAAATATGCTTCACATCAGGACATGAGTCCTCCACTTATATCTAAAATATTATAAAAAAATATTATCATTTTATTGTGGTTAGGGTGGTCAGACAAACACCTACTTCTTAATTTTTCCTTGAAATTTAAGTACTACTGCATTGAAATTTCAAATTTTCACCAAATAGATTTTTATTTTTTTTAAATAAACCTAGTAGTTTAGAAACTACATTCAATTTTCTACAAATTCTATTCTTACATATTTTTGAAATAATATAGATAACTTATTCAAATTTTCACATCAAGTTGCCTAACTCTGATTTTTTCTAATTGTTTTGCCACTTAAGGGCCCCTATTTTTTCCATGATGATCCCACACATACCCTTACAAATATAATATTCCACATATTATAATATTACAAATATTGTATAAAAAATACATACATAGCTCAACTAAGCTTCAAGAAATACATATAGATGGTCCAAGAATCTCCTTTCAAATCATGGTTGCTAGTCGAGGAGGAGAAGAATCACTCAAGTGCTTTTCCACAAACTATAGAATCAAAAGTGGTCCCCCACACATATATCATCTGATAGATGGCCCTACCCTTCAATGAGGAGATTGGTGGAGTCACCTCATAATGACAACCACTCTGAGCTTAGTGATGTTCCTACATAAGTAGAACTTGTATACACTATAATCCTAAAAGTTAGCATGCATAAAAGGAACATGGTGAATAGATAGTGGATTCAATGGAAATCACACTACTTTGGGCAAAGTATTCTAACTCAATATATTGAGTGACATCCATCATAATCGCATACACTACTCTATCTTGATTTGAATTTAGGTCATTATACACTATGCATAAGTAATTTCCTTTAATAGGTAGTTATTGTTAGTGTAATTAATATTTAATTACACTTTGCATAAGTTTACTTAGGCATATTTAATTCCTAAGTTATAGGTTGTCATCTTTATCTTATTGAGCTATCGTTTTGCTCAAGATAAGATTAGGTTTATGCATCTGTGCTTTTATAAATAAAATTATCTCTTGTAATTATTTGTACATCGAATATATCAATTTGCACATCCTTTTGCAGTATCTCTACTTTTTTGTTTTTCTCTTCTGTGGAAGATGATTTTCTGGTTTGCATTTTAAATCTTGGTTTCTAACATGGTATCAGAGCCTTGATTTGCAACCCCTTCTCAGATTTTTGAGAAAATCATTGCAGGATTTTTTAGGGATTCCTTGAAGGTATCATGCCTTGATTTCATTCATGAGGTGCTTTGGATTAGATCAGTCTTCACCATTAGATTCAAAGCGCTGGAAAAAGTCAGGATTGACTTTTGTTTTGCAAATTTTGGCCATCATTTTCCAAATCCATGAGGGTTTCAGTCTGGGAGATTTTTTACAAGTTTTGGAGGTAGCAAATTTTTTGGAGTAGTTTGAGCATAAATGGAGGTCACTATCGCATTCGCAATGGGAAAAAACCCTAACAACGCTTGTCGTTTCATCAATTTTGGTGCAGTTGATCTGGAAGGAAAAAAATTTACTTGGGGGGTCATACGGCCTCCCAACATGCAGTCTTAGGAGAAATTTTGAAAAAACAATTTTTATTTTTTTTTGCAAAGTCCAGCGCCTCCCATTCAAACGAACTTCACCACCACCGTGCCACCCAACGACCACCAGGAGTGGTGGCCACCAATCTGCCGCCGGCTCCTCTAGCCCTCGCAGGCCCCTCTGCCAAGCCAACAGTCATATGGGGGACCAGGCACTATGTGCCTAGCCCTCAACTGCCCAACTCCATCCACCGGCCCCTGAGCACTTGAACTCTACGACCGCTGGTTCTATGGGGGACCGGACGCTATGCGCCTAGCCCTCGGTCGGCCCCTTCTGCACAAGCAGTGGTCATATGTATGACTAGGGGCTCCGCCCCAGCCACAAATCCACCATCCCTTGGTCGCGCATAGGACCAGGGGCCTTTTTTTAGCCCCCTAGGCGTCCTACAACCCTTATTGGGCATTCTAGAGCATTTTTCACAAAATTGGGCACATTTTTTGCATACGATGTCCGTTTTTCACAAACGAGATACCGTTGGAAAGATGATTTTGAAACCAATCTAGTAGTTTAGGTGTTTTTACTATATTTTTCTCTATATTTATTTTTCAGGTCCTTGAACTTAGATGAAGTTTTTTTCACTTCAGAGGGCATTTTTTTGACTTGGTGATCCTTTTTTCCTCATTCTTGTAGGGTTGGAAAGCTGATTCAATCCTCTATATAGATCTAAGGTTTATTATTTATTTTCTACTTATGCATGTTTGTATGCTCTCCTTTTGCAATCGTCAGGTTATTATAATAAATGAACTGAGATAAAGTTCCATCAGGGGGGTTTCTTGCATAATAAATTTGATTAGAGTGTAGTTTTCACTTTGATCTCCATATTCATCTTGATTTGGTGACAACTCGCATGAGTTTGTCTAGTTTCATGTTGTTTCTTTTAGCTTCTTTCTTGCTTAGCTAGACACATCTTTGGTTTGCATCAGTTCACACTTCACATTGGGATTTTATGGTTCTTGATTTGCATTGGTTCAAATCTTTCTCAGTTTGAAAGCCATGTTTTTATGGTTAATGTTCCAAAATCTTGATGGTACTCATCTTATGGAGAATTTTTAGTTTCAGTTTAGCATTGGCTTTGAGGACACAACATCCAGATTTTGTCATCGTTATGGGATTCATTCATCCTTTCATCTACTGTTGCTTACAGATTCTAGGGTTGATCCAGTATGTGATTTTCTAGTGTTCCTTGGCATCGGGTCTATTGTTGCATTTGTGATTCCCTTTTTGGTTTCTTGCAAACAGAAGTATATTTCCTTGCTTACCAGATTTGGGGTTCAAGTGTTGTTTCATTATAGTTCTTCCAATGATTCCTTGCAGCAGCTCATCTCATTGAGGGGGTTTTTTCCCACTGGATTTTCTCTCTCTTTGCATTTGTACATGGTTACTTGATCAGGCCTTTGTTGTTGGGACCCATCTCACATCATTTGCATAATAATTTTCTTTTCCCTAAGTTGCACTTATGGGGGGGTGTTAGTGTAATTAATATTTAATTACACTTTGTATAAGTTTACTTAGGCATATTTAATTCCTAAGTTATAGGTTGTCTTCTTTATCTCATTGAGCTATCTTTTTGCTCAAGATAAGATTAGGCTTATGCATCTTTTCTTTTATAAAGCAAATTATCTCTTGTAATTATTTGTACTTCGAATATATCAATTTGCACATCCTTTTGCAATATCCTTACTTTTTTGTTTTTCTCTTCTGTGGAAGGAGATAAGATTAGGTTTATGCATCTTTTCTTTTATAAATAAAATTGTCTCTTGTAATTATTTGTACTTCGAATATATCAATTTGCACATCCTTTTGCAATATTTCTACTTTTTTGTTTTTCTCTTCTGTGGAAGGTGATTTTCTAGTTTGCATTTCAAATCTTGGTTTCTAACAGTTATTAACCTCAAAAATAACCTATTCCATTTTCCCAAAACATAATGGTATCTCTACCATCAAAGCATAAGTAAAAGCATAAGTTACCCCCTTCAATGGATATTCTAATCTTAGGTATAACATATGAACTTTCAAAGTGTACAAATTAACTTTGCATAAAATAACTTAACAAGCTATTCTCATTTCATCAATCCTATATGTAATACTATATATGATATTAAATATCTCCTTAATATGGAGTAATTACAAACACTTATAATGAAATCATATCAATAAGTATTTTCCATTCCTACAAGAAAGTAGTTTATTACTCTATTTCAAGTAAACTAATGCAATTTCTGATTTAAACACACAACACAATCAATCATTCACATAAAGGATAAAATATGAAGAGAATAGAATCTCATTCCTATTAATCACTTATTTTTATTTTAATTAATGGATATCAAGCTTAGCCCCCTCTTAAATCAGCTTGGAAATAAATCTCTCACAATCTCTCATAAAATTTCCTCACAGTAATGCTCAAAAAAATAAGAATTTTCTCAATGAAAATACAATAGGATGGAGCAGTGTAATGATGCAAAGAAGAAGTGTATCCAAATGAGGTGATAATTCCACTTATTTATACTCAAAATCTAGCATCTACAAGCTACAAACAAGGATCATGATATGTCACATCTTAGCCCAATACCATTGACTCAGTTTAATAATAAAAAGGTTGCAATTTTCTTATCCCAACACTCACTCAAACAAGATAGAAGATTGACTCAATTCTTTTCGTAAAAGTTTGATTGGTACATGAATCACATGCTTTAATATGGAAATTGAATTACAAGATAAAAATACATCTAAAAGAAACACAAAATTCATAATATGGCACCAACTATTCATCACACTTCATATTCTCAAGCTTGTTGTTTAAACAAGAGGAATAAGTTAGACTCTATTTGGCTATGTTCCACATAGTCAACTTGGTCCAAGAAATAGAAATTGACAAATTTCAATGAATCAACCTCCTTCATACTAACATGGGTTATTCTTTGACTAAACACATTGCATCTTATAGTGCACAACACTATCATTGAGTTATATAAACTTTACACAATAGTTTTCATACTTATATATTTCCATCACTCATTATCCATACTAATAAATGCAGTTTAAAACTTAGCATTACACTATTTGAATGTAGTACTAAATTCACATTAAATTGACCATATATTATATTCCATAAATCGGCCATTAATATATATATATAATATGTACATATATATAACATTAATAAATAGAATTTAATGCTATTTATATATATGTATATATATTCCAATATATATTGATTTATATATTCTTTGACAAATAAGTTTGTCCATATATTCCACTTGATATTTGAATCAATGAGATCTTAATATTTCATATACATTATCATTTGTATATATATTTATATTCATGTATACATACATATACATATATCAACATACTTGTATGGACTTTCCCATTTGTCAACACATACACATATATCAACATATGTATAAATGTAGATGTCTCATATATATACATTTGATTATACAAAAACACATGTAAACAATTTCTATTTTATCAATAGCTATATATACATGTGATGTATATATATATATATATATATATATATATATATATATATATATATATATATATATATATATATATATATATATATATATATGTCTCATTGTCTTCTTAATATCACCATTCCCATGACAAACCCATCCATGAGTGTGCGTAGGTATGTCTACGTATGTACTCTTATTCACGTATTATCTCATGTGTATGGGTTAGCATCAACATGCACATGTATACATATATATACATTTTCTGTATATTTTGTTATCATTTAAGTATAGTAATATGAAGAAGAACTCAAATGCACCAAGCACTTAAACAAAATCAAAGAATTCTCTTAATAGAAATCAAGTTTCTTCCTAATACAAACACATAATACAAAAGGATAACTTATCAATTCCTAAAACTATGAAATGAGTAAACCATTCTATAAAAGAGTGTGTGTGTAAGCTTAGTTAGGTTTTGTTAGAGGTTACCTAACCAAGTTCTTCTCCTATATGATACTTCCCCTCACTTCCTAATGATTAATTTTGTACCTACATCCAACATAACACATTTTCATGGTAGTCAGTTGTTCATCAAAAGAAGCATTTACACTATACTTTTTATTGTTAGAATATCAAATTCAATAACCACCCATTCCAGATATCCATTCCATTATATAACATCAAATGAAATAAACATTTAAATTCATAATTTTCTAATAAAAAAATTCCAACCATATATATATATATATATATATATATATTCCATTCAAAATTCCAAATACATTTACATATGCAATAATTTACCCTACATAGTAATAGTAAATTTGTAAATGCACAACGGGGTGTAACATACTCCCTCCAAATTTGAATCATCATCCCCAATAATTTTATGTAGAAAAAATAAACTAAACAAAGAAAAAAAAAAATTTCAAGAACTTTGAAAAGAACATAAGACATGTGGGAACTCTTTCTTTCTCTCGGCATAGTCTTCCCAAGTGGTAGAATCTTCTACATGTTGGTCCCATTGGGCTTTGCACTACAGAACCTCCCTATTACACAAGTGAATCTTACATGTTCTGAGCACCTTGATAGGGTCAATTGTTACCACTTTGACATCATGTACTTGTAAACCATTCCAATCAATTACATTATTACCTCCTAGCATATACTTCTATAGGTAAGAAACATGAAAGACATTATGCATCTAGGCAAGAGTTGATGGCAACACAGTTTGGTAAGCTACATGATTCCCTTCCTCAAGAATCCATAAAGGACCTACATAGTGCGGAGCTTGTTTGGATGACTTTCCAAACTCGATGGAGCTCTTATGAGGTTTTACCCTTAACAACACCTTATCACCTAGTACAAAATTCCTACGTACTTGCTTTGCATTTGCATAGCTAGTTTTATGTCTATTATTGGCTTCAGCTAGCCTTTGTTAAACAATTCTAACTCATTCCCCCATTTCATCCAAGATCTTTGGCCCAAGACTCACCCTATCCTCAAGTTTATCCCAACTTATAGGGGTTTGACACTTTTGGCCATATAATGCTTCGAAAAGAGCCATCTTTATTGTAGAATGATAAGAATTGTTATAAGTAAATTCCACTAAAGGAAAGTAATCTTCCCACTTCTAATGTTTCAATCCATGCAATACATACTTAGTAGGTATTTGAGTACTTTATTAACCCTTTCTAACATACGTCTATTTTTGGATGATATGTTAAACTTATATTTAGTTGTCTCAACTACAAAAAATCAATTTTTCCAAAACCTTGAGGTCACACATGCATCCCTATTTGAGATATTATTATTAGGAATTCCATGTAGTCTAAAAAACTCTTAAAATAATTTTCAAGCTATGAAATGAGCTCCATTAGTTAGATTACTACTTATGAAATGTGCTACCTTAGTAAGCTTTTCCACAACCACAAGAATGGCATTGTGCTTATTAATTGGAATAGGTAATCCTTGCACAAAGTCCATACTAATGACTTGCCACTTACTCTCTACAATATAATATGGGTATAGTGAGCTCGTAGAATCATGATGTTCAACTTTCACCCTTTAACATTTTAAGAATCTAGCTATAAATCTAGCAACATATTCTTTCATCCCTTTCCAAAAATATAATGGCTTCACATCAACCAACATTTTTTTCACTCTAGAATGTCCAGAGTATGGTGCTTCATGAACTTCTTTCTACACAGGGTGTTTTAAATCTTCATATTTAAGCACATACATTCTTCCTTTATACCTTAATGGGAAGTTTTCATCTCAAAGGGCTTTCCCAAAATGTAATGCCTCTGCATCTACAATGCATGAGCCACTATTGGTAACACTAAATAATGTGATGCATAATTTTTTGTGTAGGGTTTCATATTCCTTAATTCATAATAAATTATTTTCCCTTTTTTAATTAAAAATCCACCTAAGACTTCTCCCAATGCATCTATGATAACAGTGAAGTCACCATCAAGATCTGGTACTTTCAAAATTGGGTCAATAGTTAACTTCTCCTTGAGTGGATAAAATGTTGCTTGGCATTTTTTTCCACTCAAAATTATTCCCTTTTTGTCTACAAAGAAGTAATTAGAAAGGATATTATAGAGAATTTTGCAACAAACTTCCTATAATATCCTTCCAAATCCATAAAAATTCTTACCTGAACAAATTTTTTACGTACTGACCATTCTAGCACTACCTTGGGATGATCCCACAAAGCTGGTTTACAATTTCTAGGAGATTCTGATTTTTGTTGAAATCACATATTTTTAGAAAATATAATGATTTAAGCCTTAAAAATCTCCATTTAAATCATTCCAATCGATGGGGGTTTGATAAAACTACTTTAGATCAAACCCCCTTGGATATAGCCCCACTAGTTTTAAACCATACCTATAACGGAGTCTCATTTACTCCAACCAAAATGTTGATAAAAAACCCACTTTTGATTTAGATTTTGGGGGATCAAATGAATTCATTTAAAATTTATTTTTTGTAAGTATATAGTCCTTATTATAAGCTTCCCAAAATGTATAATTTTAAAATAAATTTAATTTTATTATTGTATTTATTTTTTATTTCTTGTGAATGTAGGTTTTTCACTAAAAATCAAGCTTTCTATTATGAACATGTCAAAAAATAGAAAATTATAAAAAAAGAACTAAAAAATATGAGTGTACCATATATTTAATTCCTTGATCCAACAAAAATAATAATTGAATTTTGATACATACAAAAAAGTTACATGTTATACGGTAGTGCTATGTCTGAGTTGTAATTGGTTTGACTTTGAAACTTGATTAAAGAAAAAATATTCAATAGAAACATATCTAACCAATAGGAATCACTAGATATCAAAGTTAAAAATCTGAATTTGAAAGAATTAGAATTTTATTCTTCATGGAAAAAAAGTTATGCATTATACGATAAGTGTCACTTTTTAAAAATGTTATTTTCTGAAAAAACTAGTTTTCGAGGGAGATGGAAAAAGACATGCAATCTAGTTCCAATTTTTTTTTTAAATATATATTTAGAATCTATAGACAAAATGTCACAAAACTCCAGTTTGTATCATTTTCAAATTCCTCATAGTTTAGCCGCTATAGGTGCCCGAAAGTGAAGATTTAGTTAAAAAAATTATTTCAGTGTCCATTTTGGCCAAAAATTGTAAACCACTATTGTGGGATCACCCCTTGATCTTGGCTAGATCAACTAAGATATCAGTAGCTGAAATATCATGTCCAAGATATTGTACTTTCTTCTAAAAGAAGGTACACTTTGAAACTTTCCCATATAACTTATGTTCTCTCCATCATTGTAGAACTATCTCCAAATGCTTTCAATGATCCTCTTCATTCTTTGAATAAATTAGGATATCATCGAGGAAAACGAAAAAAAAACTTATCTAGGAAATCCCTAAACAAATTGTTCATTAGGTTCATAAATGTTTCCAACACATTAGTATGTCCAAATGGTAGACCTATAAAATCATAATGCCCATATCTAGTTTTGAAAGTAGTCTTGAAAATTTTCTCATCTTTGATTCTAAATTGGTGGTATCCAGATCATAAGTCAATATTAGAAAAAAAATCCCTCTACATTTGATCAAAAATCTCATCAATGTGTGGCAATGGGTACTTGTTCATTGCCATAGCTTTGTTAAGCGTCGGATAATCTATGCATAATCACAATGTACCATCTTTCTTTTTCACAAAGATTACTATTGCTCCCTAGGGTGATACACTGGATCTTACCAATCGCTTAGATAAAAATTCATCTAACTATGTTGTAAGCTCCATTAACCCAATTTTTTTTAATTTTGTAAGGCACTTTGGAAATAGGTTCCAATCCAAGTACTATATCTATGGAGAAATCAAATACTCTTTCTAGTGGTAGTCCTAGTAGTTCCTTTGAAACACATCCAAACAAATTTGTAAGATGGGATATCTTTCCATATCCATCTCTCTAGTTTCGATCATTTCGCTTTCTTCCTTCTCTTGGTGATCACGTGACTCATAGTTGACAATTCCATCCTGAGGAATATCTTCCTTGTATTCCTCAATATTTTCCATATTTACTACAAAGAGCTTGCACCCTTCTTATCCCTAACAAATTGCATGGCAGGGATTTGACACAACTTGACTTCCCTAGGTATCCCTTGCAACGTCACTTGGTTACCCAAATCATCTGAAAACTCTACTATTTTTGCATGGCAGCCCACCTTAGCTCTATGCTTTTAAAGCCAGTTCATTCCTAGGATAACATCATAAGATCCTAAGGGTGTTACATATAGGTTTACCTCCATAGAAAAACAAGGAAGTTCAATCCTAACTTCGAAAAAAATTAATCCTATGTTGCTTTTGTTTGGTTTGCATATTCTATAAACCATGACCTTTCCATCTAACCAAATTTCCTAGATATTTTCTTTTCTATTATTGGTGATTTTTTTTTAGTAGCTCTAGTATCTATAAGTATGGAAATAGGAAAACCAAATAAAATAGCTAGAGTCTCTACTAGAGTAACTTGATACTCCACTTGACGATCATCCAAGGTAACATGAATCTTCTACGAGAATGTTGTTTACTGGGAGGGAAGTGAGTTTCCATAAGGTTGTGACGTAGAAGTCTTATTGTGACAATTTACAGCAAAGTGGTCTCCACCACATGTGAAACATCACATTGTTGGTCCTTTCTTCCTTGTAGGTTCACTAGGTTTACTAGCATTACTTTGAGCATTGTTAGCATTACCACCATTAAAATTATTCCTTTTGTGTTCCCTCCTTGATTCTATTCCATTATTTCATGGTTTGTTTTCCCCTTGTTTCTAAAAATAATGCACTCCTTCAAACTTCATTGGAGTTGGTTTAACTTGAGCTCCTATGAACTTCTTATGGTTCATATTATCTTGGTAGATGGAGATGGATTTGAGCTTATTCTCTTGCTTAATATCCTTCTCATAAACTAGGTCCATAATGGCAAGATGATGAACATCTACCTCACTGCCAATCTAGCTATTATGCCCCATAATGAGTTTCCTTATGCAAAAACATTCATCCTTCTGATATATTAGTACATACCATAATAGGTAGGTGAAATTTTCCCAATACTCATTTACTAACATCTCTCCTTGTCTCAGATTTTGAAAATTAGTGAGTTTCTACTTGTAAAAGAGTTGAGGTAACCATCTTTTCCTAAATATTTCAACAAACTTGTTCCATGTATGTTTCAAATAACTAAGTCTAAGTTCTATTTTCTTTTTCATCCACTAGTTAGAGGCCTCTCTCGCTAACTGATAGGATCCCCATACTGCTTTCATGACCTTAGAGTAGTTTTTGAACTTGAAATATTTTTCCCTTTGAATCAACCATGTCACAACTTCTTCCCTATTGGTACTACCTTCAAATTTTGGTGGGGTTATTTTACTCATGTCCCTAGAAAGTTTAGTAGTCAACTGATTCATACTAGTTCCTTCAGATTGAGCATGTGATTTCTCATTCTCATGTTCATTAGTCTAAACATGATCATGAGAATTAAATCCCTCATCTTCATTGATAGGGACTTCTTTATGAATCAAAACTTCTTGTTCAACTCTATCTCTTTCCCTTACTTCCTACTCAAGGTTTCACAACCTTACATTGGTTTCATGAATGATAGCCAAAATTTTATCCAACTTAGCTTTAACACCCTCCAGACCTTGTCCAACTTCCTGAATCCCTCCAAGATTAGTCCTTGTTCTCACCATCCTTTGCAAAAAAAGGGTTATACCCGAAGGTTCATCTTTATTAGATTCTATCATGTTCTTACTATCTTAAGGAAAATATTTAAATGAGCATTCATTCACACAAATAAATTTAAGATAAGGTTTGAGCAAAAGCTTTTGTAAGCACATGAGTATTATTAGTCGCAAGGATCTCAATATCCTTTCAATATACATAGAGTTACTATTCAAGTATTCAATTGCAAAGTATCCCTCATATTTTCTCTTCGACACATAACTCAGTGGAGTATACCCCTCAAATTTTAGTTCATCTCTCATTTGCTCATATCTATCCAAAAATGGGTTAGTATCCTTCAGAATTTATCATCTGATACATAGTTACGCGGGACATAACCCTCCAATTCATTACATGAGGAAATTACAATCACTTCCAACATAAGAAGGACTCTAGTGTCTCTAAATATGAATGCTAGATTGACACTCCCATATGAGGGCATATCCCTAGAAAGTAACAAGGAATTAGACTTTGTTGGAGAAACTAGAGGTAGATAGTTGAAATTGGCTTCCTCCTTCATCCTTATCTTTACTTCACTAATCTAAGAAAGAGCATGCCTGAAAGTTTCAATATCGCTTAACCAAACAACATTATCATAGTAGGTACCCTCTATCATATGAACAATGGCCTCTTTTTCCTGCCTAGATTTTTGGTAGCATTGATTCCTAGTTAGTGACCTCCTTGCAGTTAACCTAAGACACACCATCCTAGCACAAGAGTTTCCAATCATTAGTCTCATTCAATGTTGGACAAAAACTATGGTGAGCACATAAGTTATAGAGCAAAACATTGTAGCTCTGATACCACATGTAACATGCCAATTGTTCACACAAGTAAATTTCCTAAGTTTTTCACTTTCAAGTAAATAAACTATATTTCCTAACAATTGCCATAAATTTTTTCTTTTCCAAAAGAGAATAATGAACATAGATGACATAACATATTCCAAATTTTTCATTTTATTACAAATATAATATTCCACATATTACAATATTACAAAGATTCTATACAAAATACATACATAGATCAACCAAGTTTCAAGCAATAGATATAGATCGTCCAAGAATCTCCTTTCAAATCTTGGTCACTAGCTGCTCAGGAGGAGAAGCATCACTCAATAACTTTTCTGCCAACCATAGACTCAAATGTAGTCCCCCACACATCTATCATGTGATAGATGACCCTACCATTCAACAAAGAGATTAGTGGAGTAACCTCATAATGACAACCACTCTGAGGTTAGTGATGCACCCTACATAACTAGAACTTGTAAACACTACAATCTTGAAGAAGCATGCATAAAATGAACATGGTGAATTGATAGTGGAGCTAAAGGAAATCACACTACTTTGGCCAAAGTATTCTCCCTTAGTGTCTCAAGTGATAGTTATCATATTCACATACACTACTCTGGTTCAATTTGACTTTAGGCCATTATAGACTATGCATAGGTAGTTTCCTTCAATAGCTATTCATTAACCTTAGAAATAACCTATTCCCTTTTCCTAAAAGACAATGGTATCTCTGCCATCAAAGCATAAGCAAAAGCATAAGTTTCCCCCTTCAATGGAGATCTAATCCCAAGTATAACATATGATCTTTCTAAGTCTACAAATTAACTTTGCATAAAATAACTTAACAAGCCATTCCCATTTCAGCAATCCTAGTATACATGTAATACTATAGATGATATTCAATCTCTCCTTAATATGTGTACTGTCAAAAATTGGACTTGCTACTTGACATGATCTTAAATGGACTTAATGAGGCCCTAATCTAGTGTTGTGAGGAATTTTATGTGTCCACACTAGGTCTTGGACCCTTCCAAATCAAATAACGAGTGTTTAATGACATCTTGTAAAGGTGTTGTGAAGTCTTGTAAATGACTTTCACACTTTTCTAGACTTAATTAACCTATTTCTTCCTAAGTTCAACATTTTAATAGGATTATTTCATCAATCTAGAAGATTTGTAATGTGAACTTAACACTAAACTAGTGTTGTAATGTGATTTATACATTCACATTGGTTTTTGTGCCCTTCTAGGCTATGTGGACCTAATCCTAGTGTTGTAAAGTGTATTTAATTACACTTTCACATTAATTTGTGTCCCAAGCCCTATTCAACATTTACATCACAATTAATAAGTCCTATTTTACCCTTATTGTGCATCCTGAGGCTTTAATTGATCAAACACCCGACAAGATAGCATTTTAAACCTTATTTCCTATCTCCTAAGCTTCATAGGTCTTAGAATGGCCCTTGTGGGACCCATTCGCTAGGAATGGAGAATGAGTCCCATCTAGATGGGACCCATTCACCATGTGTGGCAAAAGAGTCCTATATGGCCCCCATTTTGACCCTTGAGTAGGAAAAAGAGAAATTAAAGTTTATTTTCACTTCATGTTGGCTTGTGATGTAGTATAATTGGGTTCGAGGACGCAAATGACTATAAATAAGAATTTTTAACCTCATTTTTACATTCTAACATCTCATCTAGATCTATCAATCTTATCTTATTATTGTATCTCTCATTATCAATTATTATCTATCTTCTATCACAAGTCAAGCAAGTTGAGGTTTCTCCATTAGAAGTTTTCATGTGAGAATTCTAAAGCATTCAAGGGCTGATTTTACATGTATTTCTGCAAACATCAAAGATCAACCATCATTACAAGGTAATATATTCCATTTTTCATGCTTCATTCCTTCATTTCATCAATTTGGTTTAATTACCTAAAACATGGTTTGACCAAGGCAAACCCCCATGCCTTAACAATCAACAATTTATCTTCTTGTGTTGTTTGTATGTAGATTTAGGTCCTTTGGAAGCTTGAAAATAATTTAATATTTCATGCTAAGGTTATTCAAGCCATCCTCCTATCATTCAAGTCAAATCATCAAGGAAAAGTCACTTTTAGACCTAAATTTGACAATTTCAGAAGTGGAGACCTCTAGGAGGCAGAAGTATAGATCTAACTCCATAGAATCTTCCTTTGATTTTCTATATTTCTCTAGGTGGATTGATTCAGCACCCATGGAAAATGAGTCCCACCTAATGGCCTGAAAATTTATTTTATGAGATTTCAACTCCCAACAGTCAGAAACAAGTTTTCAGAAGTTTTTAGCAGAAGAAGAACTAATTCGCCATGCTTGGTGAATGAGTCCTAGTGGTCATTAACATAAATTTAAAAGACATTTAAAAACCTTCTAGTGACATCATTCTACCTCCAAGTGCACTCTGATTTCATCCATTTCTTTATGTTCTACATATTTATTTCTATTTCCTCATCATTCATAGTTGTTGCAATTCACAATGTGTTTTCAAACATAACATAATTCTTACATTTTACATGTATGTTTGATCAATTTCATAGTTTAGAAGCACTTAGATCACTCTATTTTCATCACATCACATCAAATACATCCTAATTTGAATGAAGCATATGCATTTTAGGAACCTAATCTCTCTCTCCTTCTATGTGAAAAATCTTAGGAAGAGAGCAAGCATTTCAGGTTCCTAAAATCTATGGTTCAATATGTAGTAAGTACAAACACTTATAAGGAAATAATATTACTATATTTTCCTTTTCTATAATAAAACAAATTATTTCTCTACTTCAAGGAAACTAGAACAATTTCTAATTTAAACACACAAGGCAATTAATCTTTTATATAGAGGATAAAACATGAAGAGGATAGAATATCATGTTGGTTAATCACTTATTCCAATTGAATCACTAGATCTCAAGCTTGGCCCCATCATGAATCAACCTGGCAACAAATCTCTAGCAATCTCTCTCACTAAATTTCCTCACAATAAATCTCAGCAAAATAAGAATCCTCTCAATGAAAATGCAATAGAATGGAGTAGCATAATGATTCAAAGAAGTGTATCAGAATGAGGTGAGAATTCCACTTATTTATACCCAAAATACAACATCTAAAACCTACAAACAAGGCTCATGATATGAAACTTCTTAGCCCAATACTATCAACTCAACTTAATAATAAAAAGGTGGCAGTTTTCTTATCTCAACACTCGCTCAAATAGGATAACAGATCGACTCAATGCTTGCAACAATAGTTTTAATAGTTATTAAAGCACATGCTTCAATTTGGAAATCAACTTACAGGCTAAAAATACTTCTGAAAGAAACACATAATTCATAATATGGCTCCAATTATTCATCACATTTCTTATTCACAAGCTTGCTATGTAAAATAGAGAAATAAATCATACTCTATTTGGTTGTGTTCCACATAGTCAACTTAGTCCATGATATAGAAATTGAAACATTTTAATTAATCAAACTCCTTCATAATATCACAGGTTATTCTTTGACTCAGTACGTTACATCTTATAGTGTGTAGCACTTTATCATTGAGTTATATAAACTTTACACAATATTTTTAATACTTATGTATTTCCATCACTCATTATCCATAATGATAAATGCGGTTTAAAACATAGCATTATTTTTTTAAAATGTAGTGCTATATTCACATTAAATCAACCATGGCTTATATTCCATAAATTGGCCATTAATAAATATATATAATATATATATGTACATATATATATATATAACATTAATAAATAGCATTGAACACTATATATAAATATATATATATTCCAATATATATTTATTTATATATATTCTTTGACAAATAATCTTTTCCAAATATTCCACTTGATATTTGAATGAATGAGATCAAGTTAACAGTTCATATATAACATCATTTGTATATATATATATATATATATATATATATATATATATTCGTGTATGCGTGCATATACATATATTGCCATACTCGTATTGACATTCCCATTTGTCAACACATACGTGAATATAGACATGTGGATACAAATTTTTATATATATATTCAATTATACAACCATACACATAAATAATTGCTATCTTATTTATAGGTATATATACATGTCTCATTGTTCTCTTGATATCACCATGCCCAAGAGAAACCCATCCATGAGTGTGCATAGGTACACCTACCTACATACTCTCATGCACATAATATCTCATGTGTATGGTTTATTGTCAACATGCACAGGTATACATATATATACATTCTATGTATATATATCTCATCATTCAAGTATAGTAATATGATGATGAACTCACATGTACTAAGCACTTAATCACAATCCAAGAATGCTTTTAACAAAAATCAATTTCCTTCCAAATACAAACACATCATACTAAAGGATGACTTACCGATTCCCAAAACTATGAATTGACTCAACCATTCTATAAGTGAGTGTGTGTAAGCTCACTTAGGTTTCGTTACAAGTTACCCAACCAAGTTCTACTCCTGAGTGAAACTTCTCCTCACTTCCAAAGGATTAATTTTGAACCTACATCTAACTTAACAAATTTTCATGGTAGTCAACCATTCATCAGAACAAGAATTTACATTATACTTTTCATAGTTAGAATATAGAATTCAATAACCACCCATTCCAAATATCCATTTGACTATATAACATCAAATGAAATAAACATTAATTCATAATTTTTTGATAAAAAAAGTACAACCATATATATATTTTCCATTCAAAACTCCAAATATATTCACATATGCAATAATTTTCCCTACATAGTAATAGTAAATAGGTAAATTCACAATGGGGTGTAACAATGTGATCCACATAGGAAAGGTGAATTTAAATTGAAATACGAATGATAAGAGTAGAAATAATAATTATTTTTTCTACCTGTTTGGTTTAAACATTTAATTTGATGGAATTTTTTAATAACCACTAGTCTCATTATATAAATAGGGTAAAATCATTCACTTGATATCAATGGTTCTACACCAAAGTCGTTTTTTAGCATTGTTATAAGCCTTGTGTTTAATCAATTAGATTTGAGGATTACAATCCTTATTTTTTCCTAGGTTCAATGAATGAAAACCCTTTAGTTTCAAGCGTCAAAGGATGAAACCTATTTGGTTCTATATGACAATATAATCCATGGGTTTTGAATGTTATTTATGATTTGTAGGCTATAATTGCTACAAGTTATGTAATTGAAAGTTGTCTATTGTTGATTTTATCATAATTTTTTATATTTGTGTTATTTTTTAGATATTGATATAACCTTTTTTGATGTATTTCAATAGTTTATTATAAACTAGTGAGTTACTAGAGTTTATTTTGTATTTATGGATTCCCTATGCAAATCTAGGTACTCAATAAATTTTTTATGAAGAAATCTATATTTTGTAAGTTTCAATAAAAAATAATAGATATTAGAAATTAATTTTCTCAAAAGCTATTGCTATGGTTATTACAATAAGACTTTATTTTCCTTGTCAACATGAAAGTGAATTTTCATCTCTAGGATAGTGTGCCCCAATTTTAGGCCATAGTGGGACGTCGAAATCAACATATTTCACTAATTTTTTACTTTTTTCACACTTGTAACAACTAAATCATTATAGTTTTGACTATAATGTGAATTCATGATTTTTGAGAATTATTTTGAGGATTATAAATATATTTTTAAAAGAAACTAAAGGCATGCGTAATTTGTAAAATTTGTGCTTAAATTATTTTTATAGTTAATAATATTATTAAAAAAAATGTTACTTTGGTAAAGCATAACTTTGTTACTAGAAAGGATAAAATCATAAAACTTTAGACATAGATTCATGAAACCAATATCTAGTGTTTATCATTTTTCATAATTATTTTATTTTAGATTTAATTTTATAACTTTTTGAAGTGAGATTAATATAATTATGTGTAGGTTACTTCAATAAATAAAAATGTATGCATCCAAATTAAATTTTTCTCTTTTAAATAAGAAAATTAATACCTAGCACAGAGAATAATTTTTAAAAGAAAATCTATTTTATATTTTTCCATATTTGTGGAATAAATACTTTGATGATTGTTTTGATTATATGGGAAAAATAGGTTTTGAAGGGACCCAAAACTCTTTACAACAAAAGACACAAAAATCTCTAGTAGAAAAGGTTTTCAAAAAGCCACCAGCAACAACCCAATAACCAAAAAACACAACAAAATGGATGTTAAACAAAAATATAACAAATAACTACCAACAAAACCTAGTAGCCATAAAACAACAAAACAACCGAAAAGAAACCTATGCCCAAGAGGAAACACAAAGAAACAAAGAAGAAGACCAGGTTGGCCACTTCAATTTGCTGGTTCCTATGTCTTTTGACCATATCCAGTAGCTCCTTCTTCTTAGCATCAAAGGATCTCTTCCAATCAACCAACCCTCTAATATTAGGTCCTTTGTCATCATCCTTAGAAATTTTTTTACCTTTTCCCTTACCTGCATGCTCTTTCTCCATAATCATAGAGAAATAAACCTAATCCTCCCTAAGCTCACTAATCTTTTTGAAAAAGGAATTCCAAGGAGTCTGCGATGTTCTTTATAGAGATATGACAAGCCTACATTAGTTTTTTGATATCATCATTCATACCCAAAGCCTTGGCTTCCGAAGCAGCCAAATTTTCCTCACATAGAGATTTGTAGTCATGATAGGAATCTTCAAGTTCAACTATTATGTCAATAAGAATGTTAGTAACCAAACCCTTGGGAAGATTCTTTAGATTCTCCTTCAGACTTATAATTTTAATATTAATCTTATTGAACTCCTATGGATTCCACTTAGCAAAATTAAAGGTACCAGTAGCCCCATCCCTAGCCATATCTAGCAAATCATATATGGCATTGGTAGTGTCATCATCAAAATAAGAAAAATCCTTGGAAAGAGGGTTTATCTTCAAGGGCTCCTGTTTAGCTTTTTTCTTCTCTGCATCCTCCTCATTTAGACCCCTTATCTCCTTATCTTGCTCCATCTTGGGCATATCCTACATTGGGGAATCCTTAATGGCCACCATCTTATCACCAGAATCCTTGGAATCCCTAGACACATTGAGGTCCTTAGTTGGAACATTCGAGGCCTTGTTCTTTAGGTTAGTAATATGCTTTGACAACCTCTATGACTTGTCCACCAAACCCATAGCAATATCATGTGTCCCCACCTTAGGGCCCCCACCAACAACCACCTCCATAATTCTGGGAGAGGAATCATCCTACCCCACTTTCGTGTTTTCACTCAAGGCAAGTTGCTTAGCATGCTTGTTACTCTTAGAACCACCACCTTTTTCTTCTTCAAAGAAGTAGCCACAACTGCCAAAGATAAGTCCTCCTCATCATCATCTGAAGTGGACTCAGAGCCTAATGCCACATCACTTAAAGTATTTTCCTTGCCCTTGATGGAAAGAGTAGGGGTACGAGACTTAACATGCTCCATAATCAATAAAATAAGCCCCTAGTGGATGATGGGAGCCCTCCTATTCTTTAGATGGGCATATACAGAGACCTCTAAAGATGAAAGCTGAAACAGAGGAAATGAAATGAACAAACCATGTTTGAAATGGTTGAGGAGAGTAAAATGGTGACCGAGAATGGCCGTAAGCCTCCTATCCAAAGTCACATAACACATAAACACCTCAACAATGCTCACCCAAATTTTATTGAGTGATTTTCTCTCATAGCCCCAGGTCTCCAGTTTAACTAATTTCTTTCACTCATCATCTTTAAAAAACTTTGCCATCACCTACTCATTACTCTTTTTATCCTTGAAGAACTTTCAACCAACCATTAGTATCCCAATGACAGTAGCAATTAAATCCTCATTTACCTCCACTTCTAGACCATCAACATTGAGCTTGTGATTGTGATAGAAAGAAATAAATTATTTCAAGGTATTGGGGTCATTCCCATGTAGCTTCTCCAAGAATGTAGTAAAATTGCTATGGCATAGAATATTCTAGAGCTTCTTTTTTCTTCAAATTTCTCCATAGGAATGAGGCTTGATTCTACTCCTATCACTACCCATGGCTAGAAACACCCGAAACACCAAACCCTTGTGAATAACACTTTGCTGAAGACCTTGAACTTGTGATTGTGCTAGAAATAAATAAATTATTTCGAGGTATTGGGGTCATGCCCATGTAGCCTCTCCAAAAATGAATTAAAATTTCTATGGCATACAATATTCTAGAGCTTCTTGTTTCTTCAAATGTCTCCATAGTAATGCAGCTTGATTCTACTCCTATCACCGCCCATGGCTAGAAACACTCGAAACACCAAACCCTTGTGAATAACACTCGGCTGAAGACCAAAGAGAAAAAAACCACCTACAAAGCATGTGAAATAGAGGAAGGTACTAGACCATGAGTGTCACATCAACTCAACCCATGCCATCGTTCCTCAATAAACTCATATATTTCTTAGGAAGGATCGATCCCTCCTCCCACGAATGAAAATCATTTAATTTGACAACCTTGTTGGAAAAAAAATACTAACGAGTTTCCTTCTCAGTAAACGTGAGAGATATGGGTCTCCTCACAAGATTGTAACATGATTATCATATCCTTAATGAGTTGATTAACATTCCAACTTAGAGGATGGGTGCCACACAGATAACTTTTTATGTTCAAAGAGTCACCTTTAACCCATAATTTGGAGTAGCCCTTATTGATTGTAAATCTAACACTTATGAATGCACCCTCTGCCTCCATGCAGTGATTGGTCTAAGTACCCAACAAGAGCACCACCATGTCAAGGAGTCTTCCAACATCATTTCTTAACACCCCCACATCTTGCAGGCCCATGATTTCCCTTCATTGCCCCATAAGACTTTGATGATTGTTTGAAAACCTATGTTCACTAGAAAATAGAACAATAAAATTAATATATTCAAAATTATACTAGTTGGAAATCTTGATTGAGTGCTACAATCCTAAAAATTGTCTTATCATATTCAGTCCATTTTTTGGTCCAATCCAAGGTTGAAAAATAACTATTTGAAAAATTTGAGGTCTAAGATGAAAATTTTAGTTTATGACCCTCATTTGAAGGTATTAAATGACCTTTGAATGAAGGTAATTTCTATAAATTAAATGATAAAAAAAGGGACTTTCATTCAAAGGTCCATTTCTATTCCTTTCATGATAATTTCATATAAGGAATAGAAAGGGACCTTCAAATGAAGGTCCATTTTTTGTCATTCATAAAAATCACCTTTGTTCGCATGTTTTTAACATTTTACATCTTTGAATGAAGTTCCACCTTTGAACAAATGTGTATTTAATCACTTTCAAACAAAGGTGTTTCTTAATTTTTACCTCCATACAAAATAAAAAAATGTGATGTCCCAAGTTTGGGACTCACTATTGTGGGTTTACAAGAGTGGCAAAAAAGGATTAACTCATTGACAAAAAAAAAGATATCAAATTGAATTTTTATTTGGAAGAGAGATGAAGATAAGCTCTAATATATTGAGAATTCTTGATTCAACTAACTTATATACATGATCCAATAGTGACATGGTCAAATGGTTAAGTTGTTGTTTTGTTGTTCTTTCCATCAAGGTTCAAACTCCATAGGGGTGTAATTGTTGAGTGTTTATGTTGAGGATGAGGTCCCCTTTTGTGACCTCACTAGTTCATAGCTCTGAGTCAAAATCATTTAACCCTCTTAGTAAAAAAATAACATATAGACATGAAGGTGAGTTTTTTATTTGTAATATAGCTAATGAAGCTAAAAGGTGACATTATGCAAAAAAGAGTTGATTAATATTTTCCAAATCAAAGTCAACTTAAAATAGGCTAGGTGATAAATAGGATATATCATATAATAAGGATACGAGTTTACTAGACTTGTAGATGTCAAAGTAAATTTTCATTTATAGGATAGGTTAAGATAAGATCTAATATATTGAAGATAGGTTTCAACTAAATTTTTAAACATCAAGGTGATTTTTTATTTATCGGAAAGTGATAAAGATAATAATTTATTGAATGTATCCACACAAAAGTAAATTTTTAATTAAAGGATAGGTGATGAAGATAATAATTCACATATAAGGATAAGATTTGACTAAATTTATAGATATCAAAGTCAATTTTTATTTTTAGCATAGATGATGAAAATAAGAAGAGGCATAATGATGATAAAATATGATTAAACATCAAGATATCAAATTTATTTTATTAGTAGAAAAAATGGTCTATAAATTTTAGGTTAATTGTTGCCAGTAATACAATCAATATAATAGTTTCAAGAGAAAAATAGTTAAAATATTTAATATAAATTTAATAATGAATAAATTTTGATGATGATATAATATAAATTATATTATCTTATATAAAAATGATAATATCAAATAATTTTAAATTATAATTGAAATAATCAAAAAATAATTTCTCATTTCTAATATTTTTAATTTTTTCACATAATTTACCAAAAATCCTTTGATTTGGGATGAAAATCCAATGAGCATATTTTCTATGAACTACACTTTTAATTAAAGAATTTGTTTGACTAAAACTTATCATACATATATGCTGATTTAAGCAAGAGAAAAATAAAATTCTTATTAGATAAATGAAATCATTTCATAAAAATGTAGTCTAGGTTAAACATATTAATTTTCATGTTTGTCTAGTAAGAAAATTGTAATTTAGGAAATTTTGTTTAACATTGTATTTTAAAAAATTATATGTGATGATTTAAATAAAAAAATTATGATATTTTATTTAATATTTTAGTTTATACTTAAGGATTCAAATTTAGTGTGTTTATATGGTATCATATTCAATTTATTAATTTTTACATTTGATAAGAATTTTTTTTATTAATTTTAATGATCAACATTAATAATCTTAAAAATAACAACTAGTAGTGTTATGCTAGTAGAAAAATGATATTCAAATATATAAATATTATCGGAATGATTACAATATGTTCATTTATCAATTGTCTTTTTATATATTTCTTTCAAAATGATGTCATAGTTTTTCAACTATTAAACATGTAGTATTTTTAAATATTAATGTTTTGCTAAGAGGTTCTTGATCTACTAGTGAAATTGAACTACTCACAACAAGTCAATTAGCGGGTTAAGTCTTGCTAATTTTAGGTTTTATGATGCTTTATAGGGATATAGTGAGTATTATTTCTTAAGTGACTATTGCAAAATGGATATCCCTAGTGATTAAGTGTTAGTTAGAAAGATCAATTATTCAAGTAGCTTTTGTTTGTACTCCCAACAATAATAAATTGTAAAAATAATAAAAAGTAGTGATAAAAGTTCACCGAAAAAGTGTGAATAAATATTTAAGGAAAATCAATCTCACAACATGTAGTTTCATTGTATTTTTTATTGTGAACTCTTTATAAATACATATAAAGAACCGAATCATTTATATATTTCTAATTCATGCTCGCAATATCAATTGATTAAAAAATTAGAGGTTGTTGTAGAAAACCTAAATTAAAAAAGGTGTGGATTTTTACTCATGGAAAAGAAAAGCAACTTCTAGCCTAGTAATATTTGTTAAAAAATGTAACATTTCTAGAAAATTATTTTGAAGTGGTCAGCAACCATCATGTAGTTTATTGATTGTGTTTTAAATTGTAGTCTAGTCACCATGTTAATGAATGGTTTGCAAAGCTTAATTGATTGGGTAATGATAAAACATGTAGAACATAAGTTAAGGAATTAAATTGTAAGGTGAATGGACTTGTATTTACTTAGTGGAGGCAACCTATAGTAGATTATTTAAATTTTGAAACAATATACATGTAACCCATGAAAAAATTGGTGGATCAACTATATTCTTACACATCAATATGGGGATGGTATACTGATGTGAGAAGTTAAGAAAATACCTATCATCACTTCTTAAAAATGATATGTAAAAAGTAAAATAAATATGCACATTTGGAGCCCCATCACCAATGATGAAATATGTAGGGTAACCATAGGCACCAATGAACTCCTTTGAAAATGACTAAACTAAAGTCACTCATAATCTAATTAACTGTATGCACCATCCCTTCAATTTTAGGCCTTTGATGTACTAAGTGCATGATCATGTCAACCTACATCATGATTAATGCTTAACATACAACCATCTTCTCCCTTCTGAAATTTTTTTGAGAGATTGTCATTGATGTCAACAATGGAATTTTGAATATTGTCATTGATGCACATCGTTCAATAGTTATTTTTATTTTGGTACAAGAAGTCTATTGATGTCATATTCTAATCTAGATTATCTTATTTTGTAATATTTGCTTAGAAGTTGTTAATATGTTCTATCTTGACATCAGTTGCATCCTCTGACAAGGTTTGAGTTGATTGGGTTATATGGTTGGAAAGGTATAGTCACGAATAGCTTGGGAAATAGTGTTCAACTTATACACTAGCTTTGTACATTAGTTTTTTGGTTTGGATTCTATCTAAGAAAAAAAATATCACTACAAGACTTTGTACATAAATTTGAGATTACAAGATGCATTCCACATTGAAGTTTCATAACATGATATATGAAGGCATTTGGAAGATATGAATGACAGTATTTTGCTCAAAAGACTATAGTGAGTTTCTATACAGTACACTAATGTTGGAGATTCCAAATTTTCTCATATTTCATTATCATGATGTGTGATATTGAAGATAATTATTTTGATATCATCTAAAAGAGAATTTTTTGTGTTAATTTTTTTTTGTGTTACACATTTGATGGATTGATTTGAGTTTTGATATATTACATCTACCTATGGCTAACCTAATTGGGTATTAATGTTAAGAAGTTTTAATATGCACTACGAATGATAAAGGGATCCATCTTAGGTCTACACTAACTATTTATATGCGTAGATGAATGTGTTTTGAGGATAATGTCGACATAGTTGGTTTTTTTTTGAAATAGGGTTTCACTGCTAATTAGGTCACGGGATAACCAGTAGAGTTACGAGGAGCAAACCCGAGACTTGAGACCAACTACTCTAACCCATGGGGGCGACATAGTTGGTTTTTTATTTGAAATAGTATTTCTCTAATTAGGCCAACCTAATTAGTGAGCATGAATGAATATGAACATATATGTATATATGTAAGACACTTTTTTGTGTGAAAAAAAAAGGTGAAGAAGCAATAGAGATACATGAGGATAGAAAGTTTGTGTATGTGTTACAAATGTGTGAAATTGTATGAATGAGAAAAAAAATGTGTTGTATAAAAAAAATTTATTCATGTACTATGCTTCACTGGAACTGAATTCTAGCAAAAGGAAAGTGCATTCTCTCTCAGTTCATCACTTGGGAATGAGCCATTCTCTATTTTTTAAATTACTTCAGGTTGTGAGCCTTTAAGGACAGTGTGTCCTGGAAGTGAGCCATTGTAATATTCTTTATTTGGATATATTATATTGTGAGGTAGCCCTCACCATGGTTTTTCTCATTTTCAATTTTCCACATAAAAATACGGGTGTTCATGTTTGTTAATGCATTGTCTGGATTCCATGTTTCCTCTTATTGTTTTAGTTAGAACTATGATATTATTTTGATAGATTTTATGTGAATGGTTTGATAGAATTTTGATTCACCCCATCCCTCTTAGTATTCCAAGTGTTAAAAAATTCCAATATCAGAGCTTGGTTCCTCTAAATAAATCTAACAACTTGGTGAAGGTCTTAAAATTTGAATATATGGAAGATAGAAAATTTCTTATTCCTCTAGAAGAGATCCCTAGTAAACATACAGAAGAAAATGAATATTTGATGGATAAGATGAGGGAATCAATTGAGTTCACCAAGAAGCTAAAAGAAAAATATCGATAAGTCAATGATCAATTAAAGAAAGTAGATGAGGACATTGTCGGATTGAAAGAACAAGTGGAAGAGAAGAGAAAAATTAAAGATTGTCAGAAAGTTGAAATACAAAGGAAGATGGATGAATGTGCAAATCTTGAGCAAGAAGTGGTAATTCTGAAATCATATCTAGAAAAGGTAAAAACACGTGACAATAAATTTGTGACAAGTTCTATAATGCTGGAAAAACTTATTGTAGGACAAAATTCCTTTATGGATAAAAGTGTTTTCTAATTTGAGGAAGGAAAAAGTTCAAAGATGAATCAATCTCTTGACATGAAGACTCAAAGTAATGGTGGAAAATTCAAGAATCTAAGAAAAAACACCAGAAGGATTCCTAGCAGACAACCTAATGCTCAAATGTACTTAAGTTTTAATGTTGTCTATTATTATTGCAATAAGTTTGGACATAGGGAAAAATATTGTGAAAATAAAATGAAAAAAAATGCTTTATCATTCTCTGATCAATGTTTTGAGTGCAAGAGGATTGAACAAAAAACTAAAGAGTGTAAAAATTATAAGTTGAACAAGGTGATTTATCAATTCAATGGGTATTGTTATCACTGTAATTCATTTAGGAATAAGGGTAACTGGTAAAAATATAGATTGGATAAAGGATAATTTGGATGGAAGAATGTTGTTTGTTATAACTATAACAATGCGCAATACTTTGTTAGAAACTATAAAGGGAAAAAATGAGAGATAATAATATGATAAAGAGATATGAACTAGTCATTAAGATTGATCTGGAAGAAGTTAAGAAGGAAATGGAAAGGAACTAGAGAAAGGAGCGAGAATCTAATAAACAAGTAGAATTAGAAGTATTGATTTCATCAGTTTCATCCTCCAATGTAGATACTCTCGTCAAAAATTAATCCAGATAGTTGCTAAGGGGGAGCAATAATCAACAAATTTAATAACCCCTTTATCGTTATAATATGTCACGTCATGACATAAATTCATTTATTAAGGTTACAAATTCAATATTTCATGTGAAAGGAATTTTTAGACACACTTGTGTGAAGAATGAATTTCGTAGACTTTGAAAGGATGGAAGCATACACTAATTTTGATGTTATCTTCTTGCAATCTAAAGCATTTATTGCTAAAGAATTTTGGATCAAAGAAATAAATTCAAATATTTTAAGGAAAATGCATTCGGTGAAAAGAATTTGTGAAGGAAAAGAAGTGTGTAGGGAAATCTTGAAGAAACCAAAGCAATTTGATATAGTAAAAATTCATAATTTTGTTTTGGTGTTCAAGAAACAGGTAATTCACTATTGCTATATACTATTTCATCTAAATTACTTGTTGAATTTTGTTGAATATGATGGATATACCTCAAATCATAGACAATATAGTGATTCTGGAACCACAACCTAAAATGTGCCCTATTAAAACTTCAGAACTCGGTCCTTTGGGTGCTTTTTCGGATATCTCGGGTATGTCTAGGGTCATGATGGGCCAAAAAATGGCAATAGTATGGGTATTTGTAAGGTATGTGGCTGACGAATTTTTTTTACCCAAAATTGATGAAACGAAAAGGGTTTTTAGAGGAGATTCTCAGTTATCCACCAATATAAATTATGCTTTATTTTGAATTTAATAAATAATTATTATTCATTTTCTATTAGAATTATGACTAAAGTCCTGATTGATAGGCTGATTGAAAAACATCTATAACTTTCAAACGGTATCACATTTTTTTGAATCTGAAACATTCGTCACATTTTATGCTTCACATACTATAGGATAAAAAAAGAAAAATTAAATTTCATGAAGTTTTGACCAAGTAAAGGTGGTCAGACATACGAGTTTTTATATTTTTTAAAAGTTGTAATAAAAATTCATAATTAATTATTTACTTGGAAAAAAATTACAAAAAAAATTGCATCACATCCGGACATGAGTCCTCTACTTATATATAAAATATTATAAAAAAATATTATCATTTTATTATGGTTATGGTGGTTAGACAGACACCTACTTATTTTTTCCCTAAAATTTAAGTTCTACTGCATTGAAATTTCTAATTTTCACCAAATAGATTTTTTTTATTTTTAAATAAACCTAGTAGTTTAGAAACTACATTCAATTTTCTACAGATTCCATTCTTACATATTTTTGAAATAATATAGATAACTTATTCAAATTTTTATGTCAAGTTTCCTAACACTGATTTTTCTGAATTTTTTGCCACTTAAGGACACGTTTTTTCCATGATGATCCTGTACATACCCTCTCTCTTGGTGTTATACCAATTGAATATGTTGGGATATACATTCATAGAAAATTGGAAGAATAAACCTATGGAAAAGCTCACATGTTGTGGCTTGAAGAATTAATTGGAAATGATCTTATCCTGAAACCAAATTACAACATATTTACAGAGGTGAAATTGGATGTAAGGAAAAAAAATTTAGACTTTAGTAATGAAGAAAGATGTATCAGATTGGCTCATAGAATATTTCATGGTGAATGTGTGTGGCTTAAAAACTCATATACGGTATCTAGAGAAGTAGTTAGAGACATTTCTAGCTTATCATCCTCTGGGCCAACCCCTGAATGTAATTTTGACAGAGAAAAAGGTTTAATAAAGAATGTAGTGCTAGAATGACTAACCCGATAGTTCAGTATGCATGTCTAGTTATTTCACAACTATTTTTTGGTAAAAACAATGTCTCTAGATCATTGCATCTGACCTTGCATTGGATATGGTTGAGAAGAAAATAGAATATGACCTTTGTGAGCTACTTTGGAAACACTTGTTGGAGAATCTAAGAGACACCAAGAAGAAAAAATGTACATTTAAGTATGGTACATTGGTATTATGTCTAACCTTCTATTTTATGAAGGAGGTTCCTAGAATAGGTGAAGTTAGTTGGGAAAATACTAGCCTAGTCACTCATCGGATCAAGGAACTAATGAGAAACATTGGAAATTTGGATGCACAAGGAGATTCCCTTGCTGCATTCTTTGGAAAATTCTAGAGGAGAATAAATAGATGGATAAGAGTTCCAAGAGAATTGGTTACAAAATGTAAGAATGATATAACGTTTTTGGTAACCACTAATAGTTGTATTATTAAATTAGTTGAAACAAGAGAAGGACTATGCTATTGGTTGCTTTCAAATGTTGATTAACAACCACCAAGACCCTAACAGACCTAGCTTTGGAACATACTCTGAAGTAGCTAAAGATCTTGAAAATTTTGAGTTAACCTCTATTAAATCAATGTCTACAATAGGACAAAAGAGAAAAGTCACTGAGGTTCATGCATTAGTTGCTCAAGTTGAACCTACTCCAAGAAGACTTGAGCAACTAGCTAGAAGGACACATTTTCAAGTTGTTCCTAGTGTGGTCACTAGTTCCTCATAGTCTAGTATGGAAAGTACACATTCATTAACTGATGGATTCAATGAATTAAAGAGTAAATTAGTAAGTTACATGGTCTCTTGGGTTGAAGATAAAGGATTGTTGGAAATTGTAGAGAAGTACAAGTCTACTCATACCCTGGTACTTGAAAGACTCAAGGAAGTTCAAGAGTGTGGGAAAGAGGTCAAGATTTTATTCACATTCTATTGGAAATGGCCTGATACAATTCAAAAAATCGAGGAGGTTGAGAACACTTGATTGAAACCTAGATCAAGTTTGAATCTAGAACCTTTAATCATACTCTTGATTTCTATGATTGGATGGTATGGTTTGACAAAGTTGCATGAAGAATACATTGCATCACATAAAGAGAAAGAAGAGATGATTTAATAGTATGTGGTGCTTAGAGACCTAATCAAGATTAAGTGTAAACCTATCTATTATGTTCTTACTTTGGATGAAAAAACTCTAAAATCTAATGTTACGCTTGGAACTATGGTTGAAGGAAAATATGTCTTAATTGATCTCAACTAACTATTCAGAGAATTTTCAAATGAAAAAAGTCTTTGGGATGAAGGAAGATCCTCATGGATATTTTTTCTCAACAAACTTCAAGGGACAACAACCTCTAGTTGACTAGGCATAATTATTTTAAATGTACTCCTCATGGGGAGTATTCAGGTATGCAAAGGGAACTATTAAAGCATTAATTCTTTTTCCTTTGCCATTGAAGTAAAAGGGGGAGAGAGAGATATAGAAAGTCATGTGAAAACAAAGAGAAGCTAACATATGAAAATTTTTGTGAATAGTTTTTTAGGGGAGAAAATTGAAAAGTTGGGAAGAAGTATTTTCATCGTTTTAACATTGTGTGTTGCCATCAATGACAAAGGGGGAGTTTTTTGGAAATTGAGAGGTTGTCATTGATGTCAACAATGGAATTTGGAATATTTTCATTGATGCAAATCGTTTAGTAGTTACATTCGTTTTGGTACAAGAAGTCTTTTGATTCAGTACTCTGATCTAGATTATCTTATTTTGTAAGATTTGCTTAAAATTTGTTAATATGTTTTGTCTTCAAATTAGTTGCATCCACTGACAAGGTTTTAGTTGACTGGGTTATATGGTTGTAAATGTATAGTTACCAATAGCTTGGTGTAATGACCTGCCACGCAACCCCAAAGAAAACTAATACTTCAAGCATTTATGGCACAATTTTTTTTTTAAAGATCATAATAAATGTACTTAATTATTCCAACATAACAATGTTCTAAATTGCACAACTAAATCCTTTGTACATAAGGGCATTACCAAAACTAATCCATAACAAAGTAATAGATGAAATATTATATAACCAATAATGTAAATCCAATCATTCATGACATCAATTAAAAATTCATTCATGATGTCAAGAAAGATGTGAATATACCAAATGAAACCATACATACATATGACAATAAATGAATCATAAAGATATAAAGTATATATATTTTGATAGATACAACATAACATAATCATTAATTATAAATGATAGTTCACGAATGATTACATGGTATGAATAAACATTACATCAACCTGATAGTACCACATAATGAACATATAAATAAATTACATCAAGGTCTTCCCATCACACGTGGGAGTCAATACATCAACAAATAAGGTACATCAGTAGTACAAATACACATCTGGAACATATGAATCTTGGACCAACCACATCAGCAAAGCCCTACACTAAATAGTACACCTGCATCCAAGGGGACCCAACGAGGTGCGTAGCATGTTCCACCCAACCACCCCCTATGTTGGGAATAAACAAGGAAGGATCCCCAACCAAGAACATCTAACCATAACACATGGCTAACTCCAAACAAGATAAAATATTATCCAAGACTAATTACAAAAAAAAACAATGATAAGTTACCAAAAGAAAAAACAATAAACCACTTCCAGAGGACTTCAATAAAACAACACAAATGGAATGTTAGAGGAGAGTGTCATCACATGGCTTCACATGGATTATCTAGACAACCTATCAAAAGTTGCCGCCTCCATCTATACATGAATTATTGAGACAACCTAGTTCAAGGTTTTGCCTCCATCTATGGTTCTCCTGAAAACCTATCTCAAGGCGCCGCTCCATAGGGTTACTCATGCAAAATCATTAACCTCTCGTGAAGAAAAGGAAAGGATATTTTCAACCATGACCTTCTTGGTCCCCTTTAGTCTATGATAACACTAACAAGTGGACGAGGCATCATAATTATCTTATTAATGTTAAACCACCCACCCATAATTAATTACTTAGGTTATCACTAATTACTCTAGCTCTATGTGGGTTACCCTGACAGCCCCTTTGTGCATCGGCCCCCACTTAGAGCCACTCTCTCTAACCACTCAACACAAAATATCCAACACACAAAAGATTGTACCAACAAGAATTATTGAACCAATCAAATGGATCATCCATGAGGCATAACCATCTCACCCAAAAAACATATGAACAACATCCACAAAATGGTACAACCCACGTAACTCAAATCATGACTATAGCCAAAACATAGGCCAAACATCAAAATACTAGATTAAAATTTAACATCAGTATCCCCACCTCTGGAAGTTACTAAACAACAAATTAAGTTCCTATAATAGGATAAACTAACTCTAGGGTTTCCCACAAGACATAAACCCGAACAAAAGAAAAACCACAATAGACTCATTGAATAGTCTTAAGAGTAAGCAATTTGCATAAAACAATGATATACAACTCATTTGAAAACACAATAAGTTTTCGCCAGTTAACAAATCAATTACTCTAGAATATTCAATTAATTAACACAGTTTATCTCTAATTTTCACAATTAAACTATAACATTGCAAACATGTAGAATTATCTTATTAATTTCAAAATCTCAGCATATTAAATCCTTTATATATATATATATAAATATATATACATATATATGATTTTTTTGAATATATACATATATACATATATATACATATATATATTAAAATCATATATTCAAATTTCATAACAAAAATTACCCATATATATAATATATATATGTATATATATATTGTATCACCCTGCCAGGGAATCCAAAGAACAAGGCATAAAGTAGTGAATTATCCGAATAATTTTTTTTTAAAAGTCATTTGATTAAACAAATGTTTTAAGGATTCCAAGATGACGTTACTTTAAACATTTTAATTAAGAACATCACATCATTATATTAAAATTTTAAAATGCAAGTACAAACCACATTCATGAATGACCCACTTTACAAAACTTATACAGTCAAGACATTTATATATATTCAGATTACATCCAGTGAAATTCTCATAAATATCAATACATCATAATGATGGTAAAAAGAGTACACTCATAAACATGAGATAAATATACAATAAGGATATAGATCTCCTCATATCAAATATCCACATCCAAACACATTCAGTGTCCACTGTCGATCAACGAAGTAACAAGAACCAACTACAAGTATAATGTCATCTATAAGAGTATTCAATGAAGGTATAGCACGGTTTCCACCCAGCCACATGGAACCTGAAGGTCCACTCCCTCCGTGTTAGGATATAGTGATAGGTCCAGAAGACAATCAAACACACAACAAAGAACATACATTACATTACATGGCTGACAACACATAATGCCATGACAAAATCTGAATTACAAGATCACAAGTAAACTCTCAGAGGCAACAATAGTAACAAAGGCGACTCTACATAAAAGACCACATACATACTTTAGGATAGAGTGTCATCACATAGTTGTTCTAAGTTACCCGGGTAAATCTTCTTTGACTACCGACCCTCAACCAAAGTTACCCTGGTAGTCTCTCTCGATTCTTGGCCCCTAGACAAACTCATGTGGAGTCGAATTACCTTTTAGGAAGACAAGGTAAACGACTGAGCCATTCCAGGCCTTCTCAACCTACCCTCAATCTACACAAGAATTAAGGTACTAGGTGAGGTATTTCGTTTATCTTAATTATTTAATGAACCCCAGATTTATTTATTAAAGTTTTCATTGACGATGGGTTACCCTAGCAACCACTTAGGGTTTCAACTCCTATCACAAGCCACTCTTCCTTTTACATTAACACAACACCTTAAACCAAAATATAGTCATCATGCACAACAACCGAATCATGACCACAATCTATTCATGAATTAAAACAATTTTCTTTCAATCACTACATAGGTAACAAATACCATGTGCATGGCTATTCACAAAACCTATTATACAAATGATCACCAAACTCGAACAAAATAAACAACTCAATAGAAGAGCTCCCTAGCCTCTAGAAACTAAAACCCTTTATTATAAAAGTCCACCCATAACTTATAATCCTAACATTATTGCTCAAAAAATTCAACCAAGCAAACGTTTTCACACAATATATATATATTAAGCAAGCTTAACTATTCATTGCAATTTTAGAAACAAACAACATTTCCTAATCATAATTTAAGGTAATAAAATATAAGAACTTTTAAATAAACATTCTACACTTTATTATATCATAATAAAATAAATAATTTTTGCACGTAATTCATATAATCAACTTATTTCTAATAATAATTCATATAACATCAACATTTTTACACCAATATCTCTAACTTCGGTGTTTATTTGTAAGGACGAAACTATTTTATATAAATCTTTTATTGTTTCAATATTCAATTTTACAAATAACCACAAACACAATGAATTAACATATATACTTACATAAGTATTCATAAACAAGCTCACCAAATGCCATAGATAACCTAACAATTTTAGCATTCATTGATGAAACACCCAGAGGCATCGGCCAAAGCAAAGTAGGAGAATTAGTGCAAAACTCTTCTTCATTGAATTTGATGCATTTTTGTTATTTCCAAATGCAGAAACTAAGGTAGATTGTCAAAATAATCAAGGTGACTGTTTCAAACTTAATCCTCCTATATTATTTCAAATGCTACGACTTGGACTGGTTGACAACGGTAACAGAGAAATTAATTAATCCTTTACTAAATTTGACATGGTTGTAACAGTTCATAGGAAATAAAGGAAGGAGTCTTCTGACATATAACTAAAGTATAGTACGCATGATATAGATTATATGAACTATAGTTCTCTTAATTATAAGTCACCATCGACTGATTCCACCAAGACACAGGACTGTTGGTTTCGGCTGACATATTAAACAAGGACTATTTTAAACTAAAGGTTAAAAGTTTGAGTTACAAGCACTCAATGCGAACCCTAGACCGAAAATAGAGAAAAATAAATTTGGTGCGCTCATCATGGAAGATTAGATGCAATTTAATCTACGGCATAAGTTTTTCCAGAACTAAGGCAACAGTTAAAAGTAGATAATCTAAACTATGAGTAGCAGATAGTGCGCCATGCAAGGAGAATATACGCCATGCAAAAATTAAAGCATGCAACCAATTTCAAACCGACCCACATATGGCTTATAAAGGTATGTTTCATAGAGGAATGAATAACTTATATGTTTTCAGGCGGCTATATTAGGTGGGTGCTAATGGAAACAGGCACACGCCTTAGATAAAATATGACTTCAATGCATAATGCGCACATGGGTGAAAATAAATAACCACTGTTTATCACATGATCAGATACAGATCCAAAAGGGCCAAACTTACCTTGCAAAAGGAAGGATAATGTGCCCTCACAGATCACACTAATGTCAAATACCCTTCACATGATATCTTGAAGCTAATAAAACATTGTAGTCTAAAGGAATTCGGTTTACACTTCATTGAAAACTACATACAATTAAAGCTAACAACAAATACAATCAGCGACACAGTTTAAAAATGTGAAATATATACACTACACCGTATCTAATCAAGATTCCAATTGGAATTAATTTGAACCTCAAATAGCCTTTGATTTGAAGAAAAATCCAAATGAAGGGAAGTCCAAACATAATAATTACTTACTCCTAGTGTTTCAAGCAGGCAGCGACTTAATACCTTCAACATGACAACATTAAAAATTTCTACCATTTTCTGTCAATGAAATTTCTGTCAAATCCATGGATTCAAAGCGTATTAACCATGTAGTACAAATGACTAAATCCCACAGCCGGGTTACGACAAGAAAGAGTCAAAAGGGGTAGAGAAAGATAATGCTTACATAGTGACTCAAGAAACTCTGCATGTGATAGATGGACAAAGAATTCAGAGGGATTATTTAAACCTCTACAACATTCTAATTTTGAGTACAAGTGTGATAAGTTTTCCAGAGGAGTCAATATGGTATATTATACCTCTACAGCTTCCTATGTTCAATCGCTAATGTGAAATGATGAGGTTTATTAAATCTAAACACCTACTATGGTCAAATACTGTCGTTATGACAAGAAGCGAGTAGAAATAGATAGATTATATAAACCCTTAAAATTTTCTTTACAATAAGATTCTTTTGTAATAGTTTTACCACCATTCGATTTTAGTATGAGCCTTATCATGCATTATAGAACATCAATTGACGCACCCAAAGATGGAAATAGATAACTTGTTTAAGACCTCCTGAATGTAAGAGCCTACGCCATTCCAAGGGAAGTTGAGCTCTGAAGAGGAGGCGATGGGATGTAATACAAATTCTAGACGGCGGCCAGAGTCAAGGTTAAGATTATGCTAGGGGAAATCAGATGCAAATGAGGTAATTTTAGAAGTGATTATTCTGAACATAAGCAACGACCTCCTAACAAAGATACTTGCACACAAATAAGTTTATACATAAACTTGTGGATATCTTATTTCAAATAAATACAAACAAAAATGAAATACAAGGGAACCTGATTCGTTGGGTTGCAGAATGATGTCAAAAGATTTTCCCCTAATTTGCAGTTGTGACTTTGAATAGCACAATTTTCCAACCCAATTCACAATCAATTCACAAATCCCTTCCAAATTTCCTAATCATAGAGTATTCTAATACATACAATTACTATAAAGAAACTTTTTTTTTAAGAATATTGTCATGCATGAAACTTCTTCAGAAAGACTGTCGTGCAAAAACTTTTTAGAAGAATTTCCGTGTAAGAAGTTGTAACCCCTAAAGCTTATTAATGCAATTAATTACCTCAAGTCACAACTTAACTAAATGTAATCATGCATTCCTAAAATTCCTCTTTCAACTATAATTATTAAATATCTAAGATATTATCCCACAACTCATGTTTTTAGATATTTTAACTTATTGAAAACAACACTTTTAAAATATTAACCTTTTACAAAAATTCAGTTTGCATGTAACTAATTCAACAATTATAAATAAATAATTACCTTTCCACAAGATTAACATTCACCTTTAAATAATTACTTGTTTAATTTATTTTTTAATAAATCAAACCTTACTCATAAATATTTAATCTAACATTTAAACAAATTTACATTTAATTAAATTTATTAACAAATAATCCATTTAACTAAATAAAACAATGATTAATTTCCAAATAAATTAACACAAACAAAATTTACACGACAAGACAAAACAACATACGACAATAGGCAACAATTGGATACTCGTTCAATGAAGAACGATGGTTAAACAAGGACTTGACACTATCTTCGGATCGACCTTATTTCATTGGACTAGGGTATGCACAAGCCTGAGAAGCAGGTGGAGCCAATACCTGGTACCTATAACTGCATAAAACATCACTTTGTTAAACATATTATCATATATCGAAAAACACACCATGAAAAAGAATCACAGCATAACCGGGTACTCACAAGTGAGTAGTGCCACACTGTCTTCTTCACCAGAACTTACAAGCATCAATATATCATAAACATCATGATAATCACATTAAAACTTAGAAACAACATATCCATAACACACTCGCGTCTAACATAATGTCTTCATACAAACTCAACCAATTAATCTCGATATTCAATGAATCATCCACAGAGTTTAACAACTAACATAACATTAGTGTCATAATTAGAACCAATACAATATAGTATCCAAAACAGCTAAATAACTAGCAAACGAACACAAGCAAATTGATTCCCATAGTAGCAACTGGAGGGGTACTACATATATATATATATATATATATATATATATATATATATATATATTAGTTTATATATACATTAATATATATACAATATATATATATTGTATACAAACACACACACACACACACACACACACACATATATATAGTAAAAAATACTCAAAATACAAAAGTCCGCATAAAGTTAATCAAAGGAAATAATTTAACAAAAAATTTAAGCCACCAAGAAAATAGACCCTAGCCCGTACCCCTGTAGCCTGTGGTACTTACCATAGTGTATGTGGGCGGCGGTAGCCTCCACATAGCTGTGTACAGCAACCTTAGTTGCTATGCGCAGCCGATGGTGGTTTTGAACCACCAACCATGGGTGTGGGGTGGTAAGGCCTTGGGCCGACCACTCCCCCCAACAATATAATTCTTTTTTTTTTAAAATATTAAATCTCATTTTCAGAAAATCATGGGTTTCAAAACTCAAAACCATAGAAATGCATATTCTTTAAACACCTCGAATTTTCACAATAATATCTATATATATGTATTTTTTTTTAATTTGATTTGTATAAAAATATTAACTTTTGTAAATATATATATATATATTTATATAACTAGGATTTAGAATTAAATAAAATAAACAACTTGTTCAATATCAGACACAAATAAATTTGGGCTTGCAATTTCAACATAATAACAAAATGATTTTTTTCTTTCCAACAATAATTTCTCAACCAAATTTTATTGATGAACTACAGAAGACTTAACTATAGTTTTTAACAAAGAGATTCAAAGTTTTAACAATCAAATTCTCAATAACAAAAAATCTCTTTCAAAACATAGAGAATTAAATTTTCAAACATGGCAACAAGATTTTGTTCATAGGAAAAAGAAGAAAACAATAAGTTTAAGGGAACCTGGAGTCCTATGTTCGATGTAGAATCCCCTCTGCAGCTTCTTCTCAATTTCTTGCCTCCAGCTCCCTTCTAAATCAATCCTTTCTTTTTTTCTTACAAAACAATATTTATACCCAAAAGCACCAAAAACTATTTTTCTTTTCTTTTAAAGATAAAAACTAGAAAACCCTTCTGTGTGTAAAAAATATCCCCCTCACAATGAAAATAAATCATAATAAATAAAGCTCATCATCTTTTTCCTCAAAAATCCTCTCCATTCATTGGTTCTTTTCTTGCTTTTCAAAGGCACACACTTATCTCACAATTTTAATTAAAAAAAAGTTAATTATTTTCTCCAGATATTATCCACCCAAGATATTCTCTTATGATTTTCTAATTTGAAATTAAGAAAAAGGTAATATATAATTATCATCATTATTTATTTAAATTAATTACTTACACTTTTAATTAATTAAATAAATTTTAAATTTACAATATATTTAAAATTCAACATTTTACTACTTGCAATTAATCAAAGCAACAAAACATCATTAATTAATCTTATAAAATAAAGATTAATTAATTAACCACTAACCATACATAAAATAATTAATCGACAATTTAGCAATACAAAGACAAGGACAAAATTTCAATCATGACATAACAAAACTCACAATGGGATGACAAACTTGGGACGGGGACACTTCCTTATCAACTCCCTTTTTCAAGATTATACCCATTGGGTTAATTTAATGTTTTCCCTGTCTTATTGAAATGGGTGGAATTGAGACTTTATTCCTGCAATTCCTCCATACCAATAAACGTCAAGTAACATGTATATATATAATCAAATACATCACATTGTGAGAAGGATTTGCAACGTAGCAGGGCACTCACAAACGAGTGGTACTACACTATCCCCTCACCCAAGCTACAATAACAATTACAACATTAAGTATAAAGTAAGATTGATAAACTAAATTGATCACATCGTATCATCATAAAGTAATTACTAATCTATTGCATTACAATATACTACTACATCAAATTAAACATTACCAAATCAAGTGTAACCATCATTTCATATCATAATATCCATGTCATAAAATAAAGTAGCATAGTCATCAAGCAGACTAAACTATCCAATCCACCAATCCAACCAACAAACATTAACTACCAAAGTCTCAAAGTATCAAGCAAAACCACAGAATTATCAAATCCAAACAACAACATGATGGGTATTATAGTTGGGAAATAGTATTCTGCTTATACACAAGCTTTGTATGTTAGCTTTTTTGTCCAAATTCTATCTCAGAAAAAGATATCACTATAGGACTTTGTACATAGATTTGAGACTATAAGATGTATTTTACATTGAAGTTTCATAATGATATATGAAGTAATTTTGAAGATATGAATGGGTAGTGTTCTTGTTTGAAGTCAATAGTGAGTTTCTATATAGTACATTGATGTGGGAGATTTTGCATTTTCTCATATTTGATTATCACGTCATGTGGTATTGAAGATAAGTAGTTTGATGTTGTCTAAAAGATAATTTTTTGTGTTAACAAATTTTTGTGTTACACGTTTAATGGATTGTTTGGAGTTTTTATATATTAGGTCTAACTTTGTCTGACCTAATTATGTATTAATGTTAAGAATTTTTTATATTTGCTACAAATGATAAAGGGATCCATCTTAGGTCCACGCTGACTATTTATATGCATAGATGAATGTGTTTTGAGGATAATGCTAAAAAAGTTGGTTTTTGATTTGAAATAGTGTTTCTCTAATTAGGTTGACCTAATTAGTGAGCATTAGTTAATATGAATATATATGTATATATGTAAGACACTTTTATGTGTGAAAAAAAATGGTGAAGAAGTAGTAGAGATACATGAGGATAAAGATAGCATGTATTTTTTGCAAATGTGTGAAATTGTATGAATGAGAAGGAAAATGTGTTGTCTATAGAAAAGTTATTCATGTATTTTTCTTCACCAAAACTGAAATCTAGCACAAGGAAGGTGCATTCTTTCTTATTTCATCACATGGTAGTAAGCCATTAACTATTTTCTAAATTACTTCAGGTATGATCCTTTAAGGATAGTTGTCCTAGCAGTGAACAATTGTAATATTATATATTTGTCTATATTATATTGTGAGATAACCCTCACCATGGTTTTTCCCATATTTTTTTTTCCATGTAAAAATATTGGTGTTCATGTGTGTTGATGCATTGTTTGGATTCCATGGTTTCTCTTATTGTTTCAGTCAGAATTTTGATATTGTTTAGATGGATTTTATGTGAATGGTTTAATGGAATACTGATTTAGCCCCCCTCTACCACCCCCCTTGCCCCCTCTCAATATTCTGAGTGTTCAACGGGTTTATTTTAATGATGATGAGCTAACAATTTGATAAAATGATTCAAAAAAAAAACTACATATAACATTAAAAATTTGCATCTACAACATTATAAAATACAAAAATAAAAATATACACATTTATTAATATTTCTTTCTTGTATATATGAATTAGAAACACACTCCCCTACATTGAAATACCTATATGATATAACTTGTAAATTTTCAATACAAGATATTAAAAATAAATGTTAGAACTACAACAAATTGAAAGAGACGGTATTTAAAAATAAATAAAAGTTAAATATAATAATAAAAAAAGTTGACCAATATAGCAAGACAAAAACCATTATATATTTGAATCACTTCAACCAATAACCACACCAATTTAATATACAAAACATTGAAATATTTAATTACCATTCATAACAAATTCTATTGACACATTCTGGGAATGTCATTTTAGTTTTAATATTTGGTTTGTAGGAAAATGGGCAAGATATGCCACGCGATAGGAAAGATGAAATGCATGAGGTTGGGGGGTGCAAGAGAATATTGAACCATGTGGACTTCAGGATCAGGATTGACACATATGCACTAATAAAGTATTAAAGGAATTTAAAAAAAGTCTTATTTCCCTGACTAGTTTCAATGGCACATGTGTCCCTTCTACCTTAAACTACACAAATCAGGTGGCACCCTGTCTTCATGAATCTAAACTGGATGTTTAAAGTAATAAAGAGATAGAATTTATATGCTTTCCTAGAACATCCTATAAGGAACATTTACCTGTTAAGGCTCTTGTTAGAGCTACCCTACATACAATCTTAGGCTTTGGGATGTTTGGACCCTACTACAACATAATTTATGAGTTTTAAATGATTTTTTATGCTCTATAAATGCATATTTTGGATTTGAATGTTAATTTCATGGTTTTAACCTTATAATATTGTTTGTGTGGGATTTTATGGTGTTAGGAAAAAGGTGTCTCAACCTTTGATTATAATAAGAATGTTTAATTATTTAATATTGAAATTATATCTGATAATTATCTCATGTTGCTTTGTAAGTTACAACTTGTAGTTTTTATTTCTAAAGAGGATTCAAGTTGGAAGTTGTTGTTTATAGGTGGAGTTGAACATGAAGATCATTTTTATTTTATGTTTAGTTTGCATGGAATCTAAGCCTTGGAGGTGCAATCATATTTTGACAAGTGCAGGTTTTGCATGTACAAGCGTAGTGACAATTAGTAGTTGCAATGTTTCATGTTGTGACATATAAAGTTATTGTTATGCATGTGTACTAGTATTGGTGCTTTCCATGTTTCATCTTCAATCTTTGGCATTCGATTTTATAAATTTCTAATGAATGAATTGTAGGCTCCTATATATTGAACACTTGCATTTTGGAGTTGTAAATTGTTGTTTTGTTGAAGTATTGTTATGCTACTGAAATTACTCTAGAGTTGAGAAGAAGAGTGAAGACTCTTGCAAGAGCATAGATTTGCAATTATATTATAATTCTTTTGTTTTTGTTGGATAATATAATTGAGTTGTGTTTTGGATTATGGGGTTTTCCTCTTGAAATATTTATCCCCGCATAAATTATGTGTTATGTATTTCATTGTTTTATCTATTTTTTATATGTATGTGCATCTAAATAAGTAATTATTTAAGGTGTTCAAGAAATTTTTACAACTCTTTTTTTCTTAGGTTGGTGTAGGAAGCTTCTTCCAAACACCTTGCTTCCTTTCAATTAGTATTGGAGCTTAGATAGCCTTGATTCCATTGCTGGGTTTGAAGGATTTTTTGTGCTAATCTTTGTTTCAGTGGGAGTTTTGCATAAGGGTATTTTGCAACAATTTTGCAAGAAAAGGATGGAAAGTACATTGGGTACAATCCAAATGGACAAGTTTAATGGAAACAAATTGAGTTATCGAAGTTGAATATTGATGACACCCACCCCCTTGTGGGCACCTAAAACTCACTTTAAATCAAGCAATCAAGAAGAAAATGAGAGGTTGTGTTGCTATAAGTAACTCACACAACCTTTATAGAGGTTTAGACACATTATGTAAGCCAAATAACATGTTTAAGAGGCATAAAATAAGTTTTAGATGCACAAACTAACTTGTTGTCTAAAATAGGAATTTCAACAATGTAAGATACCTTAAACTTGCACAAAATAGGCTATACTTCTAGAACAACACATTTATATAATATTTCATGCAAATAAACACTCAATATTAGAGAACCAAGACTTGGAAAGAAGCAAACAACTTTCATTATCTTACAAAATACAAATAGTTACAATCGTTTTACATATATACAACTGTTGTAATAAAATACAAAGTCTATTTCCATGTACTTTGTATCTTTGTATTCTTTCCATCTGCTACGATCCTCTATGGCCACTAACGAAACATTCCTACTATTATTCTCTGATATTCTCTACTATCTTGTTCTATTTTCTTCTATTTCTATTGTGCTAACCTCTTTTCTCAGTTTTGTCTCAGAACCATCTTCCTTTTTTTCTATACCCTTTTGTATTCTTCTTTTTGTTACTCTATTCCTTTATTCCCAATTGTCCAAAATCTAGAAGCTTCCTAAAAAAAATCCAAAATCTGACCTAAACAACTCCAACATAAAAAATTTGGCATTAATTTCTCGAACAACCAATTTTTGAATTCAAAAACTCCCACCCATTTTCCCTTTTTCATTTATTTGATTACTACTACTCATTAAATGAGCATGCAATTGGTTATGTTGGATTTTTAATTAAACAACATTTAAAATTTAAATATTTACTCTTTATAGCTCCTTTGTGTGGCAATTTTTGGGGAAAATAAAAATAATATTTAAAGAAAAATGATGCCCCTGCATCAAGCTACCAAGCTAGAAAAATTTGTGAGCCCTTCCTCACTATGTAAAGCTCTATGTTGCTATAGGTTAAAGGTCTTTTTTTTGTAGGTTAGCAACCCTATCATCTTGTACTAACTAGAGTTTTTCCAACTTTGTTGGGCTTAACCATGTTGCATCCTCCTCTGGCCTACCCTTCCATTTCATGAGATATTTTTTATACTCTTTACCCTTTTTATTTCTAAAAAATCTAGATTCCAAAATATTTTCAATTTCCTCATATGCTTTCTTGGGTAGCTACTCCCATTTTTCTAGTAATTCTTTCTCTTTCTTGCTATCCTGATGTCTCTCCCTCATGATAAGTATATAAATTTGAAACATTAAAGATGAGTGATATTTCCAAACCTTTAGGTAGCTCCAACTCATAGGCATTTGGAAAAAAATTCTTGATGATCTTGCACGGTCCAAGGTATGTGCAGGATCATGATGGGCCAAAACTTGGCGATATGATGGGTATTTGTAGGGTATGTGGCTGACGACTTTTTTTTACCCAAAATTAATGAAATGAAAAGGGTTTTTAAAGGAGATTCTTAGCTTTTCACCAATATAAATTATGCTTTACTTTGAATTTAATAAATAATTATTATTCATTTTCTATTTGAATTATGACTAAAGTCGTGATTAATAGGCTGATTGAAAAACATCTATAGCTTTCAAATGGTATCACATTTTTGAATCTAAAACATGTGTCACATTTTATGCTTTGTATACCATAGGATTAAAAGAAATTGAATTTCATCAAGTTTTCACGAAGTTAAGGCAGTTAGACGTACGATTTTTTATATTTTTTAAAAGTTGTAATAAAAAAATCATAATTAATTATTTACATGGAAATAAATTACAAAAAATTATGCATGACATCGAGACATGAGTCCTCTACTTACATCTAAAATCTTATAAAAATTATTTTCATTTTATTGTGATTAGGGTGGTTATACAAACACCTACTTCTTATTTTTTCCTTGAAATTTAAGTATTACTGCATTGAAATTTCAAATTTTCACCAAATAGATTTTGTTTTTTAAAGATTAAACCTAGTATTTTAGAAACTACATTCAATTTGCTACAAATTCTACTCTTCCATATTTTTGAAATAATATAGATAACTTATTCACATTTTTATGTCGAGTTTCCTAAATCTTATTTTTATGAATTTTTTGCCACTCAAGGGCCTATTTTTTCCATGATGATCCTGCACATACCATCCAATCTTCTTCCACTTGATTTTGTTGTAGGAATGGCTAGGAAATCTTCCCTTTCATAGGTGTTCCAATAACATATGTCCAATTTCAAAATTCTTCTTCCTTCTCTTCAAATAAGCTTTCTCTTTATACTTTTGGCTACTCCAATTGAGTTTTTCTCTCACTTGTTGATATAAATCTTGCATATAATTGGAAAACCCTTCTCCTTTATCACTTGTCTTATATCCCTCAATATTTGAAAGCTCCCTTAATTATAAAATATCTCTAGGAATATGCCCATAAACAATCTAAAATAAAGTCTTACATGTACTTTCGTTGACTGATTCATTGTATGCAAACACATCTTGAGGCAATATCAAATAACATTGCTTAGGCTTGTCACCAACTAAATATCTCAACAATTTCCCTAAGCTCCAATTAACAACTTTGGTCTGTCCATCTATTTAAGGATGATATGTAGAACTAAAATTTAAACTAGTCCCTAATTTCTTCCAAACTTTCCTCCAAAAATGTCCTACAAACTTAGTATCACAATCTAAAACTATACTTGTTGGTAAACCATGTAATCTAACAACCTCCATAAAGAACTAATTTTCTACATTTGTTGCATCCTCCATCTTGCATCCTATAAAGTGAGCCATTATGAAAAGTCTATCAACAACCACAAAAATAGAATCCTTACCTTGTTGTGTTCTTGGTAATCCAAGCACAAAATCCATGCTCACATATTTCCATTGCTTCTTTAGTATGGGTAATGGCTGATATAGGCCTGTATTTTGACTCCCTCCTTTGGAATATTGACAAACTTGACATCCAAGCATTAATTTTTTAATTTTTTCCCTCATCTTTTGCCAAAAATATCTTTCATTAAGTTGTGCCATTGTTCTATCAGCTCCAAAATGTCCAACTAAACCACCACAATGCTTTCCTCTTATTCAATTCTACCTCATTGATCCTTGCACGGTATGCAAAGTTATTTTCCTTTGAATAGCATTCCATCTTGTATAAAATAATCCATCCAAGGTGTCCTATCCACACAAGTAGGTTCCATACATGTTTTCTAGACATCTCTAAAGTCCAAATCATCCTTATACAACTCTTCAATAGTATCAAATCCAACTACTTCAACTCTCATTTCAACCAACAATGTTGCTCTTCTACTTAATGTACCTACCTCTTTTTTTGAACTCCCACTTCTATACTTGACAAGAAAGTTGTATCCTTGTAGGAATTCAACCCACTTCATATGCCTTTGGTTCAACTTGGTTTGACTATTAATGAATTACAAATCATGATGATTTGTATAGAGAATAAAATCCTTTTGAAGCAAATAATGACACCACTTCTTTAAAGCTTGCACAATAGCATAAAACTCTTGGTCATAAACTGAACAAATCTTCTTAGCATCATTAATATTCTCACTAAAATATGCAATAGGTCTACCTTCTTAACTTAAAAAACTGCTCCTATGGTAGACCCACTTGCATCACAATCCACTTGAAACACCTTTTCAAAATCAGGAAATGCCAATACAAGTTCTTCGGTGACTTTCTTCTTCAAAACCTCAAAACTTTTATCTGCTTCTACTATCCACTTAAACTCTTTCTTATCTCCCCTTATAGTTTCAATTATGGGTGCACATATCCCACTAAAATTTTGATTAAATTTGTGATAAAAACTTGCTAAGACGTGGAAACTTCTAACATCATGTACACTCCTAGATGTTGGCCATTCTATGATAGCACATACCATTTCTTGATCCATTTGGAGCCCTTGTGGTAATATGACATATCCCAAATAAACCAATTTCTCCTTCATAAAACTACACTTTTTCAAGTTCACCAATAACCTTTCTTCCTTTAGCCTTTGTAAAACTTGTCTAATATTCAATAAATGCTCTTCTTTGTTGCCACTAAAAATTAGAATATCCTCAAGATAAATAATCACAAACTTCCCTAAAAATTATTTCAATACTTCATTGATTAACCTCATAAATGTGTTGGGTGCATTTGTTAACCCAAAGGGCATTACTAACCATTCATGTTGGTGTAATTAATATTTAATTACACTTTGCATAAGTTTACTTAGGATTTATTTAATTCCTAAGTTATAGGATCTTATCTTTATCTTTTGAGCTATCTTGTTGCTCAAGATAAGATTTGGGTTATGCATGTTTGCTTTTATAAAGCAAAGCATTATCATGTAATTATTGAATTCTCGAATAATATTATTTGCACATCTTCTTGCAAATCTCTGCTTTTTTATTTTTCTCTTCTATGGAAGGTCTATTCTGGTTTGCAAATCTAATCTTGGTTTCTAATATGGTATTAGAGCCTTGATTTGCAACCCCTTCTCAGTTTTTTGAGAAATTCATTGCATAGTACATTCAAGGTTCCTCGAGGGTTTCATTCCTTGAGCTTATTTATGAAGCATTTTGGATCAGATCTAAGCATTCCATTGAATCCAGAGCTGTCGGAACAGTCAGGGTTTCCTTTCGTTTCATCAAAAAAGGCCTTCGTTTGTCATATCTACAAGGATTTGAAGTTTATGAGGGTTTCCAGATCTAGAGCATACCTAAAATTTTGGAGCGTTTTCAGCCCAAACGGACCTCACCATCGTGTTCAGAGCACCCAAAAACCCCAAAATCAACTGTCATATCGTCAAAATCGGACACAGTGACTCCGGGAGGTTAAAAAAAATCATTTCTGGGTCGTGGCCTGGTACGGCACGAAATTCAAGATTAAAAAAAATGGGTGGTCAACAACGTGGTTAATGCTGCGGTTAATGCTAGAGGTTAGCCTAGCCGCCAAGCTTAGCTCCAAACCCTTTTGGAGGAGTTTTGGTATTTTGGGCATAACTTTTGTGTCCGAACTCGGATTTTCAAAAAAAATTGATGGAAAGCTGGTTCTAAGCACTTTCCAGTGGTGTAGTTTATTTTACAGTATTTTTCTATTTATCTTCTATTTTTTCTGTTTGAAGTCAGATGTGTATTTTGGGCTTCTAAGCTCATAACTCTTTGCCACGATCTCCATTTTTTTCTTCTTTATGGCATTGGAAAGGTATTGAGGAGCTCTATCTTGTTGTCCATTCACTTTTTTTTGTATCTATCCCAAGTTTTTCATTATTCCAGATTTGTCCTGATGGGTGTTTTGGAGATTACTTGGATGTTTTGGCAGTTGGAAAGGTGAAACTTGAATATTTGTACTTCATTTCAGTACCACATCATGTTATTTTCTATTTATGCACATTTAGGATTCTCTCCTTTTACAATCGTTGAGTTATTGTAATAAATGAACTAGATAAAGTTCAATTCAGGGGAGTTTCTTGCATAATAATCTGATTAGAGTGTTGTTTTTCACTTTGATCTCCATATCCATCTTGATTTGTTGGCAACTCGCATGGGTTATCTGGTCTCCTTGTTATTTTGGCCACATTTTTTGCTATAGCTTGACACATGTCGGATTCATTGGTTCACACTTCAGTTGGGAGATTATGTTTCTTGATCCTCATTGGTTCAGATTCTTCTCAGTTTGAGGGCCATGTTTTTATGGTTAATGTTCTAGAGTCTATTTTTGGTACTCCTTCCCATGGAAGAGTTTTAGTCACAGTTTGGCATTGGCATCGAGATACATGGTTTCCAGATTATGTCATCATCTCATCTACTGTTGCTTCACAGATTCCAGGGTTGTTCCAGTTTATGAGTTTTCGAGTGTTCCGTGGCATCGGGTCTACTGTCACATTATCATGATTCTGGTTTTGGTTTCATTGTAGACAGAAGTATCTTTCCTTGCTTGTCAGATTGTTGTTTCTAGTGTTACTCCACAGTGTTCTTCCATTGCTTCTTTGCAGAGTCATCTCATTGTAGGGGTTTTTTCCCAGGGTTTTCCTTCTCTACCTCATATTGCATTTGTACTTGGGTACCTAATCAGGCCTTGTTGCCAAGACCCATTCATGCTTTCTTGCATTCATCTTAGTTTTAGGTGCATGCTTTATTTGCTTCTCCCTAAGTTGCACTTATGGGGGGGTGTTGGTGTAATTAATATTTAATTACACTTTGCATAAGTTTATTTAGGATTTATTTAATTATAAGTTATAGGATCTTATCTTTATCTTTTGAGTATCTTGTTGCTCAAGATAAGATTAGGGTTATGCATCTTTTCTTTTATAAAGAAAATAATTATCATGTAATTATTGAATTCTCGAATAATATTATTTGCACATCTTGTAAATCTCTGCTTTTTTATTTTTCTCTTATGTGGAAGGTCTATTCTGGTTTGCAAATCTGATCTTGGTTTCTAATATTCAATAAATGCTCTTCTTTGTTGCTGCTAAAAATTAGAATATCCTGAAGATAAATAATCACATACTTCCCTAAAAATTATTTCAATACTTCATTCATTAACCTCATAAATGTGTTGGGTACATTTGTTAACCCAAAGGGCATTACAAACCATTCATACAACTCCTCTTTGGTTTAAAAAGTAGTCTTCCACTCATCACCCTCTCTTATCCTAATTTGGTGATATCCACTCTTTATATAATTTTTTAAAAAACACCTAGTCTTTCCAAAACAATCCATGAGATCATCCATTCTTGGTAAAGGAAAATGATACCTTATTGTTATTGTATTTTATGGCTCTTGAGTCTATACACATTCACCATTCACCATTCACCATCCTTCTTTGGTGCTAACATGGTTGGTACCACAAATGGGCTAAGGATCTCTCTAATTAGCCTTCTTTCCAATAATTTTTGCACTTGTTTTTTCACTTCTTCATTTTCTAAAGGTGTTAAAGTCACCAAAAAGGTAACCCTTCTACTTTTTCTGACTTGTTTGGGCCGTCCTTGTGATTTTGGCTTAATTTTTTCTTGATTTAGTCTTGTAATGTGTATAACACATGAACATTAGGTCTTGGGCCCTTGTGGACTAATCAAATTCAATGGTGCCTTGCAAAACTATTGTGAAGTGTTCTAACACACTTTCCCACTTTTCTAGGGTTCTATCAAATAACTAAGCATAATAAACATAATTTTAATCATAATCAACTTTATTCTTACCTTATGTGGAGTGTTGTAAATTGTTGTGGAACACTTTCATAATCCTCTTGGATTATGATCAATAATTGGGCTTTCTTGTCGTTTAATTGGCCCTATTTTGCATCCACAAGCTTCATTTATTGCATCTTTTTTAGGATAATCCCAACACCAATTAGTAACCAATCATAATTCAACTGTTCTTGGGTTGTAGTGTTGTAATTTTGAGAATTATTTCATGATTAAGTATAAATACATGGTTCTTTCACTCATTTTCATCCCAAGCATACAAGTATTCATACCTAGCATTCAAAAGTTCACAAGAGCATTTGAGCATTTTAGAGCATATTCAAGTGTCATTCATCATGTCAAAGATTACTTGCATCATGTTTTTTTAGAGCTAACAATTATGATGTATAGTTTGTGCTTCAAGCAAGAGCTTCATTCGAGATCTATCAAGATCAAGCAAGATTCCAAGTCCACATTTATTGGATCCATTACTTACATGTTTGCAACACCTTATTGCTAGGGTTTGGTGAGTTGCAACATTGCTACTTGTTCATTCGCAATTCTCATTTCATATTTCATTCTATTTCAAGGTTTAATTAAAAAAAAGGGGTTTGACTATGGAAAACCCCTATTCACTAACCCCCACAACATTTTTACCTCTTCTTGTGAGTGATTTGTAGGGCTAGTTTGTAGATTTACCAAGAAGAAAAGTTGGAGTAAAGTTTTCAAGTCCCTAAAAGTTGTCAAAATTGTCATCTATCCTTGAAGAAGCTTGGAGAAGAACTACAAGTGGCATTTTTTAGTTTCAGATCCAAAAACCAATCAGAAAGGGTAGAGCAAACTGAGAGGACTAAAATCCACTTCAAAATTTCTAGAAAAGTAGAAGGGGACTAATTCGCCACTATTGGTGAATGCGTCCCATTGTATAGGCATGATCAAGATTTTTTATAGATTTGGATACCCTTTTGGATGAACCCTATTCCTACACATTTTCCTAAAATTTGGATTCATTTTCTCAAGTTGGTGTATGAGTCCTAGTTAGCTTCAACGTCAAAATTTTTGGTGATCCAAACATCCATTTTGTCTTCTTTAGTCTTCCAAGTGAATAAGACCTAGAAGGAGTACATTATTGAGAGCTTGTTTGAACCTCTGTTGATGGATGAACATAAACAAAGGGAGGGGTATAGCAATGTGACAAATCCATGGTGATTTGATCAAATTGAGGACCTTGATGAGTTGGACTAAACTGGCATCTTAAACACATGTCTAATTTTCAAAGGTTTCATCTTACTATGTTCTTCAAGTTATAGATTTGGTCATGAAACTCATAAGAGTATCAAAATACTTGGTTCAATGAACTTGAAAACAAGAGAAAAATAAATTTCCAAACAAACACTAGAGTAAATATGAGTTCCCATCTATTTCACCAAAATATAGATGATAAAATTAGACACCCTTGAAATGATTTGATCTCAAGGGGTGAATTATTATCAACTACGTTTGGGATCAAAGCTCAAGTGAAAAGATGAGAGATGAAGCTTATTAATTTGTGTCTTATGCAAAATCAAAGAATGGGACTTTCAAGGGCCAAAATAGTGGGTTGCAAAGGTTCTCTTGACAAACTAGCAAGCTCTCGGAAATGAACAACATCATTCATCAATGTGCCCATAGTGTATTATAGTCTCATACAGATGAAAAACTAAATTTACCGCAGAAAGCGACTTAGAACCAACTAAAAATTTTGATCAACTAAATACTCATAATATAATAAAATAATAGAAATAAAATGGAGATAAATGTATACTAAATTAAATGGAAATGAAATGATAAAATGATGAAGAAGAAAGGGGACACTCACAAGGTGTCCTCTAATGAAGCCTCCAACAATGCTACAACTTCAAATACCTACACACATAGAAATGGGAAAATCACTAGGGTTGTCTTGTGGGCTTTCCCTAGTCAAAATTCTATGAAGGTGTTCACACCTCCATAGATAGCTAGATAGATAGAGATAGAGAAAATAAAAGATGTGATAAAGAAGTAAATAGACATGCTAAAATACTATGTTATCATAGTAAACAGATAGTGCTATACAAAGAAACATAGTTACCCTACCTTTAGCAAGATGGTGATGCTAAAGGAAGAGCTAGAGATTAGTAGAATGATGTTGAGCATCTTGAGAGCAAGAACATGTGATAAAAATGGTAGAATGAAGTCATTGTGATGTAGAAGATAATGGAGATCTTGAATGAATGGGAGAATGAGATAATAAGTAAGAGATCAATTGAATGGAATGAATCCTTGAAAAAGTGAGAGGTTTGAAAGAGGTGTAGGCATACAAAGGGGCATTCCTGATAAACCTATAGGTTGTAAAGGCATTAAACTTCATGGGTAGGCAAGAAGTATAACATCCAAACAACAACTGTAGTTAGGAATATTTTCAATACATTCATGTGATGCATAGAAATATACACAACACATGGTCATGGGTATGTGCAGGATCATGATGGGCCAAAAAGCAGTGATATGATGGGTATGTGTAGGGTGTGTGGCTAACTACTTTTTTTTACCCAAAATTGATGAAATGAAAAGGGTTTTTAAAGGATATTCTTTGCTTTCCACCAATATAAATTATGCTTTACTTTGAATTTAATAAATAATTATTATTTATTTTCTATTCAAATTATGACTAAAGTCCTGATTGATAGGTTGATTGAAAAAATCTACAACTTTCAAAGGTATCACATTTTTTAATCCAAAAATGTGTCACATTCTATGCTTTGCATACTATAGGATTAAAAAAAAAAATTAAATTTCATGAATTTTGACCAAGTTAAGGTGGTCAAACATACGAGTTTTTATATTTTTTAAAATTTGTAATAAAAAATAACAATTAATTATTTACGGAAAAAATCAAAAAATATGCATCAAAATCTAGACATGATTCCTCTACTTATATCTAAAATATTATAAAAAAATATTATCATTTTATTGTTGTTAGGGTGGTGAAACAACACCTACTTATTTTTTCCCTAAAATTTAAGTACTACTCATTGAAATTTCAAATTTTCACCAAATAGATTTTTTTAAAATAAACCTAGTAGTTTAGAAACTACATTCAATTTGTTATAGATTCTATTCTTACATACTTTTGAAATAATATAGATAACTTATTCAAATTTTTACGTCAAGTTTCCTAACTCTGATTTTTCTAATTTTTTTGCCACTTAAGGGCCTATTTTTTCTATGATGATCCTGCACATACCCTCATCTATTACAAAAATGCACTTCAACATTTAGAAAAAAAATGGGTTAAGGAAAATATTAAGGGAATATTACATTATCAAAAATTAATTTATCTAAAGTTGAGGTTTATGGAATGGGAAATTTCATAAGATGCAATTTTTAACATTACACCTAACTTTTAAAATTGTACCCCTTGCTACTAGAGATATAAATCATACATTATAAGGTGGATTAATGGCCTCTTTTTGTAACTACCTTACAATGTTAAGGTTTATTTTTGTTATAGTCCTACTTTATTTGAAGGAATTCATAAGTTTATAATGTGAATAAAATTACACGTCTATAGGTGAGTGATAGGTCTAGTCTAAATTTGAAGGAGATTAGCCCATTTAATAAATTTTTCTCTAATAGAGGCAAGCGATTATAGTATTTCTTTTATCACCTTGTGTCATGGGTATTCATGTAGGTTACATATATATTATTGTAACTATCTTGAATTCTATAATGTCCCCATGTAATTTATAAATGGTTGTTATATATATTTCATCTTTTTTCTTGTGTGTATATAAGTTTTCTTTGTGTGTTGTGTCAGTTCTTCTATATATTATTGTGATTATGCAATCATGATCGTATCTGATCATGATGAATTATGTTTTTTTAGTCTCTCATTTTGGTCCCCTATTTTAGTGTTCAACTCAAAAATAGCTAAATTATTTATTTTCCTTCAAGATACACACATCGCTTGATAGAACCTACTAGGACTCAATCCTACAACATGCAATTATTTTCTTGATTCAATTCCTCTTTTCTTTTATGAATCTACTTGGAACTCAATTATAATTGATAAGTCTTTACTAGGTCTTCCTTTGTAAAAAATTCTTAATTCATCTATTATTATTTCCCTTATGTGTGTAATTTGTTGCAAATTCCAATTTTTATTTATTTTTAATTATTTAAGTTGTAGGTTGAAGTGTTTATTTCTATGTAAAATTTCATTATTCCCATAGTTTCCCTACCCAAAATTCCTTTTGTTCCACCACTACTTCCTTTCTCGCTTATTTGGATAAAAAAATTCTTCATGTAAGCATGACATTCACCTAGTCTCCACTTTCACTCTATTATTATATTATTTGGCCCATTAAAATTCTCGTTCGATGATTTATTGTCATAAGTCATACCAATACAGAAACCCATAAAATTTTCCAATATATTTTATCTTTATACTTAAACCCTTATATTCCCCCTTCTCGCACACCTTAATGATATGAATTCATCAACAACCCCAAACCCTGACGCCCTAACCTAGGCATGAATCAAAAGTCTTCTTATTAATCTTTCAAATGACGTGATACAACAATGGTAAGATAGCTTATCTTACTTATCCTAAAAGCAAAACAGATTTGGAATATTTGATATCCAAGGTATCTACAATTGGCTCACAATTCTGTGGGTTCACTCAACGTTTGATGTGGAATTTTTGTCAAGGGACCTTTGTAGTTTTCTTGATATAGGAAAATAGTTATTTTTCCTTTCGAAGATTATTATGCTTTCTATTTTATGCATATTTTTAATTCTCTTAGATTTTTAGGTTCTAATCCATTCTACCAATTAAAATTTACAAAAAGAACAAGGTTAACAAGAAACAAGCTAAACAAAGGAATATTTTTTAATTTGAATGATTTTCAATATTTAAATAACAAAAATTGAGAGATTTTTTATAAATCTCATCAAATATTCAATCTCAAACAAAATGTATGAAATCTTCTATTGAATCTTGAAATTGATCAAAATAAAGAATAAATAAACCACCATATTTCATGTGAAAATTTAATGATTATTCTAACAATTCATCAAAATAATAGATCTTCAACATAAAAATTCTTCATTTTGTCATAGATCTCAAATATAAACATTTAAATTAGGAACTCTACCATTCCAGATATTTAAAATAATTGACGAAGAATATTTTACACTGAATCAAGAAAATTTATATTACAATAAAAGTTCGATTATCTTCTTCCAAATTTATATCTCTATTATTGCAAAAAATAGTAAGGATTATCACACTATTTAATATAAAAAGAGGCACCCATTTTACAATCTTTAATATTCTTTTTTATAGAGAAAAGGAAGGCTTGTTTTCACTTAGCTAATTTAAACTAATATCTACAAAAATTTCTTGAAAATGTCTTAAAATATAAGATAATAGAATCGAAACTAGAGCTTTTAGCTAGAAATAGATACATGATTCCAAACATACTTTGCATGTTGTAATGTGAGATTTATTTTCCACTAACTACCTTAAAATAGGAACCACCCTTATTAACTAAAGTACATCCCAGTATTTTGCAACTATTTATTACATTACAAAAGAATAATTAGTTAAAAATAAATTTTTACAAATAACTACTAATTAGATTCAGTGCCAAAACTATTTGAAATCCAATAATTGCAAGATAAAAATACTACCATTGGGTCCTCTGCTTGTATGCAAGATAATCATTTAAACACCTTGTCATGTTTTTATTGTCTAGACCCTTCAAAAAACTCAATCAAAATTTTTTAGTCTTAACACATCTTCATAAAATAATTAATCTTGATTTTATATTGTGTGGACCATTGTGTAGATTTTGGAACTTCACTTTTAGATGCACTAGTTGATCTATTATATCTTTATTGACCTTATTGCATAACTCTTACAGTTTATTCAAAAATACCTACTATATTTTTGGTGTTTATCTTATAGTATGTTTCTCCATATTCACCCCATTTATGTTGATTATTACTGCTACTAAATCTTAAAAATTTTCTCTGACTCTATTAATGGTGCAGGTGCACCAAATTCATTTTGCTAATGTGGTCAATTTTGGCCTTTTGATATGTTTTAGGGTGTGTGTATTTTGTTGTTCCAATAAGGTCATCATAGACCATCTCTAGTGTTACAAGTCATTTAGGAGTCATTTTTCTCAAAGTTGAATGTTATTTTCAAAAGTCATCATATGCAATGTTATAAGTTGCAAAAATGCAAACTTGGAAGACAAACTATCACTTGAAGTTTAAAATTTAGTTTTGTTAGTTTTTATATTTGGTTTCAAGTTCATAAATACTTGAGGAACTCAAAGGAAGAAGATTGTTGCTTATTTTGGGACAGAAAAACAATAAAGTGCCCTATTTTCATTAAAAATCCTATGTGTTTCTTTGAATATTACTGTAATAGTCTTTTGTACTTGGTCATATAGGAGCATATTGGACCAAAGGCTATTAAAAATTAATGGTGGAATGAAGTACAAATGTTTTGGTTCTATTGTCACTAAATTTCATAAAGATCCAAGTCTTTTATAACTTTTTTATAGTAGGTAGGTCTGTATAGTTAGATTGAAGGTTTTTGGTTGCCTAAAATGAACTAATGGTCCATTCCACCAATTGTATCTCCTATGGCATGGTGGAATGAGTCCAATATAGTAGGTTTGGATGTTTGAATGGTTTTTTTAGAGTAGGGGAGGCCATTTTTTGGTTTGGGTATGATGCAATAGTTGTCAAATGTATGTGTTTTGGGTGAAAATTGGTGGTTAAGAGTAGGTAAGTGCCGAAAATCCTTGGGGCAGAAAATTTTGGAGGTTGATTGAACATGTGCAAGCCATTTAAGGCATGACTGATGCATTGGTAAAGTGTAAAGAAATTGGAAAGTGGGATTTTCAATAAACCCCCTTGAAACTTGTCAAAAGTGAGGATTTGGTGTTAAGGTGACTTGGAAAGTGTTTCACCTGATAAAAAATGTTGATTTAGGGATTTTATTGTCTGGTTATGAATCTCCAATTAAGTTTTGGTCTTGAGGGAGTGATTGCATAGGTGATGCTTTGTAAAAGTGGCCTAATTGGCGAAGGAGGGCAACGTAACAACATTGAATTGACGGTGTTGGTCCAAAGTGACCTAAGGTTCCTTTGAGATATGTTTTCTAAGGAGATAAAGGGTTTCTAAAAATATAAATGGCTTGTGAGGTTGAGGTTGGATTTGAGAGGTAGGTCCAAGAAATTAGGTCTACAGACCTACAAGGAAAATAGTGAAGTTGTGAAGGGAAACACCCTAGCTAGGGTTTTGTAGATTTTAAAGATTTGTTGAAATTAGTTGAAATGTTGTTTCTTTATTGATTGCCTCCCTGATCTGCATCAATTGGTATTAGAGCTCAAGAAGTATATCTTTTGAAGGGAAAGAAGGTGTGAAGAAAAGTGGACAAGATGCCTCCTAAGGGTAACAATGTGGCTAGGAAGATGTAAGGAATGAAAGATAAGATTGAGAGAGAGATTAGGAAGTTGAAAGAATTGTAAAATAGGTTGGTACAACAAGGATGGAAAGTGTTGAAACATGTTAGAAAAGAGGTGTGGTTGTAAGTGATGAAAGTGACTCTGAAGAGGAAAAGGATGAAGGGTATGAAGATGTGGAAGAAGAATTGGATCCTGAAGAGAAAAAGATGGCAAGGCTATTGAAGGCAATCAAAGGAGATAAACATAAGGTAAAAATTGATTGTCCTATGTATGGAGGTAACTTTAATGATGAAGAATTGCTAGATTGGATTGCAACATTGGATAACTATGTTGAATGTGAGGATGTACCTGATGAACAAAAGGTGAAGATAGCAAAAAACAAATTGAAGGGGATTGCACTAGTATGGTGGGATTGTGAAAAAGTTGAAAGAAGAAGGAAAGGGAAGTCAAGAATTGTTTCCTTGCACATAATGATAGCTAAATTGAAAGGTAAATTTTTACCAAGTGATTATGCAATACAAATGTCTAAGAAGCTTCAATATTTGAAACAAAGGGAAATGGATGTCAAAACTTATACTAATGAGTTTTATAAGTTGAGCATAAGAGCAGGTCACATGAATGATGATGTAGAAAAGGTGGCTAAATATCTTAGTGGTCTAAGGTTTAACATCCAAGATGAGTTGAGTTTGCACAATCCAAGGACCATTGAAGAGTGCTACCAAATGGAAATACGGGCTAAAGAAAAATTAAAAAGAAGGAAAGACAAATAGGTAAAAGGGAGAGGAATAAATTCAAGAGAAAGAGGCACATTTAACACTCCATGGTAGTCACAAGAAAGTCTTGAGAAAACTCAAGCAAGGTGCAAGAACAAGTTGTTGATCACAGAGGTGGATTTAGAGGTTTTAGAGGAAGATTTGGTGGAGGTAGAAGCTCAAATACATTTTTAGGAAGGTGTTAAAATTGTAATCAGTTTGGGCATCCAACATTTAATTTCCCTAAAAGACAAGTCTCTACTTTGAGTGGAGGTGAAAGAAGGAATCAGTTGGTGCACGAGGATGATTGTGAAAGTCTGAATTCTCCTAATAAACTTGTTTCTCTTGAAGTTTAGGAAACTTTGATGGTGAGAAGAACATTATTGAAGGTATCCATGGACAATGCATCTACACAAAGGATAACATTGTTCAAGACCACTTGCAAATGCAAAGGTAAGGTATGTAAGGTACTGATAGGTTCTAGTTTTATTGATAACATGATATCAACTAAGATGGTAGATAAACTAAATTTAGAAAGAATATGTCATGAAACACCATATAAATCCTCTTTGGTGAATGTTAATCGCTCAATTTTTGTGAATGAACATGCATTAGTTGAGTTTAGTATTGGTGGCTATAAGGATAGGGTTCTTTGTGTTATTTTACCAATGGATTGTTGCCATTTACTACTTGGAATACCATGGAAATTTGATAGGAATTCACTTTATGATGGAAGAGATAACACGTATTAGATTGAAAAGGATAGTATTACTTTCACACTAACACTATTGCAGGAGGATGATAGAGAAAAGGGTAAGGTAGCAAAAGTCATTGTATTTAGAAAGAAAGAGTTTGTGAAAATAGAGGAAGACAAAAGTGAAGAATGTGTACCCACTTCAAGGCTTGAGGATTAGAAGAGTGATTCAATTTTGAAGAAAAGAATTGATAAGTTGATGACAAAGAAGGTCAAGGATAAATTGTTTATCAAGTGCAAAATTGCTTAAAAGGGCATGATAACATCATGGTGGGGATAGTACTTTGTCATATGGTTTCAAAAGAGGTCAGTGGGTAGTTAAATGGTTTTAAGGTAGAGGTTTCTAAGTCTGGTAAGATAGAGATTACTGAAGTAGTGAATCTGATGAAAAAGATACAAGGAAAGAATGAAGTGAGAAAAGCTGTTTGGAAAAGACAAAGGGCTAATTTTCGGTATGGAATAAGAGGAAAAGAGTGGATATTCAAAGATAAAGATGGTAAAGGTATGTTGGTAGATATTCAAGCGAGCTTAGCATCATTTCCAAGTGACAAGATAGTTAGACAACAACATTTAGTGGAGGACATTAGTCAAAGAACAGAGACAAAGAAAGTTTTCAGTACTTGAATTTATGGAAAGGAATGACAAATGAAAGAGTTTTTAGAGGTTAGAGACATGGATTATTCAAAGGTGGACAAGCTACAACACAATTTCCAAGGGACTTGGAAACTTTTTAGGGTTGGTTGTATGGTGCAGGGGCACCAAACTCATTTTGCTAATGTGGTCAATTTTAGTCTTTTGATAGGTTTTAGGGTGTGTGAGTATTTTTTTGTGCCAATAAGGTTATATAATGGACCATCTCTAGTGTTATAAGTCATTTAGAAGTCATTTTTCTCAAATTTGAATGTTATTTTCAAAAGTTGTCATATGCAATGTTGTAAAGATGCAAAAATGCAAACTTGGAAGACAAATGGTCACTTGAAGTTTAAAAGTCAGTTTTATTAGTTTTGATAGTTTGCTTCAATTTTACAAATGCTTGAGGAACTTGAAGAAAGGAGGTTGTTGATGATTTTAGGAAAGAAAGAAAATAAAGTGCCCTATTTTCATTGAAAATTTTGGGTGGTTCTTTGAATATTACTATAACAGTTTGTTGTACTTGGTCATACAAGAGCATATTGGACCAAAAGCTATTAAAAATAAATGGTGGCATGAAGTAGAAATGTTTTGGTTCTATTATGATTGAATTTCATAAAGATCCAAGTCTTCTATAGCCTTTTTATAGTAAGCGGGTCTGTACAGTTAGATTGAAGGTTTTTGGTTGCCTAAAATGAACTAATGGCCCATTCCACCAATTGTATCTCCTATAGCTTGGTGGAATGGGTACAATATAGTAGGGTTAAATTTTTGAATGGTTTTTGAGAGTAGGGGAGGCCATTTGTGGATTTGGGTATGATGCCCTAGTTGTCAAATGTATGTGTTTTAGGTGAAAATTGGTGGTTAAGAGTAGGTAAATGTGGAAAATCCTTGGGGAAGAAAATTTTGGAGGTGTATTGAACATTTGCTAGCCATTTGAAGCATGATTGATGCATTGGTAAAGTGTAAAGCAGTTGGGAAGTGGGATTTTCAATAAACCCCCTTAAAACTTGTCAAAGGTGAGGGTTCGGTGTTAAGGTGGCTTGGAAAGTGTTGATTTAGGGATTTTGTTGTCTAGTTATGAATCTCCAATTTATTTTTTGGATTGAGGGAGTGATTGCATAGGAGATGTTTTCTAAAAGTGGCTTAATTGGCCAAGGAGGGCAATGTAGCAGCATTGAATTGAGGGTGTTGGTCCAAAGTGACCTAAGGAACCTTTGAGATATGTTTTCTAAGGAGATAAAGGGTGTTTGAAAATATACATGGCTAGTGGGGTTGAGGTTGGATTTGAGAGATAGGTCCAAGAAATTAGGTCTATAGACCTACAAGTCAAATAGTGAAGTTGTGAAAGGAATCACCCTAGTTAGGGTTTTGGAGATTAAAGATTTGTTGAAATCAGTTGAAATGGTGTTTTTTGATTGATTTTCTCCCTACTCAATATCAATTAATCTCTTCCCTCTTTTCTAGAATATTTTTTTAAAACCATATCAATAAATATCACTTGAAAGATATAGCCATAATATTTTTCTCGACAAAAATTTCATCACCCTAATACAAAATATTATTATCATCCAATAACTTAGAAGGTAGTTTTCTCATTTCTCTAAGTATGGACAACTCATAATTTATCATTTTCATCCTTTGATAGAATAACATTATTCTTTCATAATTGATCTCTCTTGTGCTTTCATGAATTTCTTAGATTTTGGATGACTATAATCTTCAACTAGATCTTGCATGGTGTATAATATTTTATACCAACTCTTATAGTAACTAACACTTTAAACACCATCTATATTTTGGAATTTATACCCTATTTCAAATAGTCTCTTCTATTCCAAGACAATCAACCCCAAGGGAAACAATATATTGTCTTTTAAATAGACTTAATGAACTACTATATATATAGAAAATGTTGCCAACATATTGTACTAATTCAATTTTTCAAAGAAAATAGCTTTATCTATCTCCTCCTATAGTTCATTATGATATTTTTCTAACATTTCATTATGTCTTTGCATATATATACACTCATTTGATTATTTATGCACATCCTAGAATAATTCAACATCCTAACACTTTAAGAAATAGTCAATTAAAATATTTTGAGTTGGAACATTAAATGAGACATTTTTTCTGAAAAATATGTCTCTTCTATTGGTGTTGTGAAACCCTACAATAAATTCACTATTGTTTAATACTCAAAGATTTGAATAACAAAAATCAAGTGACTTAAACAAAGAATTAAAGCATGCACAACACCATTCACAAAATACTGAACATAGTAGAAATTAGAGAAAACCAATCAAACTTTGACACAATGATTTACCTTGGAAAACCCCTAGCTCTGGGGAAAAACCAACATTCAACGAGAGATTTTATTACTACAAAAAAAAAGAAATTTACAACTATCAGAACTTGGCATCCATAGCAATACTGCAATCTTGGACAATGTTTCAATTCCTTCTTCTATTCACTACAATCTCCCTTTCTTCCTATTTCATTCCCTGCAAAAACCTTCAATCTATTCAAAAACACACATCAATTTCCTTTTTATAACCTCTTATTCACCAATGATGAAATAAAGCAACGTTTTAACTTCAGAGAAAAAACAAAGATGTTTCTAAAAGGAAAATTGCCAAAGTGGCAAGTGTGTAGGAGATGATGAGGAAAAATTAGGAAACTAGAGATATCTTCTCAACACTCATTTCAGCCTAGGTGACATGGTTCCAGGTGGAAAAAATTACAAACTATTGTTTTCAACATTTTTTGCATTGAAATTTTTATATAAGAGTCACTTGCTATTTTACTTTTGAATGCTTTTACAAATGCTTTTCCAAGACAATAAGAGACTATTAATAAAAAGAAATTGACCTTTAACACAACTTGAACCAAGTGAACCGATAATCTCCCCATAACATTTATAAGTAGTACAAGTCCATAACAATCAATAAAATAGCTAAGTTCGCGATAGATAGGTTAAGAAAGTGTGCATAACGCCAAATCATAGCATGCATCGGAGATCAGATCTACGCGATACGGAATTGATAGAAAGCTCCTAAAATCAACTTGTAATGAGTCACAGTTGTACACAAAGTTGTAGATAATGAATATATGAACATCATCTTGTGCATTAGGTCCGAGTAAACAGTATAGGAATGATTTTCTTGTGTTCGATGCGTTCGCTTTCACAGTCAATATTCATTTGTTTCCAAAAAACTATGATAAATGGTGGACGACGATAAAATCAGTTTGCTGCTGTCCAAAATGTGGGCCATCTTTTGGGTTATTCCCGTTGATTAATGCCCAGACTGTCCGTAGTCAAGCAACCAATAAATTGTATCCGTGTATTAGGTTTGCAAGGAAAATTTGGCAGCGTCTTTGGCACGACAAGGATTTTTTCCAAATTGATCACGACACAAGACCCTTAATCAGATACTACAATTTTGATGTCAATCGTTTATTTCCAGTCAACAACAGGACTCCAATATAAAGATAAAGAAAGAAAAGTATACAATATTTTGACCGGGAGAAGGCAGTACCTAGTCAAATTGCAATGTTTTTCTCCTTACTCTAAGACTATTCCATATTTTCTTAGTAAGAAAGTTGTGCTGGATATTTCCTTGTAAATATATAAGTTGGTTTCAGTCATCGCTGCTCAATCAACTGGTTATTTGGATTGAATAAAAAACCACCAATTAGTATATTACAAAATTCAATTATGGAATATATATACACTGAATATGATAGTTATTTGGGTTCGTACTTTTATTGTTATAATTTTTAAGTTTGATAATTAAGACATAAATTAAATTAAATATTTATGCAAGAATTTATTATTTTTAACAAATAATTTTTTTTTATTTTTGTCAATTTATTTTTTGAATCATTCATAAAAATTTAGTAAGTTGTATTATAATTAAATTATTAATCTATTTTAAGAAAATTTATTTGTAGAAACATATGGAACTACTATTCTATTTAAATTGTTCAATTGATAGCTTAACATGATTGAATTTTGTGTATATTATGAATTGATGAGTCAAGTGGCCCATGGTCCATAGAGAAGCAGAAACATTAAGAGTAGCCCATATAAGAACCTCATTAAGGTGATGTAAATGTGTTTTTACTCCCACGTTGAGGTGTTGTTAAGCATTTCATTATTATATGGAAATTATATTTTTTATTCTATTTTAATCATGACACAATTCATATTTAATTTGACTTAAAAAAAAAACTTTAATACAACTAAAATGTTGTTGTACATATTACATATATACATATATTGCACTCTTATCCTTTCTTGGATACTCTACTACTAGCAAAGCATATAGATGCTTTAACAAAAAATTGAGAAATACATTAAAGTGCTAATGTGAAAGTTGATGAAGACATATGCAGACCTATTGAGATAAGTGAAGTTGAACCTGATGATCTTATCTATGGACATGTACCTGAAGAAAACAAGGAGAAGGAAGAAGAAGAGTAAGAAGAACAAGTGGAAGAAGCAGAAGAAGAAGAAAATGAACCGGAACCTGCTGTTAGAACTCCTAAGTATGTATAGAAGAATTATCTAGAAGATCGGATAATTGGAGATAAAAATGAAGGTGTGAAGACAAGAACCAGAGTTGCAACTAAGGTAAATTTGTGTCTATTATCTAAAATTGAACCAAAATCTGTAAGTGAAGCATGTGAAGATGAGAGTTGGATGAAAGCTATGAAAGAAGAGTTGCAATAGATAGAAAAGAATCAAACATGGGAACTAGCCCCTAGACCTATCCATAAAAATGTGATTGGTTCAAAATGGGTGTTTTGGAATAAGTTGAATGAAAGTGGAGAAGTTGTAAGAAATAAGGCAAGACTGGTATGCAAAGGATATTCACAAGTTGAAGATATAGATTTTGAAGAAACATTTGCCCCTGTGGCTCGAATGGAAGCTATTAGGATGTTTTTGGCATTTTCCACCCACAAGGACTTCAAAGTGTATCAGATGGATGTTAAGTCAACATTTCTGAATGGTGAATTGGAGAAAGAGGTGTACATGGATCAACCTAAAGGGTTTCAGTTGTCTGACAAATTGGACATGGCTTGTAAGTTAAAGAAGGCATTGCATGGATTGAAGCAAGCTCCTAGAGCTTGGTATGCAAGATTGGACAAATGCCTGACAAAGAAAGGATTTAGCAAAGGTTCTACTAACAGCAATCTTTACTTCAAAGTGCAAGATAACAAAATATTGATAGTGGTTGTTTATGTTGATGATATCATTTTTGATGGAAATGAAGGTGCATGTGTAAATATTTTGCTAAAGAGATGCAAAAAGAATTTGAGATGTCTATGATTGGCAACAAAAACTTAACCAAGACCCAAAAATAATGTCTCAGATCAATCACATGCTTCCTTGATTAACACTTATCCTTCACATGACATGCAAACACCAGGTCACCCAAACCTAATAAAAACACAAATGAATTTTGAAGTACATGCTTTCACAATAAGAAGATAACATGTAGAACACATAACATGATTCACCATTCACTAGAACACATCTCATATGCCTTCAAATACATCCATAGCAAATGCAACAACCTTCATACATAGAAATCTTCTCACCAGTCCATCTGAACTACACAGACACACAAAGGAACTCTGAAACTCAACTTTTGGAGCACCAAACCATGAACACCTTTGTCAGAACAATGATAACACCTTAACAAGCCTTCTACTAGATTGCAAGACCTGAAACAAACCAACAAAATACTACGAAGTAGAAACATTTCTCCCAGTCCATAGACATGCAACTCTCCCAAACCAGTTTAGACACCGGTGAACACAACTTTCACTCTCAATCAAACTAGAAACTACAAACAAGCATATACCACCAACAGATGCCCATAAGCAACACTTTAGATCTACCCAAGCATAAGATCAATACAGAAGAAATGTGGAGCACAAACCGGAGCACATTTTGAACACACATAACATCATAAAGGTAGCTCCATGTACTCACAACATCTCATGAGCATCTCAACTATACATGCACAACCTGCATTATGTTGACATCAATGACAACATAATTGAAAACACAACCAAACTTACTCATACTTACAACAATCTCCCTCTTTCTCATTGATGGAAACACATGATGTGAAAAACCACCAAAGACAACACTATTCTTTATTTTCCAAATTAGACAACCTACACAACATTCCTACACAATACTCTCTCTCTCCCTTTTAGCTTCTTCTTTTTCTCTCCCCCTTTTATTATTTTTCATATGACTCTCTCTCCCCTTTTGACATAAATGGAAAGGAAAAAAACTTTTGATCACCCCCCCTTAGGAGTGCACCCACACAACTCATACACAACAATGAACTTTCTACTCCCCCTATGGAGTAGACCCATTCATCAGTCTAGAAAAATGAAGAATTCGTAGATCCACTCGATTGATGCACCTCCATGTGCACCTAGTTCAAAGAAGGAGGTCCAATGACCCCTAACATAACTCTAAAATAATCAAAAGTATCCTTCGGAAGATCCTTAGTAAATATATCTACAATCTAATCCTCTGTAGTAACATACTCCAGTTTGAGTTCATTCTTCAACACCTTCTCTTTCAAGAAGTGATATCTGTTAGATATATGCTTTGTTCTTGAATGCATTACTAGATTCTTAGAAATTTTTATAGCACTTGTATTATCACAAAAGATAGGTATAGGCTCATCACATATCACTCCTTTTTCCGTCAATGTTTGCTTCATCCACAAAACCTGTGTGCAACAAGATGTTGTAGCAATATACTTTGCTTATGTTGTGGATAAAGAAACTAAATCTCATTTCTTACTTAACCATGAAACCAATCTTCCTCCAAGAAAGAATGCACAACCACTTGTACTCTTACGGTCATCCACACAACCAACCCAATTTGCATCAGTGTAAGCACTCAAAGTAAAATTAGTATTCTTAGGATTCCACAAGCCATAATCCAGACTGCCCTTAAGATATTTGAATATCCTCTTCATAGTTGTAACATGTGCTTCTTTAGGTTCTTCTTGAAATTTGGCAACCAAACATACTGCATGCATGATATCCAGTCTTGTAGTAGTAAGATACAACAATCCACAAATCATTGATCTATACATGCCCTGATCAACTTTAGTAGATTCATCATTTTTACTTAGCTTGCATCCAATAACCATAGGGGTACTAACCGGTTTGGAGTCATCTATTACAAACTTCTTCAATAACTCTTTTACATACTACAATTGTGAAATGAGTATCCCCTTATCAGTTTGATTTACTTGAAGTCTAAGGAAGAAATTCAACTCACCAATCATAGACATTTCAAATTCTTTTGGCATATCCTCAATAAATCTCTTACACATACCTTCATTTCCTCTAAAAATGATATCATCAACATACACTACAACTGTCAACATTTTGTTTACTTGAACTTTGAAATAATGATTGTTATTTGTAGAGCCCTTGCTGAACTTTTGTTGTATCAAATACTTGTCCAATCTTGTATACCATGCTCTAGGAGCTTATTTTATTTTGTAACATAGATTTTGGCACCAAATCCTTTATAACTCTCTTAGGGTTTTTCACATAAAAGGATTGAAAAAAGGGCCAAAATACTCATGTCTACACTCAAATATTAATGCAATATGGGTGGAATATGAATGCAATGTACCTAGATGCAATGTTTGAATGCAAGAAAATAATAAGATTAATTGATTAATGAATGTAAATTAAGGAAACGAAGAATGTTTGAAAACACATTGTGTAATGCATAAACACCTAGAAATGAATGCAAAATGTAACATAACTAAATGAGATTGAATAAGTGCAATTTAGATATTGATGGAGACTAGAAATGGATTTTGGAATGTTGATAATCTTGATTTTTGGGCCTGGTGGGACTCATTTTCCATTTTGGGCGAATCAATCCCAGTTTTGCAAAACTCTGTCAGAACCTATTTTAGACAAAAGGGTATCTAAAAATGTAGAAAACTCAAAATTGACCTGGAAGTGGGACTCATTCACCACCCATGGAAAATGAGTCCAATTTTGAAGTTTTGATTATTCAAAGGTGAGATCTAGAGCTTTTGGTTTGCACTTTGGCTTTCTACAGGTGTTCGCTTTTGAAACTCTGATTTTTGAACTTGAAAGTGAGTTTTTGTTGATATTTTGACTTGTTGAATGAAGAGAAGACCTAAACAACTTTGCAACTTGATCTTCAATGATTTCCAAGCCTCTAAACACATAATACAAGAGAGAAAAATGTTGAGTGTTAGGGCATGGGCGTTTGCCTTGGTCAAACCCCTTTAAGGTAATTAAACCAAAATGATGAAAGAATGGAATGAAACATGAAATAATGGAGTTGATTACATTTCCATGATATTTGATCTTGAAAATCTATAGCAAAACATGAAGAATCTTCTCTTGAATGTCTGCAAATTGATATGTTGGTAACTTGAAATGATGAAACCCTAAGCTACTTGACTTGAGATGGAAGATTGGTGGATGAATAATGAAGAATAAATGTGATTTAGGGTTAAAAAAAGTATATTTATAGGTATTTCACCTTATCTACCTATTAATCGGATCCCTAAGGCTAACATGTAAAAATAATAAACTTTAATTTCTCTTTTTCCCGCTCAAAAGTAAAAAATGGGCCAAATGGGACTCATTTGCCACCCATGGTGAATGGGTCCCACCTTGATGGGAATGATTCACCATGGATAGTGAATGGGTCCCATAGGGGCCATTTTGATAGCTAGGATGCTAGGAGATAAGAAAATAAGATTTGAATTGCAACTTTGTCTAGTATTTTATCAAATATTGCCTTGGGATGCATAATATGGGTTAATAAGGGCCTATTAGTGATGATGCAAAGGTCAAATAGGGCTTGGGACACATAATTCAATGTGAAAGTGTGATTTGAATACACTTTACAACACTAGCTGAGGTCCACGTAGCCTAGGAAGGCACAAGAACCTATGTGAATGTGCAAGACACATTAAAACACTAGCTTAACATTAAGTTTAATTCACAAGCCTTCTAAATTGATGTGATAATGTTATTAAACACATTTTATAATGTTTAATTAGGGATAAATAGGTTCAATAAGTGTAGAAAAGCGTGAATGTATCTTACAACACCTTTACAAGACATCATTAAATACATGTTATTCATTTTGCAAGGGTCCAAGACCTAGTGTGGATGTGAAAAAACATCTCACAACACTAGATTAAGACACCTCATTAAGTTCATTTTATCATGAATTATTCCCATGTCAAGCAAGAGGTCCCTTTTTTCTATGACACATTTATCCCCCACTTTAGTGAAAGGATGAACTTGCTTCAAACTCACACTAAAGTAGACATTCAAGAGAGATCTAAGTGTACAGATGTAAATGACAAAGAATGACCAAAATCAAAGGAGGTGGCCAAGCCCCCAGGATTGAAGATCCTAAGTGAAACCATCAAGAAACATAATCATGCAATGGCAAGGACAAGAAAGAATAGAAATGAAAGGGGTGGATCAAGCTTCAACTGTTTGTCTAGCTAATTATGGATTAGATCTAGGCTCTTTTATTTCAGAAAGAAAATGCATACTCACTCTGGGGCAACATAATTCCTAGTTGTCTGTCGGGTGAGAAATCCCAAAATTACACTCACACTGGGGCCACAAAACTTTTGGTTGTTCGCAGATTGAGAAAGCCCAAAAGGTGAGAAACATATGCTAGTTGGTATGCACTCAAACACATAGGTTGCTGTGGGGAAAGCCATGTCGGTAAATGGGATTCCCGCTCAACCATATTAAAGCTATACCTCCTGATAATTTTAACAAGGTGCCAGAAGGGAAATAATTTTTGAGCTCTATGAAGTAAGCAAAAATTTGTATGCTTGACACTCATAGACATTGTAAATGCAAGGCAGTGTAAGGAATGTTTAAAGGGATTTTTCTTAGTTTGTGCAAGGTCTCATCTTAGGGAACATCGTGCTTAATTTTCCCAAGAGAGGATGTGTCAAATGAAGTATCACACTCTTGGAGGGAATCAAGCCCAATGACTCCACCAAGAAAAGGATGCATCACAAGAAGAAATAAATTGCACAATGAAATGTGAGTGGTGATGTATGCCCCCACTTTAAAGTGGCTGTGAACACTAGTATTGAGAGCAATTTCTTTAAAGTAGAAGAAGAGGAAATGAGAGCTTATTCGGAAAGCCCTATTCCAAGTCATATGTTTCCAATAAGCTACGTCATGAAAAAGGGAAGTATGTCACATGCAAGCCAACTTAAGGCATGTTGTCCACATCCCAAGCTTGCTCTTATATGTTCATGAAAAGTTAACGACTAGGAAAAGGAGGTAATGACAAGTGACATATGAGGACAAGGCTACTAAAACTCCTTGCCTACATTGAGTGTAGGACAAAGCTGAGCCGAAACGATTGATGAAATGAATGGTAGAGTGAAAATCGGTATCAATTAGAGGAATTAGATGCACCCCACAGAAGGAAGAATACTAAATTCTTGAAAATGTTGGATTTTACAACTCAAAGCCCAACATTCATTAGTGAAGTGACCATGAACTCTATGATAGGCACATAATGAAGTCTTGGAATAATATTTCTTACAAGTTTTGGGAGGGAGGGAGATCAAGTGATCTTGGAGGAGTCTCGACAAGATACCTTCTCGATCAATGGTAGAAGGTGGTCTTATAGGTGATGACAAAGAATCATCTTGCTTAGTATTAGTTGTCATTCTTACGGAAGACCCTTTAGATCACAAGATGTTGTGCTCACTCTTATTGGAAGAGGGAAAATATTTCTAATTCCAATCACTAGTATCTTGTGAGATGACAGTCACATTAAGTGAAGAGTTCGTGGTTTGTGTCATATTTTTGAAAGGATGATGTTTAAGACCACTAGTGTCGAGGAATGCAGGATGGATGATTGTTAAGGAAGATTTAGGAGCATGTTGTGTGAGATTGTTGATGTTGATTGAAGGCTTAGCAATCTCTATCAGAGGACAATAGCCAAGACCACGAGTTGTTTGGTGTGTGATAGGGTTGATAGGGTTGTGGATACCTCTTTTGTTAGCACCACATCTATTTCCACTATATCCAAGTTGTTTCATAAAATCATAACCTTTTCCATAAATATTTTGCGTTGCTTTAGAATTAGGTGGTTGATCATTATTGTGTTCATCAAAGGTTGGTGTGTAGTTTGTGTCTTTATCTAAAGTGGTGGAGTTGGATGCTTTCAAAAGGTAGTCTGAAATGTGTGTTGACAATGTTGCATCTTTTCCCATATTTGAATCTTTGTGGAAGATTTTTTATTCACCGATGAAGTCATGTTGAAGACCAAAGGAATCCCAATTATCTAGCATCATGACTTGTTCACTATGTTGTTGTTTTTCTTTGTGTTGAACAGGTTCCAATTGTATAGGTGATGTCGATGTGTTTAAGGAATTTTCTTTGTTTCTCTCAAGTTGTAAGACACTACCATGTTTAGATCAGCATAAAGGTTGTGGATTGTGTTTTGTAGATGTATTCCATTTTACAATGAAGAGTGGAAGGCACACCATTCATTGCATGAATCCACTATCTACCTAAGATAACATTGCATTAAAGTTCATAAGGCATAACATGGATTGGTGTATTCAAGGTGACCACCCCAATGGTAAGAGGCATAATTATTACCCGTAGTGGTTTCTTTTCAATATTGTCAAATCCTTTAATAGAGAAAGAATCAGGTCAAATGGTTGATTGATCAATGCCAAGCCTATCCAGAAGGCTCACACTACACACATTGAGAGCAAAACCAATATCGACAAGAGTTCTCTTTATCCATTTTGTTTTATATTGAGTGATGATCATGAAAGCATCATATTTTTTTTGCACATCCAAAGAGGGGAGTTCAATTTGGTGGAAAATAATGTCAACATTTTGTCCTTGAATCATTGTTGCAATATTAGTTGGTGGCACACTAGAAGGGACAAGAACTTGTCATAAGGATATTTGGATCATGTTGTGATAGTGAGGGGAGGCTTGAAGAAGGTCCCACAATGATATCTTAACAAGAGTATTCTTAATTTTCTCAATAAGATCACACTCCTTTCGACCTGGAAAGAAAGGGTTAGGTGGGATAAGATTAGGCAATGGTAATAGTGTTGGGGCTAGTTGTTGCGGCTGTGGATTATTGTGAGTGTTATATGTATGAGAAATGTTATTATAAATTGGTTGTTGTGAAACATTATTTTGAGGAGGGTAAAGGATAAGTTTAGGTTTATTTTGAGTTTGTAGTTTGTGTGAAGGTGGGTAGAGAATTATAGGGTTGTTAGGATGTCCCACGGGGTATGTGCGAGGTCCATTGATCAACAAGGATCTAATGGACACTTGCACATTATAACCTTAGCAGTCTTGGTTTGATGTATCTCTAATATAGGGAAATATAAAATCACCTTTTTATTGGAGGAAGACACATTATTATTGTTGTCATTTTCTAGAATCATGATATTCTTCCTAGGAGGAGAGTTTTTAGGAGAACAAGAAGCCACATGTGCTTGAAAAGTAAGGCTTGGGTCTTTCATAATAACTTCATCACCAATAGGGGAATGATCAATGATGAGAGTATCAAGATGGGGATGAATAGGAGATGTTAGTTGAGTGTCCATTGTCTTTAAGGTCTCATTCTCTTCTACAATGTTATCTACCCTACTAGGAGAGCTTGTAATATGTTCATCCAAGTTTGAGGTTTGTAAAGTAGCTTCATCACAAGTGGGGGAGGCATCAAGAAAAGGATCAATATGGTTTTCAAATAGATTATCCCAAATAGGAGGAGCATTAGGGAAGGGAGAATCAAGGGTTTCATGATTTGTAATAAGGATGTCTTCTAACACCAACCTATCCTCTTTACATTGAGGAGGGATATTAGGAGATGAACAAGTTTGATTATCATGACCATGGAGAGTAGGTAAGGTGATGTTTAAGAATGTTTCTATGATCTCATGTTCTTGTTATCTAACATTTTCTAAAGGGGAATGAGGAGATGGACAATCAAGAACCTCAAGACTTGTTACTTCCTTCACCAAGATACCTTTGTCACTAATAAGAGAGGTATTGGGAGAAGAAAAAGTATGATTGTGATAATTGTCTACACTACCATTCTCACCAATGGGCAATGTAATATTAAGGATTGTGTCAATGGTTTGATCATGTTTCTTAAAGACCTCATTGTTGTAATTGAAGTTTAATTCATAAGAGGGAATGTTGTATATATGCAATCCATTATTAACAAAATCAAAGCCACATTTTTTAAAGAAAATATGCTAGGATGAAAAAGAAAAGAAAGGACAATGAGATGAATTAAAAGGAAATGCAATTTTTAGTTTTTAAGCAAGCTAATTTTTTGTTTACACAATGCAACAATCTGAAAATGAAATGTTGTAAATGCAAAAGTGCAATTAAGCAATGCATGAAATGAGCTAATTTAATCTAAATCTAATGAAATGAAATTTACAGAAATTCAAATAACTACTATAGGTAGGTAAAGGCACCAAATAGAAGCTTAAAAATAGAGTTTTGAATTCTATAAAGGGTAGTTTTAGGGGTGAAAAGCGACAAATTCGCCCAAGGTGGCGAATGAGTCCAAGTATGAACTTTTTTCAAAATTTTCATAATTTTTTGAGATTTTGATGTTTTATGAGTGATATGATGTATATCTAAGTGAAAAATGCAGAATTTCAGAAAAATTGATTGAATTTAGATGTCAACAATGCAACCTAAATGCACTTTTTATGAATGCAAGTTTTTGAAACCCTAGAATGCAAAATCTAATGCATGTCAGCTATTCCTAGGATGATAATGGAATCCTAATAAGAAAAGATAGTATTCTGAAAGTGGTTTTACCAAAATGTAACATAGATTTTTGGCACCAAATCCTTTCTAACTCTCTTAGGGTTTTTCACCTAAAAGGAGAAAGAAGGGCCAAAATGCTCATGTCTACACTCAAAGATTAATGCAATATGGATGGAATATGAATGCAATATACCTAGATTAAATGGTTGAATTCAAGAAACTAATAAGATTAATTGATTAATGAATGCAAATTAAGGAAACGGAGAATGTTTGTAAACACAATGTGTAATGCATAAACACATAGAAATGAATGCAAATTGTAACAAAACTGAATGAGATTGAGGAAGTGCACCTGAGATATTTATGGAGATTGAAAATGAATTCTGGAATGCTCATAATCCTGATTTTCAGGTCTGGTGGGACTCATTTGTCGTTCTGGGCTAATCAGTCCCAGTTCTGTAAAATTGAGTTAGAACTTGCTTAAGACAAAAGGGTATCTAAAAATGTAGAAAACTCAAATTTGACCTAGAAGTGGGACTCATTCACCACCCATGGTGAATGCTTCCACTTTTTAATTTTTGATTATTCAAAGGTGGGATCTATAGCTTTCGGTCTACACTTTGGCTTTCTATAAGTGTCCTCTTCTGAAACTCTGATTTAAAAATCTGAAAATGAGTTTTTGTTGATATTTTGACTTGTTGAATGAAGAGAATATATAAAAAAATTTGCAACTTTATCTTCAATGATATCCAAGCCTCTAAAATGCCTAAATCTACAAACACACAAGACAAGAGAGAAAAATGTTGAGTGTTAGGGTATGGGTGTTTTCCTTGGTCAAACCCCTTTCAGGTAATTAAACCAAAATGATGAAAGAATGGAATGAAGCATGCAATAATGGAGTTGATTACATTTCCATGATATTTGATATTGAAAATATATAGCAAAACATGAAGAATTTTCCCTTGAATGTCTAAAAATTGATATCTTGGTGACTTGAAATGATGAAACCCTAAGCTGCTTGACTTGAGATGGAAGGTTGGTGGATGAATAATGAAGAATCAATGTGATTTATGGTTAAAATAATTATATTTATAGGTATTTCACCTTATCTACTTGATAATCGGGTCCCTGAGGCCAACATGTAAAAATAATAAACTTAAATTTCACTTTTTCCTGCTCAAAAGTAAAAAATGGGCCAAATGGGACTCATTCACCACCCATGGTGAATGGATCCCACCCTGGTGGGACTGATTCACCACGGATGGAAAATGGGTCCCACTAGGGCCATTTTCACAGCAAAGATGCCAAGAGATAAGAAAATAATATTTGAATTGCAACTTTGTCTAGTATTTTTATCAAATATTGCCTTGGGATGCATAATATGTTTTAATAGGGACCTATTAGTGATGATGCAAAGGTAAATTAGGCATTCAAACATATAATTCAATGTGAAAGTGTGATTTGAATACACTTTACAATATTAAATGAGGTCCACATAGCCTAGGAAGGCACAAGAACCAATTTGAATGTGCAAGACACATTACAAAGCTAGTTTAACATTAATTTTAATTCACAAGCCTTCTAAATTGATGTGATAATGTTATTAAACACATTTTATAATGTTTAATTAGGGAGAAATAGGTTCATTAAGTCTAGAAAAGAGTGAAAGTATCTTACAACACTTTATAACACCTTTTCAAGACATCGCTAAATTCATGTTATTCAATTTGCAAGGGTCCAAGACCTAGCGTGGATGTGAAAAACACCTCACAACACTAGATTAAGATCTCATTACTTAAGTCAATTTTATCATGAGTTATTCCCATGTCAAGCAAGAGGTCCCTTTTTTCTATGGCACAGAGTCTATACAATGCCTTTTTCAACTTATAAAACATATTTGATTTATCTAATAACTGGAATCCTTCTGGTTGTTTGATGTACATCTCTTCTTCCAATTCTCCATTCAAAAATGAAAACTTGACATCCATCTGATACACCTTGAAATCTTTATGAGTAGAAAATGCTAAAAATATTCAAATAGATTCCATTCTTGCTACTGGGGAAAATGTCTCCTCACAGTCTATGCATTCAACTTGTGAATAACCTTTACATACAAGTCTTGCTCTATTTTTGACAACTTCACCAAATGTTTTCATTCAACTTATTCCTGAATACCCACTTTGAAACAATTAAATTATTATTCACATGTCTAGGAACTAGTTCCCATGTCTAATTCTTCTCTATCTATTGCAATTCCTCTTTCATTGCTCTTACCCAACTCTCATCTTTGCATGCTTCACACATAGACTTAGGTTCTATCTTTGAAAGTAAACAAAGATTTACCTCACTCATTATCACTTTTCTTCTTGTCTTTACACCTTCATTCTTGTCTCCAATTATCAGTTCTTCAGGATGATTCTTCTTTACATTATACTTAGGAGTCTTAGGAGTAGGTTCTGGAATTTCTTCTTCTTCTTCAATATGGTCTTCTTCCCTATTCTCTTCTATTACCATTCTGTAGATAGGCTCATCTGGTTCAACCTCACTTATCTCAACTGGTATGTGCATATCCTCATCCACCTTTACTTTAGCACTCTGAACAATATTTCTCAATATTTTATTAAAGCATCTATGAGATTTGATACTAGTTGAATACCCAAGGAAAGTACCTTCATCACATAGCATCAAACTTTCCAAGGTTCTCATCATCTCTTTTAATGTAACATTTCTTCCAAACACTTTAAAGTACTTCACACTAGGAATCTTACCAGTCCACAACTCATAAGGAGTTTTTGTGCTATTACCTCTAATTTGAACTCTATTAAGAATGTAAACAGTAGTGTGGATTGCCTCTCTCTAGTATACATCAAGTACATTTTCTTCTTTCATCATAGTCCTTGCAGCTTCCTGAACAATCTAGTTCTTTCTTTCTACAACTCCATTCAATTGAGGAGTTCTAGGAGAAAAAAAAATGTCTCTTTATGTCATGCTCTTCACAAAATACATTAAAATCACTAGAATTGACTTCTCCACCTCTATCAAACCTTAAGCATTTGATTCTTAGGTTCACTTCATTCTCTACTCTTTCCTTAAACACTTTAAATTTTTCTAGAGCTTGAGCTTTCTCTATAAGAAATGTAACCCATGTCATTCTGGAATAATCATCAATGAGGAGCATGATATACCCATCACCATTAAGAATTCCTATTCTTGTAGGACCACAGAGGTCAGTACGAACCAATTCCAACATTCTGATAGATTATTGCTCTTTTCCTTTAAAACTACATCTTTTTTTCTTTCCCAACTACCACTTTTGCACATAGTATTAGGATTTTTGATTTTAGGAAAATCTCAGACAACCTCTCTTGAACTGATCCTGATAATATTTTCAAAGTTTATATGTCCCATCCTTTGGTGCCATAGCCAACTTTCATTAACTTGAGATGCAAGGCACTGACCGTCAACACCCTTAAGTTGATAAATGTTTCCATAAGTTCTTCTTCCTGCAACAACCATAGTTCAAAACCATTTTTTGATCTCACAAGTGTTATCCTGAAACACAAGATTGAATCCTTTGCTACACATTTTTTCAACACTCAAAAGATTATTCCTTAAGCCCTTAACATAGTAGACATCATCAGTACTGTGTTTTCCATCAAAAATAATAATTCCTTTACCAACAATATTTTCTCTAGAATCATCTCCAAACATGACTAATCCACCATCATACTTCTCAAGCTTAATGAAATTACATTTATCTTTGGTCATGTGATTAGAGTAGCCACTATCAATCACCCAATAGTCTTCATCCTGTCTAGAATGAAAGCTAGTAACTAGGGTACCTTCCATCTCATCCTTCTTGTTCTTCAAACCACTTTCCCTTGTGCATCTTCTAGAGTTAGTAGACACTAATCTATTCTCTAAGGCTAAAAAAAAGAATTCATCATTATCACCCTCAAAATATGACTCATCATCAGAAATTCTATTATTCTCTCTAACATAGTACAACTTCTTGAACTTCTTATCCTTCCCATCTTTATTATCCATGTTCAAGTCTTATGTACAACTCTATTTGGACATCTCGAAGCATAGTGACTAATATTTCCACAACTGAAACATTTAAAAGGAAACATATCTTTGTACTTATCAGTATGTTTCTTTAATTCCCTTGTAAAATTTGCTTACAATTCCTCTGAATCATCACTATCCAAATCATCCTCTATCTTTGTAGCTTTAAAAGCGAATTCAGTGTTCTCCTCTTTCTTTCCAAACTTCCTCATCTCAAATGTAGTCAAGGTGCCAAATAGTTGTTCTTTAGTGAACTTCTTAAGATCATACATTTCTTCAATAGCTAAAACTTTATCACTGTAACTCTTTGATAGAGTCACCAAAATCTTCTCCATCACATCTTCATCAGTCAGGGTACCAACTTGAGCTTTCACTTCATTTACTACAATATCAACCCTTTGAAAATAGCTTGCAATATCTTCACCTTCTTCCATTTTCAAATTCTCATATCTACGCTTAGTTGTTAGCTTCTTTAGCAAATTCATCTATCATTTCCTTCATAGACATCTTCCAACTTTTTACATACTTCATAAGAAGTTCCCAAAGAAATAACTTTTGTTCTCTTAGTCTTAGATAAAGCATTGTAGATTGCATACCTCACTTTTTCATTTTCCTCATAAGCAAAAATCTCATCAGTAGAAGTAGGACCACTTGCTAGTGCAACACACTTCATCTTAATAGCCTTCCAGGTCTTATAACAAAGAGAGATTATGTAACAAATCATCTACACTTTCTAGTCATTGTAGTTAGATCCATGAAACATAGGGATCGCCAATTTGTGCACCTGCAAATCTACCTCAAGCAGTTAAGGTCTTCACCAAGGGACCAAAGCTCTAATACTAATTGTTGAAAGGTGCAAGAAAATTGAGAGGGGAGGTGAATCAGTTGTCACATAATTCAATCACAAATCTCAAACACTTATCAACTTCAAATCCACTTAATTCTATTATTAACTATGAACATAGAATGCAAATAAAAAAAAGCAATATCAACACAGAAAAAACTAGATTTACGTGGAAAACCCAATAAGGGAAAAACCAAAGTAAGGATTAGCTCACAATATCAAGTAATTCCAAAACTATTACAAAGAGGCTCACTGCCAGAGGGCTCATCGCCTAGAAAGGATTCACTATTAGGATACAAGGCTCACTGCCTACAAATAGGACTCAATGTTCAAATACAAGGCTCACTGCCTATAGATAGGACTCACTATCCAGAAGGAGGCTCACTACTTACAAAACAAAAATGACAGAAAAATCAACCACAATAGATTAAAATCATCTGGAACTTTGATCAAAAGAATTGTCGACACCATCAGCTGACTGATTTCAGGAGTCTAACACATTAAAGTATTGTTGACTCAATTTTCACTTTCAACACTGCTTCTTACACTTGTGTCATACTTGATTGATTGATACAAAACACCTCAGCTTATTATATATTTATACCATCTTCAACCTTAGAAACTTTCTCCAAGGTCGGCTACACATGCTTAAATTTTCAAATTCAAATTACGTTAGCAACTTAACATTCCCGTAGAGAAGATAATGAGATCAAATGAAACCAAGACTTAACCAAGACCCAACAACAATGCCTTTGATCATACACTTCCTTAAATAACACTTATCCTTCACATGACATGTAAACACCAAGTCGACCAAACCTAATGAAAACAAAAATGAACTTTGAAGTACACACTTCCACAACAAGAATATAACATGTAGACCACATAACATGCTTCAACATATATTGAAAAACATATTAGATTCCTTCAAATATATCTATAGCAAACACAACAACCTTCATACATAGAATTCTTTTCACCAGTCCATCTAGACTACACAGACACACACATGGACTCTGAAACTCAACTTCTGGAGCACCATACCATGAACACCTTTGTCAAAACAAAGATAACACCTTAAAAATCCTTCTACCAAATCCACAATATGTGAAACAAACTAGAAGAGGACTATGAAGAAAAAAAAATTCTCCCAGTTCACACACCGGTGAACACAACTTTCACTCTCCATCAAACCAAAAACCAAAAACCAGGATATACCACCAAAAGATTCCCATAAGCAACACTTTAAATCCACACAAGCATATGATCAAAATAGAAGAAATGTGGCACACAAATTGGACCACATTTTGAACACACACATCATAAAGATAACTCCATGTACTCAGAACATCTCATCAACATCTCAACTATACATGCACAACCTACAACAACCTGTATTGTGTTGACATCAATGAAAACATAACCAAACTTACTCATACTTGCAACACCTCAAGGGAAAAGCCAAAATAGTTTATTGGTGTTTTGGTATGGTTTGGTGGGAGGAAGGTTGGATTTTTTGGATGTAATGTGTGTTATCTTGTGAATGTGAACTAAGTTAACTATGAATCTACAAAAAACTAATGCAAGTTTAGAAAATTATAGAACTAAAATACTAGAACTAATGATAGAACAATATATTATAGATACAAAGAAATGTGTCATGCAAATTGGAGTTGAAACTCCCTGGTCAAGGACGAATTTTCCCTATACCAGAAATGTTTCTTTCTATAATCTCTCAACATATATCAGTAGGTCATAATCTATAGGTCTTCTCCTATCAGACTCAACTTAAAAAAATTATTTGTTGACGAGTAAATTGATGAACGAATATGTTTGACTACTTGATCTTGATATTGAGTCTTCAATCTTCTCCAAATCTACTTCAGATCTACCACCTGCAAACATGAAAGGAGAGAAATGGTTGTGTATAGGGGGTTTCTTAAGTCAAACCCCATTTTAGTGTTTCCACCTCCACAATGACTTTGATAATGTTGGATAAAGAGTGTTTATCCTCAATCAAGCAAAGGAAAATGGATAAAAACAAGTGATAAATGACAATGTTACAATTTACCACCTAGGTCTAATCTCCTTGATGGACTAAATTCTTGATGCGAATCTCATAAAAGGAAGATTTCCTTGGTGATAGATAATCCTACAAGTGTTAGTACAAAACAAATGAAGATAAACATGAATAATCTTGTAAACTTGATGCATTACTAACTTGAATCTTCATTGATAAAATGTTATAATAATGCTTCTCTTGACTGCTCTTAATGTGCTTAGTTGATGTTCAGGTTACCTAGATTTTTCTTACGTTGCTTAAACGTTCATATGGTGAAAAATACTAGTATATAATTTTTTCTTTTCAAAAATTAATTACAAAAAGCAAAGAAATGTATTCAAATTTGTAAACATAAAAATACAAACAATAAAATATTAAAAATTAGGAAAAAATAAGTTGCTTAATGGAAAATTTTCCTTAGACTAAACCTATTTAAGAATTTAGGTTGTCTTTAAATAATTTATTTTAATTCTAAATTGTACCTTGATTTTTCAAAAAAAAAAAAAACGAGCAAATAATTAGTATAATTATGTCTAGGCACATAAGGGGGGCTTAAACATAGTGTGAAATTGTCAATGCCAAAAATTTACGATGCCATAATATCTACACATGTGCATTGTTCTAATCCCCAAATCATACGTGTTCTCATTCATTCCCTCAAAATCCACATTTTGTTGTGCACAAGTGATCTCCAATCTTGAATGTTTTGAATTTGATTTAATTTATTTATTTATTTTTAAATCTTGTTAACTACTACTCTTTTCCATTAGTCACTTGAATCTTGCTTGACTCATATTTGTCTACCGATTCATTATGTCTTGGTATATAAATACCACTCATTGGAACATTTATGCATATCCTAGAATGATTCAAAATCCTAGCACTTTATAGGACATTCAACTAAAAGATTTTGACTTGGAACATTAAATGAAACATTTTTTTGTACTGAAATTCTTTAATAAGATATCACATCGCTTGCTATTTTATTTCTAAGTGCTTTTCCAAATGCTTTTCCAAGACAATAAGAGATTATTATAAATAAATAAAATTGAACTAACAAAACTTGAACCAAGTGAATCGATAATCTCCCCATACTATTTGTAAACAGTACCAGTCCTTAACAATCAATAAAAAGCTAAGGTCTGAATAGATAGGTTTAGAAAACTTTGCGTAACTCCAAATCAGAGCATGCATCAAAGATCAGATCTACGCAATACGGAATTGATAGAAAGCTCCAAAAATCAACCTGTAAAGTCTCTTTCACAGTCAAAATACATTTGTTTCCACAAAACTATGGAAAACGCTGGACGAGGATAAAATCACTTTGCAGCTGTCAAAAATGTGGGCCATCTATGGGGTTATTCCCGTTGATTAATGCCCAGACTGTCCGTAGTCAAGCAACCAATAAATTGTATCCGTGTATTAGGTTTGGAAGGAAAAATTGGCAGCGTCTTTGGCACGACAAGAATTTTTTCCAAATTGATCACGACACAAGACGCTTACTCAGATACTACAATTTTGATGTCAATCGTTTATTTCCAGTCAACAACATGACTCCAATAGAAAGGTAAAAGGAAAGAAAAATATAGAGTGGGAGAAGGCAGTACCTAGTCAAACTGCAAAGTTTTTCTCCTTTCTCTAAGACTATTTCTTATTTTCTTAGTAAGAAAGCTGTGCTGGATATTTCCTTGTAAGTATAGGTTGGTTTCAGTCATTGCTGCTCAACCGAGTGGTTATTTGGGTTGAATAGAAAACCATCAATTAGTATATACAAATCATCGTCAAATCATGACTACTTTGTAATGGATACAGGTCCTTCTAGTCTTAACATAATCAAATCATCATCAAATTTATTATTTATTAATGTTGAAAAAGATGATAAACAATATAAATATTTAAATCTATTTCAAAACCTACTCATTAATTAATGAAATTCTTATATACTATATTATTCTTTTCTATACATAAATTGAAGAAGTAAGGTCCCTCATCTTGAATATGAATATATTTTAGGTATAAGAATAGCCATTTAACTACATGATTAGGGATGTATATTGTTAACTTATTTATTAAAAACTTGCATAAGATATGAACAATTCAAACCAATAGTAGAAATTATTGCTCAAAAATAGAAAAGAATTTATGATTAATTAAACCATCCTTTTATTGATTTACAACAAAATGAAAAATATTTAGGGGAAAGAATACAATAAGAGGAAACTAAGAAGGAGAGGGAGATTGAAGATAAGTTTGTTAGCATAAGACTACCACTAGCTTAACAAGATTAATTATAAGGAATGGGAAACCATTTATAGTACAATATAATAATGAAAATAAATAAATGAAAGATCATATTCTAAAATAGAAAATAAAATTCAAAAAGCAACCATTACATGATTCATGGGTTATTTAGTACACTCTATGTCATGTATATATACAAAAGCTAATACTTTATAAAGTAGAATTGGGTAGGATGCATTAGAAACATTTACATATACATATATTAAAACTAGAAAATGTGAGTGCTCCTTGCCAAATTTCTCTATTAGAAAATTGATTCTCCTACACTTGATGATCCTACCAAACCATGTTGACCTAGCATCCTCACTAGAAGATTGATGGCTCTATGGGTTAAAATGATGGAATGAATCCCTCCCGACCACTTCCAACCATAAAAGACTAAATCTTCTTCACCATGTTTGTAGTGGTTGTTATTGATGTCAACACTTGGGGAGGTTGTTGTGGTGTTGACACTTGGTGAGTTTGTTTGTTGGCATTGGTTGGAAACATTTGGAGCGATTAATGCATATGTTGTCATGCCTTGCTTAAATGTGTAGTTGATGTTCATGGTTGGATGTCAGGCCTTGTTTGATGAAAAGTAAAGTAGTATTATGTATGGATTCTATTAGAAGAGATAATATCATGATGATATGATAAGATGAGGATTAGAAGTAATCTTGATAGTGGAGAAATGATGTTGATGGTCTCTAGTATGTTGTATTCTCTCTCTTGTTATTCATGTAGAAGTATGTGATGTTGAAAGGGAGCTTTGGTCTCCATATGTTGCTGAAAGGTTCTACTATAGAATGTTTCTTGGAAGACTATTTGGGAGAATTCTTTGCATTTCACTATTGTTGGAGATACAGTCTTGTGGTTTAGGATTTAGTGTTTGTGTTCTATGGATGTTGTGCTCCTATCCTTTCAGGTCACCAACATTGCGGAGGAGGTTTCTAATAATTTGAGTTAGTTGGAAATTTTTGTTGGTCATTTGGACTAGTCTATAAAAATATTCACATTTCTTTGCATTGATGTTTTTTCTCTCACAGCTTCATGGGAATTCTCTCAGTTTCTGTGTAGTATCTCAATTCATATTTCATGTGATGGTGTGTACCATAAGTTGATGTGATAATGATCTACCTCATTATTGTGTATTCCATGCTTCTAGACTGAAGTGTTCCACTTTTATTTGGTTTGTAGTGGTTGTTTGTGGCACGATCATGTGAGTGAAGTTTATGGAAATATTTTTGGATGTTCATGGAACATCTCTTTGTGGTTCACACATCAATGACTGGTCTCTTTTGTGTTGTCTATTGTGTTGGATTATCTTTCTAGGAAAATAGTGGATATCTAGATGACAAGCATTGCTATATTTCTTGCACAATGTGCTTGGGGGTCTATATGCTAGCATATGTATTTGTGTTAAGATGTATTTGGTATTTGATCTATCTTGTTTAGAACCTTATTGAGTAAATTTAGTTGGATGTATGTTTCTTGGGCTGACAAATTTTGTGCTACAAGTTTCGTGTACATGTTTCCCTGTTGCCAACTTGGGTTGTTGTATGTCAGTGTATGATTTGTTTGGAATCATATTGGAAGATGTAATAAGATTGTTTTTTACCTCTTTATCTTTTGAATATGAATGCACATTATTTTTTTGTGGCAAACTT